>CM056702.1:6612875-6932875 GCA_029849275.1 Papilio elwesi | reverse complement strand
ATTCTTATACATTTTGGCGATCTCGGAAACGGTTCTAACGATTTGAACGAAATTGTATTTAGGATATGGTTTTAAATTTTTAATTTATCTGTATAAGTATCTTATCCAAAAAACACGAAGTTTCACAAAAACATTTATAATTTATGCGCATCGTCATTCGAAAGATATTTCTAATGTCTATTGTTGAGGTGCTATCACGGACTATAACTTAGGATATTTTATCTTTAGCTAGTTTATAATAAAGCTCTTTGATTTAATTTAATGATTAATTTAAACCGTAATAGCGGTAATTATGCATATAAATCACGTAGACTGTCGATCATAATGTTTGTCACATTCGATCCGATACGGACCTTTTGTGAGCACACACGCCTCTGTCGATGCGAAAATACAGTCGAGTTCGATTGAAACTGTTATAATAACACGGCGAGCGCCGGACCTCAAATATGACAAAACTAAAGGGATTACTTTCATGCGAAACTGTATGACGACCAAAATAAATATTCGCATATTGGATGTTGCAACGCGGTAATAAATACTAATTCTAATAAGTTCGAAATTAATTGTCTGTCTGTAAATTAACCTTGGAGAGGATTATAAGCTAAAGGGTCATAATCAAAAAAGCTTCGCCGTCTAGGACCGTCCATAATCGTATGTATAATTTCTTAAGCAAAGTTATGCATTGATCAATAAAGTCCCTGAACCAATTAAATTACTATAAATTAATGAAATACTAAAAGAACAACATTAACCTTCATGTAGTAATACGTTATATTACGCAGATGAGATTAGAGCATCAGAGAATATATGGATATTTGATACCGAAGCGCCCCCGTAGCAAAGTTCAATACGACATCGCGCACAACAGGTAATCCGCTAAGCGGTCTTAGTTCCATACACGGGTCACACAAAGACGACACAGCTGAAGCTTTGTGGAACATTGAAACGCCCTAGAGTTTATCGTATCGCAGGTAATACGGCAAAGGTTACTGCAACTTCGAATACCGCGACGATTTCAGGTCAAACGACTACTAATCAACCAGAATCAACAACCACGCCAAAGGTTAATTCTTAGAATCAAAAAGCTTTATGATTTATGGAATCACTAGCTATGTAAAGCTATTTGTGACTATCTGTGGATTTACACAATTACAGTCAGTAGGTGGCGGCAGGTGCAATAAACGATAAAATGGTAGGTTGAGTTAATAAGTAATTATGAATCAGTTATATTCGTGTCTTTGTGTCGTTGTTAAGACACCGATTTTCTATCTGTTTGTTACAATATTTTTTGATGTTTCCGGACAGGAAGGGATGAATTGTCATAGAAACCAAAGGGATCATCACATGGAACGGATTTTTTCTCATCCGATTTTGTTAGATGAATAGTCCATTGTTAAAACTCGAGTAAGAACTGCTTTGAAGTATATCGCTGTGAATTTATAGAAAACCAAAAGGTAGTTTATTTATAGACATAAACGAGTTTCAAAAATATTTATAAAATATAATAATGAAAAATAAGAAAATAAATAACATACTCAGCTAGTTTTTTTAAATATACTGTTATTTAGAATATATTATAATATAATATGATAATGTAGTAAGCATAACATTTGTCTTCCTATAATATTAAACATGTTAATTTGTTAACATTGAAAACAATTTTAACGCTTAAGTGAAATCATCGTAAGAAATTCTAGAATACAACAAAATGGCAACAAACAAAAAGACGAAGGGTTTTCATTTTTTCAAAACGAAAAACAACACAGATTATAAAACTGAAAATAATCATCCAATTGAAGCGGTAAGTAGCGGACACAGTGCAAATACGGAGAGAAACAAATTATCTCTATCTGGCTAATTGTCGACAGATCAAAGTGGCAGGGGCCGCGCGCTAGGCAAATCCAACCTGCGTTATATATTTTTTTTAGCAACAAACGGGGGATGGGGGTGGGATCGCCGACGGCGCTATTCGCAATTATTGTTATTACAAAGAGATTGCCGCTGAGCCGGCTCAGAACTCGAGTTTTTCTCGAAAATTCATTCCAACAATCTATATTTGCAAAATAAAACATTTTGTTGCCATGAAAATGAGACTATCGTATTTATTTTATTTAATATAAGTAATATTTATGAGAACAACATAGCAACTAGTAATAAAATTCATTATTTTGTTAACTTAATGTCTATGCAAGAAGAACGAGACACTGAATTATAAAATGTACGATAACTAGACCGTTGACTTGGTGAGCGATAAACGCGCCAATGCTACGAGACGCGATGCGACGCAAAGACATCAAGCAGTCATTATATGTACATATTCGTTGCCAACGTTGCCGCCATATGGCCCACATATTGTGTACCGGTCGCATTATGACTAAAAAGTATAGTGATCCGCGTTGCGTTGCTTTTGTTGGGCGAATTGGATAATTATTTCTCTTTTCTCATCCTCATCTCCCTCATCTTGCCTAATAAAGGAAACTTTTCGCATCTATTACAACTATTCTGGTTGTTATGTTCATGCGTTGCGTTACCATACCCTATAACCATTTTTTTTATTAAAATATTTTTGACTTTAAAGTCAATAAAATATAAAATAATTATTTACAATATTCCTTTAACATATGAACTTTTTCAAGTTACTTCTAAAACTGGACAAGCTGAAAGTTGTCGAAAGAATAAGAGAAAGAAAAGTTAATAACTAATTAACGAATTTAAAATCTTGTAAAAGCTTAGAACAACTTGTCAAATAATAACTCAAACTTACCGATGAAAACGAAGATCTGGTGGTGGGCGTACCGGAGTAGCATCGAGATGGAGACCGTCTGAAAGACATATGCATATGTCAATCATTTAGCACACAAAAAACTGATAATGCCTCACATATTTTGGCCCAGTAAAATAGCTTATAAGGACTTCAATATGTCAGGGTGAAATGATGAGTGAAAGCTGGCGGCAAATATTGTTGTTTTGAATATTTACCGACTGAAATTTAATTTATCGTCAAGTTTTTATTCCACAAATGATAAGATTTGCTTACAAATTAAAGAGTATAAACTTCTATCGTACAGTAGATGATGTTAGGAAAACGTCAAAAATATTAACAAAGAAAAACGCAAGACATTTTTTTCAGACAGAAACACGATGGTGTACAAGGCTTTGTTAAATAAATATGGGAAAAAAAATTCTGCCATTAAATGTGACAAATTTTAGTAGAACACTTAAGGAATAATAAAAATTAGAATATTTCAAAAGAGTTTTAAATAGCCTATATGAGTATTTGCATAAAATAGGTGTCAATAATACTGACGACAAATCAAATGCGTATTAATTTGCCAACAAAATTCTAAGCAGACAGCTTAGTTGGAACAAAACTAACTTTACGGGATTTTATCACGTTTAATCAACGAATTTGTTCCCGACGTTTCGAGTATTTTACAGCGCTCACGGCTAACGGTTCCGGGGGGGACTGAGGCGTCTGACGTCTAGGGGGACGGGAGGACTGATTCCTGGGTACTACCACCTGCTTTGAATCCCGTGATCCATACTCTATACAGATAAAAAAAATTAAGTGTCCGAATGTAATATCGAATTAAAATTTGCATACTCAATGCACATGATATATACCATATACGATACTTATAAAAAAATACAATTTTTTGGCGATGGTGGTGGTGGTCGATGTGGTGATGGTGATGGTATCGGTTTCGATGTCGGTGTCGTTGTTCTTGATTAAAAATGCACATTCTAAAAATTCAATACAAATTATAAAAGTAAAAATATCAGTTGGAAATTCTTAATACTTATTTTTTTGTAGCCGCAACAACAAACCGTAGCAGCGAAGGCTCAGCGGTTTAGGCCCTGACTTACGTACTGTAGGATGCGGGTTCGAACCCAGGAAGGTAAAGCGTACTTTATGTAATTTATTTCATCTCCACTGCTCCAAAAACGGTGAAGGAAAACATCGTGAGGAAACCGGCATGTTCTTAAAACCATCAAATTCGAAGACATGTGACGTCCTCCAACCCGCACTGGGCCAGCGTGGTCGATTAGTACTCATTCCCTCTCTCAAAGAGGAGGCCAGTGTGGGAAACATACTAGAAAAGGCCGCTTTATTATTATATTTATTATAATGTAAACTTATGTTATATGTTTTATTTTGTACGGTAAAAACAATTAATGTAAAAAATACGAGTATAAACTTTTATAGCGTTAAGTAATTAATATGTTTTGTTTGATTACACGCGGACGAAGTTGCGGACTACAACTAACTAACAGCTCGTTAATAAATTAAATTAAATCTAAAACCAAGCATCCAAATTATAACAACGATGAAGAATGGGACCCCGTGGGTCAACTGCTCGTAACGTCGGGAACAAAATCGCGAAATAAATGTGGTAAAAACCATAAAATTTGTTTTATTCTTATGTGCAGTATTCCCGTAAATATAAGAAATCATTCAGTCAACCCTACCAACATAGCTTAGTGAATTTAAATAAACCCATTTACCAATATTTTGTTATTGAACACTTAATCAGTACAAATAGGTACATAATAACATTAAGTGAATCTCGGTCATTGTACGAACGGTTCAAATAACATATCGTAGACAAGGCAACATTTGGCGAGGCCCATCGCAGTTACTTAAATGGATTCAATCTGCACTAAGCGTTTCATTAATGAAATTCAATTGCGGCGAGGCGTTGTAGGGAGCAAATGATGTGGCGAAAAGATTGATAGCGGCCTGAGAACTGAGAAACAAACCACCCCAACTTTTCGCACATGCCACTCTTATTCTGAGATGCATTGAGTAGAATTGAAACGATTGATCTAAAACAAATACGTCAACAAATATTTCCTGAACATAACATTTTTTTCAGTCATAAGCCTTGTATTTGTAATATGATTATTAATTATTTGTGTGTTCCCGTAACATGATAATATTTTACGAACGCATGTGATTGATACACATCTGTGTCTACGAACTGTTGGCCTAGCACTAAGTTAAAATATTAACTTGCATGGACTACAATAATAAAGCATTGATCTAAAACTTTCTACTCTAATCTCGATAACGGTCAGGACTTATATTCTAATGTACAACAGTATATAAATAGATAGAAACGTACATACTTGGTCTGTATATATCTTTCTGTGTAAATAAAGCTAATAACGCACATTAAGAACCTATGAATTAATTTAGATGTTAGATTACTTATACTATTTTTCTAATACACCTACCTCCATGTCGTAATAAACATTCAGTGCAGCGCGTAAGCGGAAAATTATTTTCGTCGATCGACGTCAGGATTACGGCAGAAAAAGTGAGTTAGTAAGCGAAGCGTGGTGCAGCTCGAACCGAGCAATGGGCCGTGTGTAATTCGGCCACCGGGATACTGTTAGTTTTTACAGTGGCCGTAAAGTAAAGCGGCCGGTGGTGGCGCATCGATCGACCGCCTCCGTTTATATTAAAAGCTATTGCGGCTAATATATTGGCCAGTTGCTCCAAGCCCCGACAATGATCGATCAACCGGCTCGAGTACTGCGGTCTTTTTGTTTCTGATTACATATATAAAGTCTGTAACGAATTAACCTTTTTCGATAATCTGATGGTTATTCGACGCACAAAACATTAACATAATTAATCTATAAAATAACGCAAATTTTTAATGACACAAGTCACTATGATTCGCTGCCAGATCTGAACAAATTGAATTAATTAAATACATCCTTTCTGATAATCCGGTTAGTATGTTTTGTCTGAAATTATATTACACTAGTATTTCTTCTCATGCAAACTTCGCGCGGTAAATTAATAGACAAATAAAAATAGTAACTATTGGTAAAATATTTTTTTTAATTGGTACAGAAGGTTTTGAGTTAATCTGGAACAAACAAACAAACCTTTTCTCTTTATATCATTGGGAGTGATACATCATCAGTAGGCAAGAATCGAACCGATTTCATTTAGCGCTCAAGATCCATCTCGACACCTATACCACTTTTACTTTATTCTAGATACCGTCACCAATACTGGATACCGTAAAGTTTGTACGTAGTATTGTCCCGGTGGTAACTTTTCTGCTAGAACGATAGATCGCGTCTGGTATTCAATGCGCATAATTGAACTTAAAACCCGTGAATATATAATGAGTAGACATTATATATACAAGAAAATATTCGATATAATATTGTTATTTAGAAGGTTTATTTTAACGTATTTGTACCGTGGAAATAACGAAATGCTTGCTCCATTTCGCATCCCTGCGCATATTCTTGGCAATTATAAAGCATCGGACGGCGATAAATAATAAAATCCGTTTGCAAAATTTCACAATTTACTTTGAGCTTTGACAACGCGACGCATATGAAACCGTATATACGTTAGGCAATACGTTTGCCGCTTGACAATTGATTAATGCAATTTCTCTACGTCCTGACGTCGGAATATGGGATTAGCGTGGGTAGGAACGGTGTACGTATCTGGCTTTAATACAAATCTATCAGACGTATCGGATCTGATGATATAATTAATGTGACATGTCAGTAAATCAAATTACTGAGGATTGCAGTTATAATGACTTTTCAGTTACTATACTTCTAGAAGAAAATTATTCGGTTATAGCGACGTAAAACTTACATTCTTTGAGTTTAGAGTATAATTTTAGAGGAAAATTATTCGGTTATAGCGACGTAAAACTTACATTCTTTGAGTTTAGAGTATAATTTTAGAGGAAAATTATTCGGTTATAACGACGTAAAACTTACATTCTTTGAGTTTAGAGTATAATTTTAGAGGAAAATTATTCGGTTATAGCGACGTAAAACTTACATTCTTTGAGTTTAGAGTATAATTTTAGAGGAAAATGATTCTGTTATAACGACGTAAAACTTAAATTCCTCGAGTTTAAAGTATGCTTTTAGAGGAAGATGATTCGGTTATAGCGAGGTACAACTTAAATTCCTTGAGTTTAGAATATACTATTGCTATTGCTGCCCAATCTACTGGAGCGTGATAACCACGACCACTCTGTCAAGAGTGAAGCGACCAAGAAGAAGAAGAAGAGTATATTATTAGAAGGAAATGATTCGGTTGTAGCGACTTCGGACATAACGACTAATTTTAATTAACTATTTGTCTCAAGTTCCTAGAAATTCCTGGAGATTTTGTGACCGCGTCAACAAAAAACAAACACACAAAGGTTCATTCATAGAAAGATAAAATGAAAGACGTATCGTTTTTTTTACATGTAAAGATCACAGCTGTCAGTCGATGTAAATAAAATATCGATTAAGCGAGTAAGCACGCGGCTGGCCGCGAAGTGGGTAGGGTTCATTGTTTATAGACATTGAGTCTCGCGCGACTGCCGATTCCCAGAAATACTATAAACGCTACCTATCCATAGGCATCTACAGGCTAATGAGTTACAGATGCATTGCCTGCCTTTAACGGACAGCAGATTGAGACAAACCAAAAAAATAAATGACCTTCTTTCATTATTATAAGTAGAATACAAGAAGGCCCCCGGCACCTCACTCGTCAGACGAAACGCGGAATACTTCTACGTCACGCCAGTATTCTATGAGGTCGTGCTTTTTTACTAGTCGAGCTGGCACCTTCGTCCGACAGATGTTGTTATTACCAGCTCTACCACTGTTAATTCAGCGTTATTCAATGAACCAATTAAAATAAATAAGCATTTAAGTTATTTTGCAACGTAACAATATTAAGGACCGGACAATTAGTCCTTCAGGCGAGTATTGACGGAAACAAACATAACTCGTGTAACGTCCCGTACGTATAGAGTATAGACGGCACGCTCTAAAGGTGGAATTCGGAACCGCAATAAACTTTGAAAGGGCTGTAAAAGAGCAATAACTGTAACTCGGGAAGAGTCCTGATTTTAGTAGCGGAAAGAAGGGACCGCGCCTTACGTTACCTATTAATTGATCTATAACACAATAGGCTATTCCGCCTATATATGACGTAACATGTTTAACAATAACTATGAAAACGTTATGATTAATAATGTTTATAATATTATTAATTTAATAAAAAACAGTTAAAGAACTGCCGACTGAAGTGAAAACTCAAAGGAAGTGGAAAGGCGACGATAGTTCAAAAATAAATAAACAATTAACAAAAATAAGCCTTTGCAACAATAAAATTCAAATTGAATACAAAAAATATTAATGAAAAAAGTTCGAGAAACCGTTTCAAATATAATAAATAAAAAAAATAAATAGTAAACTCTTGTACCTTGACAATAAAATTCATAATTCAAAATGCAAGAAATAAGCATTCTGTCGCTGACGCATAGTGAGCAGGTCGATCTAACGAAATCAAGAAGATTTTCCCCTACCAAATATCATCTAACCCGGATAAGGATGATTTAACTTTTAAAAAAATACTGCCGCTCGTTACTCAGGAGGTTGAGCAGATATCACGGTTCTAGTTTGTCTTTTTTTTTATTGAAATATTAAAAAAAAGTATACAATTTGAAATTACAGTATCTTAAAAACCTAATACAGGTTTGTCTAGATACGTGAGTACTACGCTAGTTAATGTTAGTATAAATATGTAGGTATTTATAGTTTTACAAGAATTGTTATTATATAATAATCAGTGAGTGCACATACCGTCATATACAGGATGCTCCATTGTTGTTGTATTGTATCGTTATAATTTGAGGTAATGATTTTTAAATATATTTTTTATGTTTTTGTGGTTTATACTGTTTCTTATATCTGCAGGTAAGTTGTTTATTAAAATTGGAATTATATATTTTGATGTGCGTTTACCGTATAAATTAATATAGTTAGGAATAGACAATTTTTTATTGGTTACGCTCCTAGTTGTAACAGGATTACTTATTGGTATCTGAATTTCAGTCCGGAAATATTGTTCTACTAATAAATTAAAGTCGACTTTTTTATGTATTGGAATAATTTTGCAATGTAAAATAATTTTAGGGGCTCCTTTGAATATTTTTGTTTTATTTTGTCTGGTGTTATTAATTTCAGTATTCTGTATTGTATGTTGTATATTTGATTGAGATATGTTTTATAGGTACGTCCATAGCTACTTAGTCCATATGATATAATATTTTCTACTAGCGCCTTGTACATGGTAAGTAGCACATCGTAAGGGACTCTGTCTTTAATTACGTACAATTTAGCCATGATTGCCCTTAGCTTATCGCATGTTTTATTTATGTGCCGTGACCAGCTGAACCTGTCGTCGATGATTAATCTAATTCAACTATGCATCAATTACCAAAATTACCAATAAAAAATCTCATGATCTGGGATTCGTGGCCCAACACAGAATTACATGCGTTTATATTAAAAACAAAATCTTTTTAATATATTTCTTTCTGATTGAATCTTATTGTTGGCTGTCAATTTTTCTCATCGTTGTGAGATCATGATTTGCAAAAAAACATTGTACTTGTCTGTAAGCCTGCCATCTGTCGGAGAATGTCGTTTTTATTTAGTCTTAACATTCACTGAAATCTTTGGCATGGTTTTACAGATGGATCTTTTCAAGTAACGAATTTTGTTACAATAAAATTCAGGTCGTCAAAAAACGTCAGTCGCCGACAGATGGCTGACTTACTAAGAACATTAAACAACATATATTTTTTTTTTAAATCTTGTAAAACAATTCTGAGAAAAATTTACGGAATCGGAATAAAATAAATAAATGTCACATGTCTACAAATTAACAATCGGAATCGGAATGCTAAACGCTTAATGAGTGACAGCCCAAGCCGAGGTCCCCTCTCGGGGGCCATTGAGCCCAGTCACTCCATGGAACGTAGGCCGATGCGACCGAAGAGCTGGACTGCCTAACAATACGTTAACATAAATAAAGTAACGGCGCGAGCTGAGGCTCGAGTCCTGGGCTAAGAGGACTAACTCTTAAAGAGGTTCAGGCTAGGCCTTGCCACCTCAAGCCCGGTGAGTCTGTAGATGCCTCTTCCAGGCAAAAAGTGACAAGTCAATCACCAAAAAAGATCATGAGCTAAGATTTAATCAGAAATAAAGCAAATGGAAAAACAAAATAACTCGGACTTCTATACTTTGAATCTCTACTAGAGGTTTGACAAAGCCAGTACGTAAAAGAATATTATAGTTTTGAGTCTAATAATTTATCAGCTATATTTATCTGTACAAGATTTGAACCGATATGTTATAATAAGTCATAACTAAAGGTCCATTTGAATACCGAAGTTCTTTTTCAGATTGTTTTTTTTTTTCATGGACACATATACATAATCTAATTCATAAATTCCATTCATTAAAGGTCGATCACATTCTTGAAACGAACACACTTATTTTAAATTAAATATATGAACATCATTTTCATATTTCTTTCTTAAATAAATAAATGTGAAAACCCAGATCTCGGATTCTATGTGGCGGGCTCGACACACCTCTCTCGCTTCGTCTACATCCATATACCTTCGCATTCATGCTCATCCGTTACGAGTACTCCTTATATCGCCTTTTTTTAGTACGTCATTTATCTGATCGATATAAGTCCTCCTTGGAGGTCACCTGCCAACACTGCCATTCACTTTGCAAAAGTATGTTTCGTTATACTTTCCTTTACGCATTCTACATACTAGAACCATCGAAGCATACCTTTCTCAATTCTAGTCACATTTTTTTCTTCTTGTCAATTTTTTTTTAAATGTATCGTTATTTTATAATTAGTGTACTTAATTTACTAAAAATTGCGTGTGGTTCAGGACGACTCGGATTCTAACACACGTAAAAAATGTCAGCTTTACCCATTGTCCTATATGAACGACAAACGTGACGAAGCGACGCGATGGGAGAATAATAAGAAGTTTCTTTATGTATTTGTGGGCTACCTTGCCGCCGTATTAGTCGAATCATGTTGCATCGCGTCCCGTCGCTCACCTAAAACAACGGGTTACACAAAACCTCTTTCACTCTAAATGAGCCGGCTCCACCGATCGCTACATTAATTTCTTCTGTGAGTGAGTGAGGTGACGGAAGGCTCAATTTCCATCCGCCTCCTCCCTACGTCTTTTCTTTTTCAAACAAAGTCTGATAACACATTAGTTACATATTTCATGCATTGCGAATATCAATGAGTAGTGGATATACATTAACGTGATCTGTTTGCCCGTTTGCCTCCATCTCCACATAACAAGGTTAGCTAACTCTCCTAAGCTGCAAGCATTAAAAATAAGTGAAAACTGGTCAATTTTGTTCGTAATTAATACCATATTAATGTATTTTTATGATAAACACAACGGAATGTACTAGAAAATTAGTAACGGAGGTCCTCCACTATGATCATTGTTGAAAAATATATCCACTTACTAGTCTTAATGTAAATACATGCAATGATTCGCGAATATTTAGGCTAAATTTGACTTAATAACTCACTTTTTTATTTAATACACAGACACCTTACCTGCTTACCTCAGGTCCATACTATCTTTTCAAGGCCAAACTATAGTACAATCTCAATTGATTGATTTACAAGGGTATTTTTTTTCTGATGATAACCACTGTTTTTAAACTAAGCAGCACGAATTATGGTGACAATACTTACAAAGACCAGCATAATGAAGAAGGCCGCAATGTATGAGGTGCGCGAGGTCAGCAGTGAGACAAAGCGATAGTGCTCCCCCGTTATGACGTTCCTGCAACAAATAAAACATGCTTTCTCGTCATCTTTGGATATAAACATATTTTCTACTAATACATACATATGTGTCATGTTTTTCACGTACCATATACGAACAAAATTATCATATTATTATAATATTTCTGTGAAAAAGTATTTTTATTTATTTATGGTATACCTACAAAGGTATTACCCCCGCAAGTTAATAATGCGCTGGGACCATGTCAAAGTTACATCCATCATCCGTAACTAAAAAGTAAAGCTAACAAAATAATATTAATAGTGAGTTTAATTTATTTATAATTACGGAACTATTAATGTCAATAAGACTTTTTAATAATGAAACCAAAAATTAATTATGTGTTTTCAAAACCATCAAAGTCTGTAAGTTAAATTGGTAAATTTCTATTTTTTTAATAAGAGAAGAGCATAAGGATAGGAGGAGTATAAGGAACACCAAGGTGATCAACGACGCCCATAGACACCCGCAACACTAGAGGAACTGCAGATGCGCTGCCGGCCTTTAAGAAAAAGATAGACTCCCTTCTGGAAGGACCCTAAGTCGTACTGGCTTTGAAATACCGCCGAGGACAGACTATTCCACAACGCGGTTGTACGTGGCAGGAAATTTCGCGAGAACCGCACAGTCGAGGAATGCCAGCCATCAAGATGGTGTGGATCTAGGTAGGGTAGCTAGGTACCCACCCTGGCGGTCTGTCTAGTTGTCCGATGACGAACGGCGGCAGGAATCGTTCCAAACAGTTCTTCGGAACACTCCCCGTGGCAAATGCGATAAAAAATGCAGAGGGAGCCGACGTCCCTCCGCAGAGTATCAAGCCGATCTGTAAGAGCTCGGTTGACGATTCGAGTCGCTCTTAGTTGCATGCGGTCAAATGGAAGAAGCTGGTATTGGAGTACTCCCGCCCAGAGATGTGAGCAGTATTCCATGTGGGGCCACACTTGTGCCTTGTAAAGCTGAAGGCGGTGGCCCGGCTGGAAATACTGCTTCACTCTACTGAGTACACCCAGCTTTTTAGAGGACAACTTGGCCTTGTCTTCCAAGTGACCGCGAAACTGAACATCTCTCGATATGTCAACGCCGAGAATACCGATACTAGCTGTGGCAATCAGAGGAGCGCCCTCAAAACGAACTACTAATACTACTAATATTATAAATGTGAATGTAAGTTTATTACGCTTTCATTCATTATGCTACCGATCATCATGAAACTATGTACAGATATTTTTGGGGTATTAGAAGTAACATAGGATGCGTTTTATGATAAAATATAGTATATAAAAAGCGAAGTATGTATCTTCCCAATAGACCTATAGACTCCGAAACGGCTGGACCGATTTCGATGAAATTTACAGGGATTGTCCAGATTGGCACATCCTGTGTTTGGTAGCGATCGGATCAACACTGTTAGTGGTACCCGGCGAATCCGGAGCGGGTAACTAGTAAAATAATAATTGCATAAGTGACACTTTGGTGTACAGAAACTCCCTAAAGAGAAACTGCTCTATTCATTTCTAAATAAGCAAATTAGTGGTAACTATGGCTTCCAACATTACCTTAAATAACCTTTATTGTCTTCCTGCTCGGCCAAAGTCTTTATGGAGGCCATGAGAAGGTCGTCATAGCCGAGGAACTCGTCGAGCACGAATCGGGAGAACGAATCGCCGAAGCAAGCGTCTTTCTGTGGGTCCAGTGTAACAATCTTCACGGGAATCTTGAAGAGCAGACGAGCATTTGGACTGAGCCGTAGGAAGCCATATTCGAGCGAATACTCAAGGATGTAGTCTTCATCTGAAATATTCAGAAATATAATTAGCTGTAGCGATCATTTAATCCAAATAATCCAAATGTCGGTTTAGCTAATTCTTAACTACAACTGCAAGTTCTGTTAACAAGTGATGCAGTGTTAGATAACAAAAATGAGCTAAGTCTGTGGCCAATTTCAACATGTTCAATTTTTAACTGCTTTTAATCGTTTCTATCTTATTTTTAATTAAGATACAACACTTTCGTACCTCTTGAGGAGTCGTTAGTAGATGCCGCGTCGAGAGATTCCTAAAAAAAATTGAATATGTTATCACTTCAGTTTCATACATAAAAAATAGTCTTTAGATAAATAACCAGCGACTCGTCCCAGCTTTGCTTGGCTTGATAGATAGACAGATTTTTCTCTTGCTCTTTCTATTGGTGAAAGAATTTTTAATCTCTATTCAGTATTTTTGAGTTTTGGAACATATATGGGGTATACGTATGTAGTAGCAAAAATTTAGAGGGTTTAGCTAGGAGGTGCTAATCCATCCGCCATATAGCCCTGAACTTGCACCTTCAGATTTCCACCTGTTTCGGTTTCTTCAGTTATTTAGATAATGGCAGTTTAACATTCAGAGAGGACTGCCAAATATACCTGTTACTTTTTTTTTGTTTAGAAATCCTAAAATTTCTACAGCAACGAGATCCTGAGGCACATGTAAATACTGTTATTAAAAGTAAATAAACTTTGAAAAAAATCTCTGGAGTTTTCATATAAATTGCAAAGTTTATCCCCAACCCATACAAATATGGGGATATTTCAATGGGACATTTTTCACCATTACAGCAAAGTGACAGATAATAATATACAGTGATAATCGTCTGAGTAGTCAAGCCAAGAATATTTCAATACCACTATTGGCGTACTGCATTTATTTGCCCAATGTAATAAGAAAACTAGCTGATTAAAGAAATTTCTTGAGATAAAAGGTATTTGACCACATTTGATCTTAACCCAAGAGACGTTACAACCGTTTATCGTATATTATAATAGATTAGAGAGTGTTTTGCACGCTATAACGAGGTCATAGGTTAATATCTGCCATTTGCGTATTGCTAGGTACCATCACTAATAACACATTAAACTTTTGCAAGTTACATAACAGGAAAAAATTTCTCGCGTATTTATAAAAACTTTTTTTTTTGGACATATTCACACACGGTCTGCACACTGGTGCCAAACAAAGCAGAGCTTGTGCTATGGAAACCAGATAACTGATATACTACATACACTTCTTTTCTTTCGTAAATACATACTTAAATAGATAATTTAACCCAGACTCGGGACAAACACACATGTTCATGCACGCAAATGTCTGTCCTGGGTGGGAATCGAACCCAGGACCTGCGGCGTGAAAAACACGTATCTTACAAACCACGCCAACCGGCCCGTCTTACTAACTTAAAAATGAAAATAACAAATGAAATAAAATGATAGGCAACTAATAATGACTGGCGACATCTGTGAAAACTAGCGACTATTAAATAACGGTATGTAGTAAATTTATTATAGTGTCAATAATATGAGTCTTTTTATTGACTCATTTGAACTAAAACTAAACAGTCTTTTAAGAAAAACAGAATGGTTTCTTTATTATAAGATTAATGCTATCTATTGTAAAAAAAAATTAACATTAACATGTCGGTAGCGCAACCTCATAAGATTTTATATTTACAACAATATTTTTATTAACATGTTAAAGATTTCAGTTCAAAAAGTAAAACACGAATATCGTTGTTACCCTACATTGGTAGTAGTGGTAGTTGGGGCTACTTTTCCGCAACTCCACAACTAACGCGTATTTTGCGTGTTGGCGGGGACTATGATCATTCATTCCAATTAACTCCCTGAAGAACTTCAGCAACCCTTTTATGTTGGTGGCGATCTCCGGGAGTGATCCCGGCGAGTCGAGATATTTGACCGTGTAATCAGACACCGCGGAGCCCCAACTCTACAACGTGGGTCTCTACAATGGTATATGATATCATTTATTATCTTTGAATTATAAATATTTTTTTAATGATTTACTTACTTCGGGAACTTTTGAATCTCCATCCAACTCGTCCACAAGTCCCATAATTCCTTGCCATATGGAGGTAGACAGTGCCACATCTGCATCAGGTATTATGGTTGCGTTGAGATCGGGCTCTGTGTTGTCAGGCACTGTGTCGGATTTGCTTTCAACAAAGTACGCCGTCTCCATAACTTGCTCTGCGGGCACGTCTTCAATGTTCTCTTCGTGAACACGCGTTATATTTCCGTAGTCAGTGCCATCGCGCAAATATTCGTCGGCCTTTATATCTTCATTTGAGGATGATTCTATGTTGATGAATCTGTAAACACGAAATAAGCAACGGATTAATTATGCTGATCTGTAAAGCTTTTAATTTTGGTGGTTTTTACTAATATACGGTTTGTAAGAGTCGGGATGTTCTATTTGAAATACCGGGTGTCTACAAAGTCAACTGCAGCTGCGGCAGCTCGTATATAGGACAAACCAAGTGCACCATCGCCCAGCCGCATAAAAGAACATATTCGAGCTGTTTGAAACAACGATCCTCAAAAATCGACCGAAGCTGATCACCTCCTTGACTCCTCCTCCAATCCCTGGATTAAACTTCATAGTCCATTACATACCAAGATTATGCCAAAGTTTATACCAAGATTGGTAAGAAAAGCTATTGAAATTACAAAATGCAAAAATTTCAATCGCGAAGACGTTAGGGTTAAGGGTTTAAATTGTCGAGTACCTAGAATCTAGTGATACAGCAATGCAATATAATGGACAGGTGCCGATTTCGAGTACGCGCACAACTGTGTACACAGTGAGCGTGTTTTGTCGACAACAAAAAATAATATCAAATGCGGACATACTGCGCAGTGAGAAGACGAACAGTAGTAGTGGTCCCAGAATTAGAAAGAAGGTAGATCGATACGGGGTATCTTTAACATTTTTTCGTACTACCGCATAACTCCAGTCAGCCCTTGACCATGGCGCATGCAACTGAGCCGAAATATCAGGGGATCAAGAAGGCTCATCGTGGTAAGAATCCCGTCTCTTACAAACCACAAAATAAACACACAAAATAACATCTTCTTTTACAAGAAGGTTTTATGATACTTGATTCACTCTTCCTTTGAAGCAATGTCATAATCAAACCAAAAAATGGTGGTTACCAATAATATTTAACCTGTTACAATATCAAAGAAGGAGTAGAAGTGATCCACTTCTCCCAAACTGAACCCACGGACAAAAAGAGTTATTGTTTGGACTGCAGACTCTGGTCAACTAATTATAACTAGTATGAAATAAACTGAAGCCCAAATTTACATATTCAATACAATAAAAAAAGAATTTTACTATGTAATTTTTTAAGTAAAATTCCATCATGCTATGATTTTTTTAAACAATCTAGCTATGTAACCATTGTGTGCTATTTCCAATGTTAATACATGCAGTATCTAAAAAAATAGTTAATTGTTTTTATTTATTTGGCTGAATTCTTAAAAATAATTAAGTGACAAGGTATGCTCATATTTCTTGGTAATAAGGATAATGACATAATGAATAATAATAAGAGTGTGTATAACATAGGTATCAATATGATTAGCAGGCAAGATACAATAGATATATTAAAACATTCAAGGAATATGTAACAGTGGTAGAGCCTGCAACAACATCTGTTGCACGAATGACCCGGCTCGACCAATGAAATACCACGACCTCACAGAAAACAGGCGTAAAGTAGAAGTACTCTGCATTATATTTAATGAGTGAGGTGCCAGAGGCCTAATTTCAGTCCTCCCCTTTCTCTAAGATTGGATGGAAAAGGCAAGAGGATTGGCCAAGGAGGGGGTGAACGGGGAAAAGGAAATATCCTATGTCCCCTCTATTTCCCTCTTCTGTCTATTTTAGGTTGGCAGCACATCTGCAACATATTTGCTTGTTGCAGATGTCTATGGGTAGCGCTCACGTAACATCAGGTAATAAGCTTGCTTGTTTGCCACATTCCTCCATAAAAAAGTGTGTTCAAGGAAAAGATAAATAAACAAGAAATAGCAGAACCTTGACTTTTGTGTTCAAAAGGCTGCATTTTTTTGGTTTTAAGTCAATTTGGTAAATCACTTTTATTGCAATGCAATATTTGACATGACAGTGTTTCAGTGACTGCATGCATCAATGTCCATCTCCAGTCACCTTTCAATATGAGTCAACCCTCAATCAGACTTGGGAAACTTGCAAGTGGCAAAAGCCACATTTCTTGGTCATACAAATATGTTATCGTCTGCACACATACATATATACATTTTTTGATGTAATCATGACATTAATAAATTTTAATGAATGTTGTTATGATTCAGCACTATATCTTTTAAAACAAATCTACATTCTTATAAAAGCCCCAATCAGAGATAATGAAATATCAGATGACAAGTTCATCATTATTTCTTTCAGCCTTGTAGAATGTGAATACTTGCACTTAATGAGCATATTCTAAATACAAGAGTAATTAAATTAAATTATCTGATATATTAGGTCAATAAGACCTTTGAACAGTGATATTGATATACACATGTCTACTACATACTTCTCACACAATCTCAGAATAGATATCTATCCTATGGCGCCATGGCTAGGGATCGAAAGAACTAATCCTTATGATTATGATAATAAAGATTGCAACAACTTTTTTTATGTACAGCCAAGGCCATAGAAGTAAAAGTAACATACTGCACTAAGGCAATTCATACAGCAGCCTTACCAAGTGTACTACTTGGTAAGGCTGCTGTATGAATTCCTTCTGCACCCATAATTATAAAAGGTTGCCTATAAATCAGAAGCGAGAACAATTAATGGTAGATTCTTTATAAGATAATGAACTGGGATTAGACTTATTCAAGCAGCAAAGCTATAACATGGCTTTACAACAGATTCATCTGGAAACCATTTGGAAAAAGTATTTGAAACTATATCCCATTCCAGGCTGTAAAGACAATTTCATTCACAGAAAATAAAGCCATTCTGTATTGTGATCTTAACAAACATATAAAAATCACATTGTTCATGTATAACAAAGCTTACTACTTAGTCATAATAGCTTAATTAATATATAAATGTTACTGATAATATAATTCCTTCCTTTCAGCATCCACTGCTGGACGATAATATAATAATTTTTGAGAAAATATAGAGTTTTACTGTGGTGATGGTAGGATTTTTTAGAATACCAATCAAGATGGTGTATATAGAAATTAAGAGTCTACTGTTTTTTCATCTTAGTTCTTTCAAGGACATTTAAATATAATTGCTTGGATTACAGATACCATCCCTACAGATACGGGTAAAATGCATAATTATCTTATTCCATAATAGTTTAGACTACATGTTAATAAAATTTAAAAACCTCAATACATCTTTAAATTAAAAAAAAAAATATAGATAAATGGATAACCACCTCTTTTTTAGTCAATTAAAAAACTCACCCTTCAGTAGCTAATATTCCTAGCATAGAGCTGAATTCCTCCTTGTCCCTTTTCAGCTTTCTTTCCTTTGCATAGCTCTGTTCAATAGTGTAATCGTGAGCGGGATTTTTCAATATTTCAACACGTAGGATGCCTTGCCGCGGCCATGAATCTTTTACATGATTCAAGCAAGTAGTTGGTGTTCTTGAAAATGCTATGTGGATATATGCAAGGACAAAGAAAGCAACAAGTGCTTTTAGTAGCACAAGGAATTCAAAAAATCTTCTGACAGGCCTTGGAAATGTTCTTGCATATGCTACTGCAAATTTAAAGAATAAGGCATGGAATAGCCTCTCTCTAACATTAAAAAGTGGGTTTTGATTGTTATTTCGGTTATTACGATTCATCATTTGATTTATCAATGGTACTCCAGGGAAAATATTGTTTTCAGGATTAACGCCAGGTGGTAAATTGTTCATTACGTTAGGCCGACCACCGTTACTCATGTCTCTGCAAATTGTGCACAGATATGCAAAGCTTGTTTAGGTTTTTCTCTTTTTTGTACATTAATATATCCACATTTTACAGAGGACCTAGAAAAAAAAGTTGTCTATGTTGTTACAAATTTAATTTTCTTGTTAGTCTTTGTTTTACTTTTGATGTCAATGTTTATCTTTTACGTGCAAAATTGTTGGTTTAGAATATTGATTGATACGTCTAAATCGATCTGAGTTTGGCATTGACCTCAGACTACGAAATCATGAAGAAGTGTGTTTGTACAATAGCTTAAATAGAAGTCATTTACAACACGCAATAATAAATAATGGGCAAAATGTAATGAAGGGGGTTATCTTTACAGATGATCATGAATTTACCTACAAAAGTAAAAGTTATCAACAATCAAATAGTACCTAAATGTCAAAACCACTTTCACAACAGAATTACATAAGACTTCCAAAATGAATTCTATTGCTTAATTAGTGACAGTATAGCACAGAGTTAACTTTTAAAACAATTGTACGTGAAAAATAAATATATTATCGAACTATTTGATCAACACATGAGTTAATACAACTACTGTCAAATTCTTGACATATCATTCCATATGTTCCTGCATTCATTGTTGTCATGTTGTCAACGGTGCGTTCAATTTTATAATGCTTAAATAAACGTCCTTGAAGTCTCGATTCGGATTTAAGCATGATACTAAAAGGATGAAAGTATACCGTCGGCCTTAAAATACTGAAAACCTGAGGTGCGTTTAGAAAGTTCATCCATGCAGCGGCTCAATAGCTATAGTATGAATAAAGTGTGAACGGATATAATGAAGAACAGAACAGAACAGCTGTATATTACGTTTAGTAGGTTCTTAGATCTTATGTCCAACCATTTGCTCAAAACCTAGGCTTCAATTTTACATGAATGCATAAAAATACACGATCGCACATAACTTTGTGGACCAGAGTATTTGGTAATGGAAAACTGCCTGGTTTCGCCAAACCACAACCCAATTGAGTACACGTGGGATATGCTCCACAGACGTGTAGAAGACTTGAACGTAGTGACAACAACTCAAGGGCTGAAGGATTTGCTTAACTTCCATTGGTAACGCTTGCCGCAGGATAACATACCTCCACGGTCCAGCTCGGATGTACGAGTGAGCGGAAAGGTAAGCTCTGACGTGGAGCGTCCCAGCACCGCGAACCAAAGACTGGGGGGAGGGGGAATGGGTAGGGCTGGTACTAACAAAACAGGGAGGGGATCGCCTGTTTTATTAGAGCCCTTTAGAGAGTGATGTCGACCTGTCAAAGGCCAACAGTGATAAGAAGGGCAGGCAATGGCATGATCCAATCCACTCCAAATAGCCCACCCCCGCAACTGGTGCAGCCAGAAAAGCACCGCGGCTCTTCCATAAGCCATCAAAATAGTGCCCCATAAAACGTAGCGTACTTCACTATTTAGCCCGTTAGATTGGTAGCATCGTTTTTCGTAAAATATGAGGTTAAATATTTGCATATCTGATAAGATTTTATGCCAAAGCATGCCAAAGTGAGTTAACTCTTTTCTTCGAAGAAAAGCCACTTATTAACGTAGTTGTTAGTATTATATTATGTATTATTTTAGTGACAGATTATTACATTATCTTTGGAGATAATATGTTACTTATGCTATAGTACTAGTACCGGTAAAATATACATCTCTATCTCTATGATATATGTATATCTATGTATGAGAAGAAGGGTGGCGAAGCCTTGTGTGTAGGTATGTTATATTCCTGTGTATGTATATATATTTATGTGTAAGTATGTCCGTTCCGCTGTGACATGTGGCCTAAACGTCTTGAGAAAGCTTAAGTGTCATTTCGTATTCTACATCGGAGTGTCATAGGTAACACAACACATCTTCATTGTGATGAGTTTTAATAAGCCCGACTGTTTTACGTTTTTTTTAATTAGCCTTTAGTACAATACAAACAAGTAGGACCATATTCTAAAGTACTATAAAATTTTGTGAGATCATGCTGTCACTGTCACACTGAGTATTAAATGGTAGCGCCAATAGAAGCAGTTTATATGAAATATTCTGTGACGTGTCGTCGTGCCTCGCAGAATACCGGAATAAAGGCAGAGATATTTAATTGCGTTTTGCTTAAAACGCGAGTTGTTGCTGACCTTACCTTTTCATGTTGCTCTTCCGATTGCACCGAATATAGACGCGTAGCGATATTTTATTTCTTTCTTTACAAATGACTTAATTATGATTAGACCAATCTATTATTTTTATATACATATTTCTTCGTTCGTACGTGAGTAGGTGACTGACCTCCTCTAAAACAGCTATACTTATCGTTTTTGATGCATGTTGGAATTTGAAGAGACATTTTTACGTTTTTTTTAACGAATAGCCAAGTAAAAAATAAAAACGTTAGCAGCGTATTAACTTTATTAAAACTCGAGCTAACAACTGACTAAGCTAATCAATTTACAAAAAAGTAGTAATATAATTTAATTATCTAGACAAAACTAATAGTATACATTCGGAAATACTGCTTCGTATACTATTAGAACAAGTTATCGTTGAATAGAACATGTTGGAATCCACATTAATAGTAACCAATTGAGAGAAAAAGATATAGATGAAGCCTCGAAGATAAGGAGAAGTAAATTTAAATTACGTACCGCTCACGTTATAAATATTGAAAAAAGCAGTTCCACCGGGTAACCATGGTGTTAAAGGTTAATTTAAGGAAAATCAGTTGATATCTTCCACACCGTAGACTTAATGCCTACCACACCATGACGCCTAGCTGTACTGTGTGAGATGTACATATTAGACTACCATAAGAGTACCAGCGTTTGTTGCTGCCATATAGTGTGCATATCTTGCTTATTATCTAGCTATTTAGTTTGTATGGCATTGCTATTTGGTATGGTATGGTATGGCATAGCTCTTACCGATCGGCTCCATACTCTGGTCATGCGGAGGGAGTGTACCTTCCCGTGGTATGCCAGTTGCCTCTGCACTTTTCATCGGATGCACCATGGGAAGTGTTCCGAAGGACTGTTGGGAACGATTCCTGCCGCCGATTTTCGTCGATTCGACACGACAGACCGCCAGGTACCTACAATCCACACCACCTGGATGGCTAGCATTCCTTACCAGTGCAATTCAGTTTTTTAGATATAAAAATAATCTAGTATCAAGTAAACGTATTATGGTCACCCTAATGTCAAGGCGAGGCTTCAAAAAATTGACGTCTCTATTATCGGCTGAATGCGGAGGAAGGGCGTGCAGGGCGCAGGAGGGATGTTGAATTTATATCACTCTCACGTTTCTCATTTCCTGTACTTAACTCATCTTGTTTATAACTTTTATTCATTTTATTTCTCTGAATTTCACATTATTTATACATTTAATCTATACAACACCTTTTTATATAAATGAAATATAAAATAATAATAATAAAGCTTAAAAACAGTTTATTTTATTTATTAAGAGTGTTGACACAATAAAAATAGAAAGTATCGAGTGTACACGTAATCGACAACAAATTGCGTCCTACGATATTGTAAAATGAAATCCGTAATCTCAGCCTTATTGGATTGAGAGCTTGGGTGCTTATTTATTTATTTATTGTCACAGAAACAATAATATTGTTTTATAAATGAACTATATCAGGTTATGAGCTTAAGCTTAGTTACCTCGCTTGGTACAATGCATTATATATCTTTGTTCAAAACTGCAGTCTCCACTGTGAATTGAAATAAAAAGATTATTTTTATATAATCTCGATATCAACAAAACATTTCCATTATCAAAGATGCGTTCCGCCTTAATCGAATATCTTTATCTTCGACGCAACTCTCAAAGCGTAACTATCTCCTCTGAGACAACATACCAATTAAAAAGTAATAATTTAGAAGGCCCCAAACACATATTTTACTCCGATAGGATCAAGAGCCTATGATTAATCGCTATTCCAATAGATACCTTGGTTACTTTACTTTTTGGGTTTTTGAAACAGATGACGCCGCAGAACGCCACATTTCTCGCTGCCGTGGGCTCCTTGATATTTTCAGAGATAGACAATGAAAACAAATAGACGATCTTATTGCGTTTATTTCACACACTTTTCTTATTTCTTTTTATGTCTTTTGTTTATTCTAAACTTATTTTAAATATTTTTGTCGCTGTTTCACACTTTATCAATCATGATTTGACATTTTTACGCAAAAAAACGACGTTTCAAACGCCAAGCTTTGAGCTTAATTGTAAAGTCGAGTGAAAGGCTTAAGTATCTCTCATAATATCAAATAACTTAATTTTCATTCCATTAACTAGTACAGGTTAATCCTTTATGGAACGTTAGATAAGGATTACGTGACTGTTTGGCTCTGTGCTCTTATAAATATTTGCTCTGTGCTGTCGAAACTAAACCGACACTCCAACAATATGTATACAGTTGTGATCATGAATAAATACAAGCAAAACTGACGTCTCTCTAATAGAAATAAGAATTATAATTCTCTGTTAAAGACGACATTTTGGTCTTTGTTGAGCTACTTTCTTAATTTCGTTCTACCTGGGCACTCGCTGACAGCTCCCGTTTTGATTATGATCTTTATTTGTATTATAATGTGTATTTGTTTGGTTTAAAGCGCTTTATTTTCTTTAGAACTTGACATCTTTTTCATTTTAAGCAATATACTAAAGCATAAGCACACAACTTTCTGACCGGGGAATCATAAGATTCTTTGTCACGCCGCTGGTCGTGGGTTCGATGCCTACCCAGGACTAACATTTAAGTGCATGAACATCTTTGTTTCATGTAGACCGGATTGCAATTGTCTATTTAAGTTTGTATTTACAAAAGAAAAGTTGTGTATGTATTGTATATCAGTTATCTGGTTTCCATAGTGCAAGCTCAGCTTAGTATGGGATCAGATGGTCGTGTGTGAATAGTGTTCCAGGATATTATTATTATATGTAGTAAAGAAACTAAAAATGTTAAAGCGAAGCGAAGGAACATGGTACGGCATCGTTTGATTTTAAGTGTTGTGTTTTGTAACTGTGTTTAATTCAATGAATTCGCTTTTTGTACTTGTGTATTTATAAATTAATTGATTTATATAATTTTTTTTAATGCGCTTATAATCCACCCCAGCTTTGCTTAAATAAAAAATGTTGATATAAGAGCTTTCTATTGGCAAAAGAATTCACTTTTTTTAGCTTATCCAGAAGAAAAAAAACAAATAAATCTTTTCTCCTCTTCTTCTGTAATATTCGTATATTCCTAAAAAAACCAGTTACGTTGCTGTGTCGAATGTATTCGTTTTATGCACACCACGACAGTCAGCGCTACGCGGCTCCGGCACCATTGTAACCATTGTAGGTATTTGGATCTTGAAATAGCATTAGTAACAAACCTGAGGTCAATTTCTCTTAGAATATATAAAAATATACATTTATTCATTTAAATAAAACCTACTATATTCTAATTATTATGACTTAGAAAAGATCCTGGGATCGGTTAAGAAACTCTAAGCGCTTTAAGCCTTCCGAAAATATCTGATTATGCCCATAGTTTAGCAGATTGATTCGAATGTTTGTCCGTTTTGTATTTCTGGGGATACCTCATCTCGACTGTTTCGATAGAATGCGAGTTGGTCGAGACTTGAACGCAGTTTGTAGGACCATTCAAATTCCACTGTGTTTCTCAATTACAAATATATTCTCTCCGTGATTATGCTACTTATATACTTGCTTACGGTAATCTTCGTCAACAAGTCTATTACATTTTTCAAATATTATGTATATGTTAACGAAATGAAAAGGTTGTGAATATCTGTCCATGAAATCGTTCGCATCCAGCTGCGATATCTTCATTTGGCGGTCGGCAGGTGTCACGTGGCTTTACATCGTGCCTCTCCCTTCAACTTACTGTTTAAACTGCATCCATCCCGTTTTCTTTTGTGCTTCAACTCCGTAAGAAAGCTTAGCGGGGTTTGTAAGCCATAAGTTTTTTTTTGTTTTCTTCGAAGTTCTTTTTTATTTCTTTGGATATCTGTCCGATAGACATACACATGTGAAAATATGTGTTCGAGTACTAGGAGAGTGAAGTTAAACTTTCAATTGAGTAATGTGTCACGTATTAAATATATGTATTTACAATGTAAAAAATTGTTATTTAATTTAAATAGCAGGGCATCTCATTTAATGTTCATCAAACTAAATGTCAAAGATTTTTGTACATTTATTTTATAAATAAATACCATGGTATTTGCTATTGTTAATCAAAGTTATTCAATCCTCTATTGTGAGACGATAAGGCCGTCCCTTCTCCCATTATCTAAGAGTTGATTTTTTTTTATGTGACAAGGTGGCAAACGAGCAAGCGGATCACCTGATGTAAAGTGATGGCTACCCATAGACATCCGCAACTAGCAAATGTGTTGCAGATGAGTTGCCCACCCTTAATGGACAGAGGAGGGCATAGACAGGAAAAAGGATATTTCCTTATCCCGGTTAATCCCTCCCCATCCAATCCTATTCCCTTTCCCATCCTATCCCCCTTATAAGAAACGGATGGGAAGGGGAAGAGGACTGAAATTAGGCCTCCGGCACCTCCCTCATCAGACGAAACGCAGAGTACTTCTACTTCACGCCTGTTTTCTGTGGTATTTCACCGGTAGAGTCAGGCAATTCCTGCAACAGATGTTGTTGGGGAAATATTTTGATATAAATATGTGAAAATACATGACAGCTTGTTTAGAACACAAAAATATACTACACATTAAAGTCCGGTAACGCCTGTGCGAATTTCAATCTCTGTTAAGAATATTAATTGTAAATAATGTAGATTTATATTGGAGTAGGTCATAGGCGAACCGAAGGGCGGGGGGATTAGGTTGATCAAACCCCCCTCGGAATTTTCGATCGTAAGTCTTGGTACTTGGTAATATCCTTTGTTCTCTCTGACTCTCCCCTGAAAAACTGACCTGAGTTCGCACAAGGTGTAGCTAAGTTCAAGTTAAGTTTTCTCTGTATAATACTAATGTATACTTATTTTTATAATACACATAACATTTATGTTTTTGTTGACTAATTCGTTATAATTCTATCATTACATCTTCATTGCCATACCATAACACAATGACGGAGTGAAAACAAAGCTTATGTTGAGAGGCCAATCAATCAAGACATCGGTTATCATTTTCACTGTAACTTTGCCATGTCTTCCGGGAATCGAACCGCACTTCTTCGGCTAGTTGCTACCTGACTTTGATGTGACAGCCGGTTTCTACTCTGAGTAGCGCTTTGTCATTGTCCTATTTCTTATTCGATAGAACTAGATATAACTTTATTACGAGTTACAATTAATAAGTTAAAGTTTAAACAGTTATCAACCAATAGTTAATTTAAAAAAAAACAACAAGCCCGATTTGCTGTACACCTACGAAACTCCGAGGGGAAATAGGAATTGAATGACACTTGATTGTTCAAAATCGTGCCCTTTAGGCAATTACCCGTATCAGTTAGGCAAAAAATAATCGACATTTATGTTCTATTATTCTGAAATTAAATACAAAAGCTGGCAACGGCTGTGTTTCAGTCAGATCTATTGTTGACAATAAGTTTCAACATATAGTATTTGACTGTATTTTACATGATTTATATTTAATTTAAGGTAAACAAATTGAGAATAATTCTTGATTTTTCCTATACGGTAAGAAAGACATCAACGCGTTTCGACAATAACCTACGTATATGTGTGTAATAATAATATTTCAAAATAAATGTGTATACGAGATACATATTTATTTTGACAACATTGACTGTTATCAAGTTAATAATAGAATTGTATTTGATAAAAGATTAGATATTTTATAAAATCCCTCTCACCCCAAAATTTGATTAATTTGAAAGTAAGCTATTTTGTATGACTCGCAGTGCCGCGCAGTTTCATCCTCCGTGCATTTTTATTTTGTATGACTCGCAGTGCCGCGCAGTTTCATCCTCCGTGCATTTTTATTTTGTATGACTCGCAGTGCCGCGCAGTTTCATCCTCCGTGCATTTTTATTTTGTATGACTCGCAGTGCCGCGCAGTTTCATCCTCCGTGCATTTTTATTTTGTATGACTCGCAGTGCCGCGCAGTTTCATCCTCCGTGCATTTTTATTTTGTATGACTCGCAGTGCCGCGCAGTTTCATCCTCCGTGCATTTTTATTTTGTATGACTCGCAGTGCCGCGCAGTTTCATCCTCCGTGCATTTTTATTTTGTATGACTCGCAGTGCCGCGCAGTTTCATCCTCCGTGCATTTTTATTTTGTATGACTCGCAGTGCCGCGCAGTTTCATCCTCCGTGCATTTTTATTTTGTATGACTCGCAGTGCCGCGCAGTTTCATCCTCCGTGCATTTTTATTTTGTATGACTCGCAGTGCCGCGCAGTTTCATCCTCCGTGCATTTTTATTTTGTATGACTCGCAGTGCCGCGCAGTTTCATCCTCCGTGCATTTTTATTTAAACGTTATTACTTACAAAATTATAATGTATACCAAAATTCACATTCATTGAACGCTTGAACGGTCAAACGCGCGCAGTTAAAATACTTAGGTTTTCTTAATTTTTTCTTTCATAAGAACCTACTCCTGATAATAACAAACATAAAATAAAAAGAACTAGCGATATTGATGCAGCCGCTTATGCGTGATGTGACCAATGGAAATAGGGATTTTTAAATTTAGATGATAAAAAACTGGCGGGAGAAGAAGAAGCTTATTTTGCTTTAAACATAACTTAACATTTTATTTAAATGGAGAAGATATGAATTGGCGGTGTTTACTTTTTGTAAATCTTTGTTTTCTTATAACTTTTGTTTGTTATAACTTTATTTATTCCATCGATTTTTATAGTTGTATTACATTTTGTCAATGGCATAATAAAAATTACGTCATAAAGCTTTTAGCTCGTAATCTTAATTTCCTTACTTATTCTCTTCGATAAAGTAATTACTTTTTTAAAATTTAATACTTATTTTCTTATACTTAACTTCTTCTTAGACATTAATATTTAACCGCGTCTTGTAAGGAGGTCAAAATAAAATCTGTCTATAAACAATTACATGATTTAGTTTGCTTTGATTGATTTCAAATCCCAAGCACTCCAATGTTATTTATAAGACTTTTCTTATAATACTTATTTAGTATGTAATATAAGTAATAATTAATATTCTTGTCAAATATTATTTCTTGCATAAAATATAAGATACCACATCACATGTTATAACTAAGCGAATAAAATATTATTGGACCACAAAAGTGTAATAGGGTTTAGAAATACGGACTTATAAAACCGTTTGACTAAATTGTCTCATCGTTGTGATAAACACCATCCCAATTAAGGTTAACGACGCTGCATATTTTACGTAGTTAGCTAAGCAATTAAACAGTCAATAAAAAAACTTTAATTTAAAGTTATGATGGTTATAGGGCTGTGTATGTCAGGCTGACATTTTACGATCGGGAGTTTGAAACCTGGCTAATTTGTGTGAATGGGGTTGGGTGGGAAATCTCCGAACAGAGTTATGAAGTATATCGAGTGATTAGTAAAGGAAACCTGATGCTCATAAAGATATTCAAAATAGTACAAGTAGCGGTAAAGGAACTCTAAGTGAATGTAATACGAGTATACTGAATGAAATGATGTGGCACTCGAATGAGGATAATAGCTTAAATGCTTCAAAAGGCAAGCAATTATGTAAGAATTGTATGCACATTGTAAGAAAAGAGGAATTTGCATTGTAAGAAAGAAAGTTTGCTAAACAACACAAAATGAACGTCTGATTCCAATTATAACGTTGGTTTCTTCAAGAGAGGAGCGAATAGGCGATTACTAAACTATTGCTCACAAATCTTTTCACCACATTACCACTGAACATGAATGAAAAAACGTAGTTTATTTACATTTGGGTCACGGCCGTTAGAGGATTTTATCTTCATCTTTAGAGCATGTAGCAATAAATTACGTGCAGATAAAAAAACGAATCGTGACTATTACATTTTCTTAAACACTTTAAAAGATAAGTGGTAGTGTCTTTGTAGACACGTTCTATTTATACAGAGTTGTTACAGCACAAGCTATTGAACTGGCACAAGACCCAGCCTTTACAAATACATGTTGCACTACAAGAAAACGTCGGATAAACTGACATTATATAAATAACATATTGTTAGGGATTAGTCTTCGATGCGGTGTAAATTATTTCTAAGGTTACCGACATTTGTAAAGTAGTTCCTAGACTAGGTAGTCTACGGTAGTAGTAGGTACATTTTCA
Organism: Papilio elwesi; assembly: GCA_029849275.1. Taxonomy (NCBI): domain Eukaryota; kingdom Metazoa; phylum Arthropoda; class Insecta; order Lepidoptera; family Papilionidae; genus Papilio; species Papilio elwesi. The sequence continues at coordinate 6,903,079 of CM056702.1, read as the reverse complement.
CTGTATGTATAAATTCAGATAGGATGTGGTAGGAATGTCTGCCTATATAAGGCGTTGTAAGGAACATTAGTTGCCCCATCGCACAGACTAGGAAAAAACTTTGCAGCGAAATCACACACCGTCGGCCATCTTACTCTGGATACGCTGGCACCCTCCAATCGGAATGCTAAACGCATAATGATTGACAGTCCAAGCCGAGGTGCCCTCTCGGGGGCCCTTGAGCCGAGTCACTCCATGGAGCCTCCGCCGAAGCGACCTAACAGCTCGGCGGCCGAGCCAAGGCTCCCTCTGCGGAGGGAGCCCACGAGCTTAATTACTCTTAAAGAGGCTTAGGCTAAGCGCCCTCTGCGCCCGGTGTAGCTGTAAATGCCTTCTCTAGGCAAACATTGACCTTTCAATTACAAAAAGAAAACATTAGTTGCCATTACATTTCGATATAGAGTTGTCAGCGAAGGCTCTGCCCGAGCTCATAACAGTTCAGTAAATATTCTTAAAGTACGTTTGTGATATTTTAAGTGTTTAATACTTAAATTGCTAACAATAAATATATAATTTATAAGTGGGCAGGGCACTTGGCAAGACGGACTGATGGCTGGTGGGCTAAGGCGGTGGCAGAGAAGTTGCCTCAGAGAGCAAAGCGGCCTGTGGGCTGGCCATCAGCCGGATGGGCCGATGACTTCGTTAGGGCGCAAGGCAGGACGTGTGCTCAAATGTCGCAAAAACGTAAAGAGTGGTGTGACAGAGAAGAGGCCTATGTTGTATGTACTAATTGATAGTTGTACATTTTAGTTTGAAGTAAGAAATTGTGAAACTCTGTATTTTTGCTGAAGACAGAGTATAACATTATATCTTGTCATTTGTAGCGTTGTTCTAAATTAATGGCTGGTTTAAATATGTCAGGGTAATGCTACAGTGGGTTCAATACTACCAAATATTGTATGAGACTTATTGCCTTTATACATATGTAACTTAACTTATATATTTTATGAAATAAAATTATACTTTTTGGGGTTTACTTACCGATGAAATTTAAAAAAAATGTCTACAAAACTAAACAGAAACCTGAATGCAGAGTGAACAATTTTCGGACAATTTAAAGGTATATTATAATATTGCGTGGGTTTTTTTCGTGGTAGTTTCGGTGTCGACGTTGATGCCGCCCTGTCCCGGGACAGGTTTGCCGCGATCGCTCGTTAGTGCCGATGAAGTTGTTAAACGCGACGGCTCTCGCCTGGTTTTTGTTATTGCATTGCCTTTTATTCCACCGACCGACGATGCGACGTCGGCCGCAAACTGCGAAAGATGTAGTAGATGATATGATAAACTCGAAAGTTGAATTTCATTTTGCTTTATTGCTCTTCGCTAAATTAAACATCACGGTTGCAATGGAGATATTTTTACGAATACAATTATGTGTTCTTTTTAGTTCGCTTTTTAAACTTCTATTTACTAGAGTGATAAGTATGAGTATAGACGGCTCTATATTTGAGGAATAAAGACTTGGATCGTGAAGATTGTAAATAAAAAAAATACAAGCAGTCGGTAGGACTACCGACAGAAGTGAAAGCTCCAAGATGGTGGAAAGGTGTGACGAAAGTTCAAAAATAAATAATAAATAAATATTCAAGAAATAAAAGCCCTTGTGTTGTAATATAGTAAAGTATAAAATTCAGAATAAAATAAATTAAAAAAGTGCGTGAAGCTGTTCCAAATTCAAGTAAGCATGTTGCTGACGCATGTTGTTCACGCGAACCTATGACATTTTCCCCTGCTAAATATCTTCAAGCGCGTCTAAAAAAGTTTTGACTTAAAAAAAAACAACGCTGAATTTACAAAATTATATACCAAGATTTCAATACCCACCACATCCTGTCGATTTAGTAGAGTTGTCAAAGTTGAAAAAATTTAAATTAGCTCTTATAATTACCTTAAGTATTACCTGTAATTTAACAATGGACCGTGCCCGCCTCAGACATCTTTGTTGCACACATTGTGGGTGTCAGTACTTCGCTCCACACCCACTTACGAACAATTTATAGCATCACAAGGTAAGCTCGTAAGTAACTCGCGGTAAGCATTGTATTTTAATGCCATGGGCTCGGAGCGAATACTGCACCTCTCAGAATGTACTCGGAGTTTTACTTGTAAAATATAATTTAACTAGCTATTGGTCAAGACTACCGTCCACATAAAATAATTTATTCAAAACGACTAAAATATAATTTTTTGAGACAGTGGAAATCATACCATTCTGGGTAATTTTAATAAAAACTACGGATGTAAGTATTTAAATAAAGGTTTTTACGCTCTGCACCTCGGCGGGTAAATTTACAATAATTCTTTCTTAGTGCTTACTTATACTTATATCATAAAAAACTATGTGTTTAATTTTTATATGTATATATTCCGAAAGGCCTACCCGGGCGAAGCCGGTCAGATCACTAGTATGTCATATAATAAAGTCCGGTGCCCCGTGCCTCGCTGGCCGCGGCCGTGGCGTGCCGGCCTCTCCCTGCGACGAGTTAATCAGACATCTCAGGTCTGCGATTCTCAAACATTATTTTTTATAACCAAATTTTCAATTCATTAGGTAAAATTTTCATAAAATATATTGCCTGCACCACCACCTGCCATTCGCAAAGGTAGCAGAGCGTATGGTTGTACGCCAACATTTGTTTTTCTTTCGTAATGGCAAAAAATTGTAAGAATTTATTATCAAGTTCACTTACAATTACACAATATGTAGCCTCAAGGAACTTCAGTAAATAAACAGCAAATTGATAGATATAATCGTTTCAAGTTTGTTCCTAGGAGCTTAAGAAGTTTTCGCCTAGCTTCCAAAACACTGTAGAGATATTTTTCATAAACATAAAGTTTGGGAGTAAAGATCGAATAATGGTACATAATGACTCTATCGGCGGCGTGGCGGCGGCGCTCGGTCCGCCGGCTGCGCTTGCGCCTTCGCCCAGCGCCAGGCAGCGGGTTCCTCTCCGAGAACATTACGCTCATTTACATTATCAAGCCCGGATTAACAGCCAGCAATATTTTATGCTCCACACGTTTGTAAATCACTTCATTTACACGTTGAGTTTCCAGATGTTGAGTAATAATTTGTTGATAAAACCCATTACGATTGATACCCTTGTTACGTTTGTCAACTCGGAAAACCTTGATTACTTACCAATTTATAATCATTAGAAATCGAAATATCGCAAAAAAAATTAAATCAATATAAAAAGTTCTTGTTGCTCGTATGTTATTTAGAATGTAGTGTGTTTTCCAACTCATTTTAAAAACTGGTGATCAGAGCTACAAGTAATGAAGTCCTCACAGATCGCGGGCGGCACCTCAAAGCGCGCTCGCCTTTGTAGCCGCCGCCGCCGAAGATAGCGCGGAGGCGATGATTCCTTTATAAAAACTCAATGATTTATTCCGTGTTCGTTCGCCGTCGAACATTGAGGTCTCTATCTCACTATCTCACATAGAACTGCCTTGAACGCATCATTGCACAAGTCAATTAAATGTTTTATTTTCTCCTTATTATTATTTTAGGAGTCAATGTCTATCTCTTATTCTCGAAATTAATTACATCTTTCAGATGACTTCGATGACAACAAACAAAACTACATGATTTTCTCTTGTCACTTTATTGACCTTGAAGCATAAAAAATATGACTAATACTACTAATGATCGATCATTCCTATTTCATTCGTTTTTATTTATTCTACACTACTCTACTACATTAATGTGTTTATTTTAATATTCGTTCTTTAACTAATGAGCCGCGATAGTGAGACCGTTTAAATTTTCACATATGATGTATTTCTGTAGCAAATATAACAGCAAATACTAAAAACATAATGCGATAAACATTAAGGGGGCTCCCATTTAACAAACGTGATTTTTTTGCTCGTTTTTGCTGGATATTGATAACGGCAACAGGTAGACGCTTGAAATATTCACAGAATAAAGGTAAAATTAATATTGAGGGGGGTTAAATAGACATGATTTTTTACTTATATATATATATACGGAACCCTCTGTGCGCGAGTCCGATTCGCACTTGGTCGGGATTTTAAATGTTTGTCTATCAGTATTGTATGTCATATAACTTAAGAACGTCTTCACAGAAATGTTTCAAACATTATTTTTTATTTATATAGTCTTAAAATAACCTACCTTCAAAAAATTACCATGAATAATAATATAAAATAATGAATGAAAATATGAATGAAAGTAGCGCTTTCGTGATAAAGTTATTTGGTAAGGGTCAGTACCCAAAGGGAAAGGTAAAATAAAAAATGTTTAAATCTTATATTTCACTCAAAACATTCAAAGTTTAAGCTTAAAAATTTACGTAATATAAAACGAAGTAGCTTCCGCTGTCTGCTCCCTGAGATATTTCCAACTACGCAACGGATTTTAATCCGGTTGTCATCAATAGATAGAGTGATTAGAGAGGAATGTTAATGTGTATAATGTACATGTATTATTTTAGTGAAGAAAAACAGAGAATTTCAAAGATTTGTAATGTGATGTAGAAAAAAACCTTTTCTTTTGTGCGCTTACATTGCAGACGCTGACATACCATACGAGATAAAATATTGAAGTACGGAATTTTATATCTCAAAAACATTTAAAATAATAGCAATAGCATATATCTATATTTAAGAATAGATTATTATACCCATACTAAAAAAATTGGGCGATACAATGCGGCAATTGAAGAGCCATATTGACGGACAGAGTATTAATCTTTATCAACGTAAATATGTTATTTACCTCAAGCATTTCATTATGACGACATATTTTTAATTTTTTATTAGGATAAAAAATCATATGGTGTCCCGAAATTAAAACGAATGCGTTAGAAAATAAAATCAAGCGCGAGCCTCACACCGATGTCGTGTCTGTTCGCTTGACGCGACCACCCCCGCGATGTGCCACTTGCTGTGGCACACTGTGCTCCAGCTCAATTTGCTTTCAATAAAATGATCGACCCGGGATTACGGCAATAATGTATCAATTACAGCTAATTAGGTAACACATCAATTAATTTTAAGGCGGAACTAAGTTTGCCGGGTCATCTAGTTTTAAATGAAATATATACGTAGTAAGCATATAGTTAAAGAAATACAAAACTAAAATTTAATGTATATTTTATTACCTAGGTATATCACAAAAGCTCTACTTATTCGGTCGAATTTCGATATCGATCTTACAACAGAGTACATTTTTTTATAACAGCTCCATCTTTGTACAAAAAATCCATACAATTGTTCCTTCGCTGGTTATAAAGCTCACGTTTTCGTGATGTTTTTGAGTCGAACTAAATGGAAACCTCGGTTTCGTGACCCACCGGCTTATACCCGTCTTAATTTTTAACGCCCGACCCTTTTACTATTATCTTTTATTTATTTATGTGCCTTTTTATACAGCAAAACTCGTTGTGAACATATCAAATTATATCGCGTATAGTGCGAATATGTACAGGTGGGATACGAAAACCTGCGTAAGTTTTCAAATTCATTCCTATATCAAGACATAGACGCTAAACTACGAAACTTTATGAAACTAAAGCTCTAAGCGGACAACTGCATATAGAATTATACTTCATAGATATGAGGACAAGGTTCAAAATAATAAACACTACCTACTAGTTAATATGAAGTTGCATCAAATATACTATTTTGTCGGTGTTCCTAGTACAAGCAAATGTCGACTTTAGGTGAATAAACACTTATTTGATTACCCCGAGTGTACTGTTGGTTATCACCGAACGTTCGTAAATTTATAATATCACTAGGCATATTATTAACCTTCTTCCTTTTCTAATAAATTAATTATAATAGTAATTATAAATTAATTAGTAAAAATGCCTAAATTCAATAATATTTTAGAAAAAAACTTTTTTCTCAATTACCTTATAACAATGTGGATTTGAACCGTATTAACATAAATAAATAACCTATTAAGCAATGTTTATATTTTTTTAGTAATTCTCAAAATACTCAAAGTAACCGCTGTTGTTGATATTTCGTGGAAGTGCCGGCTTCTGAACAATTATTTAACCACTAGAGCCTACTTAGAGGATTATCTGAGATAAGTATTCAGAATGCCTAAACTTAATTTACTTTAAGCAGGAAGGATACAAGAGTAATTTGTTTTTGTTACAATACAAAGTAACGCCGGTAGTGGTCGCCCACTCGAAGATTAACTGAAACATAACGATTGATTTAGAAATAGAAAAGTAACACAAGCGACAATAGCCTATTGGTTCAGGGTACAGAATGCGAGATCGTGTCGTGGGGCCGTGGGATCGAATAGGCGATTCGACTATTGTGACTTGTGACTAAGTAAGTGTGTACGCAACCAGATCTGGCATGACAATAGTCTACACACACTTATTCTTACCACATAGGAGAAACTTATGCTTAATTGTAATGCTTAAATATCTAATTTTTGTAACGGAAATAAATGTTAAATCAGAAATAATTACTATTTGCCTGAATGCAATCTATTTTTAACCATAAAATATACATATGGGGAGATAATGGTATCCGCACCAGATAGTGCATACATTCTAATCTGTCAACCTATACTAAGAAATAAGGATATTGACGCTAAAGTTTGCTTTTATTTGAAGCGCACGCTAATCCAGCAAAAGTTGCTGTCGGACAGTACGATAATAAGAGAGATTCTTCTCTCCAAACCGATAGATGGATTGATTGATATAATTTTTCAGTGCTTTTGGTCTAAAGCACTTAACTTTTCATCTGCTGAAATATTAATGCACTTTAAAAAAAATACGATCAATCGTTCTTTCTAGCTTGTGATTGTATTTACATAATAAAATAAACATATAATTGGTATGGAGAAGTGGCATAAACCCCCAGGGTTTTTATATCACTGTCACTCGCTCAGTTGATATACTGTATATTCAAAATATTTTTGATATTTTATTAAAAATGAATTATTGTTTAAATTTCCTCAGATAAGAAGGCCGATTTTAAAATATTTTTACATTTGTTTGGGTGTTTCATAACATTTTCGAGGACGGCACTGTTCAGGTCGTTGAGCAGTTACTGTAAGAAGTACTCCCCTCAGAAATACGCTTTCCGTAAGCATTATTATACAGAGGTAATTCATATTTAGATAATTGTGGAGACTACGTAACCGACTAGATCTTTGTTTTAGTTTTAATAGAGGTAAGTTATTCATTTCATCACAAGTTGTATGTATGTATCTTTTTGCGTACATCTATTTATTATTGGTACAAACAAAGCAAGTATGGAAGGGACTATTTGCATACAATCGCGTCATAATTTTTTGATGATTTGTCCAACTTAAACTTGCTATTAAGCTACAAAGTGTAAAAGTTTTCAGTAACAGAGTTTTTTAATGGAAAAGTTTCGAGACCTCGTTGTGCATTATCAATAACATAGGTATTATTTTTTACTTAAGCATAATTATGAAGGCTACAGTTAACTCTGGAGTACGTAATTTGTTTGAATATGTTAATGTACTCTTACATTAAATGAAATTATATTTTGATTTGAGCATATTATAATATGCTTTCGAAAGCTACGCTAATGCCTATGCGGAAACAGATTTCAAGTCCCCTCAGAGTCGTAATGATACTTTTTATAGTTCGTAGAATATGAAGCACACATTAGATAGCAAGAATATATAACTTCATGATAAATAATAACAGGCCGGTGGCTAAGACTGTCACGATAATCCTTGACTTGTCAAAATGAGTATTACTTGCTAAAATTCATGACCGAGGACACATACAGGCTGCTTTTAGAATTCTGTCTTGTTTTGTGTTACTAGTAAGCACATACAGGCGGTAGTAGGCGTCCAATTTCTTCTGAACCGGAACGGACCTTTTTTTTGACGATTTGAAAAATAGAGAGAATAGAATTTATCCTAATTTAGCTTCAAGTATTAAGTGACGGTATGTATGTGTTTTAGTGGTATTCATTATTGTGTTACTTCTGTATTGTGTTTAAAAGAAATCAACGTTAACAACTAATTTAAACTAAATGATCGACTTTTTATCTAGTTAAAGCAGTTAAAATTTCCAGTTCAAATATTTTTTATTAATTTATTAGATACCTTTTTAAAAATGATTCAGGATTAGCTTATAAATAAGATTGTTAGTAATTAATATAGAATATTTCATACTCGTCGAGTCAAAAAGTACCTTTGATACAAACCAAAATTGGTTTTGTGACACTCCTCCACAGAATGAAAGCCCGAACTACACATACTTTTGCGTTTCCTGTAACGACCGAAGTGCTGCAGGCCTTATATATAAACTCCTCCTCACAAAAATAAAACCTTGATAGTTGCCGCTTTGGTTGCCTCCTGCAAAAATATAATAATATTAAAATATTGTCTTAAATCTCCATAAAATCAAATATCAGACAGAAGAGCAACGTCGCAGGTTAGATTAAGCAAATGACAAGTTAATCTCTTGGTAGAAAGTCATGAAGCGAACACACGCATTTTGGGCGCAGCGGCCCCACACACGTATCATACGATGGCGCAACAATGCGGTAACTATTCGGTGCCGAGGCATAATTACGGCGGTACTGGTGATTACCGACGGGTAAATGCTGGTGACGAGCCCGGCCACCCAGCGTCTCGATCCCTCCATGAAGTGGAATGAAAATCACTTCAGCTACGAATAAATTGCACGAATATGAATTCACATACAGAGGAGGAGAAACGTACATAGATCGTAAAAAATATCAAAACGTTCACATAAAATTCATTGAATATCTCTTTATTTTACTTTTTTCTACAAAATATTGTTCATTACTTAGTATAAGCTCGGTGTTAACCGGCTAGTATTGGTTTTTTCATGATTCAAGTCATTCGCTTTTTTAATAATATTTATATATAGCTCTTAATCACAAGCCAGAGCTTCTACTCGTACATTGCTACACGCCGAGGAACTTCAAACAAACGATAATCAAATGCGAATATATTCAACGGTCGCCTCCAGACATTCACGTCTCAATTAAGTAAACAATTGGCAATAAAATAGAGTCTCCTCGTTGCGCCCCTGATTTACGACGCCGCGTCAAACAGTTGGCTATTCGCATACGTTGTCATATAAGTTATTGCAGACAGGAAGCAATAAAGCGTAGTTGGGGAAGGCTTTTTGTAGCGCCGATTTGGGAGGAAACCATCAAGCGATTGGTGTTTGCGCAAGATAAATTTAAAATAAACAAATGCAGTGTGTAAATAAAACATGATATGAAAAATATTGATGGTTCCCTCTCTCGGAGAGGAGGCCTATGTCCCTGCAGTGGGAAACATTCTAGAAAAGGCCGATTTAGTATTATTATTAATTATGAAAAATATTAATTTACAACCAAACGACCTCGTAGGCGACAAATCGAATTATTAAGAGTATAAATATTCAGTTATGCTGCGAGTTAATCCTGGGCCTAATTTACAGCCGAGCCGAGTGTGCTACGAATACTATTTTCTGGGTTAATTGAGTTATTCTACGTGCTATCTCTTTTTAATCCTTGCGTTAAAAGATTTCGTAGCTTCTCTATTAATTATGAAAAAGAAGTTACGAAGTATCCTTATAGATTTTAAAAGAATTAAGTGACGAAGACTCCACATTAAGCGATTACAAGGCTCAGTAGTTGAAAATAACAATAAAAACCTTAATAAAAATAACGTCGCGAAATATGTTCTAACTTTTAATTCAAGGAATGAAACGGTTTCATTGAATTCAAAATAATCGAAGAATTTGGCGGGAAATATAATTTGGTGAAATACGGAAGTACTTTCATCGCCACTCAAATTTCGAACCGCTGATCGACTATAATTTTAGCTGGTAGACAAGTCAGTCCGTATGATTAGATGCGATAGATATCAAGTACCATTATTTAGAGCTTGGCCTAACAGCAACAAGGCGATGGGATCGTGCAGCGACCGCTATAGCGCTACAGCGACCTATAGGCGTGGAACTTCGTGCTCTAGCTGAAGCAACGGCTCGAGGTCGGTGGTCTGGAATTATGTCAAAGGACTACTAAGACGTGTACCAATGAGACCTTTCTTGAAAGTTCCTTGTAGCAATTCAAACATCTAAGCATTAAGTGGTTATGGATGTGTTGTCTCAAGCAGAGAAAAATATTAGAGATCAACGTAGCTTAGAATAGAGTCCCTAAATAGTTGAATCATCAATCCAAGAATTGCTGGTATTTCATTTGTCAATACTATTTTCGTAATAAATTATTACACAAATTACTATGACAAAATGCATTAGTAAAACGCCTAGACAACTATCGTAAAACTAAATCGATATTCTTCCTATTTCATAGATTCGCGTTCCCACACTTTTCGCAGTAGAACTCGAGATTTTTTTGCCTAGCAATACCACCATGGTTGTGACACAAGTCCGCGCATCCTTTCCCACGACCGGAGAACGGCGGCGTTGCCAAAATAATCACGTACCAGCCATCGATTACCGTCTCTTAACTCGGGTCAGCAATTCTGTAGAGTGCTTCAAGATAAGTTGTAGTGGTGCTCACCATTTGGCGCATTAAATAACTCCCTCAATGGGGAATATCCTGATGGGCGACATCCGTTCTTATGATTATCGTGTGAAAAAATGATTAGTAGCCATCCCGGCTCAACTTTAGACGCAGTTATATAGTTTTATATATCGATACTATGCTATTATTTGATATGCCATGCTATTGCGTGATATGTGTAAGATGTGTATTTTCTCAGTTTTTTACACCATGTCTTCCAAAATTAATTATTACCATCAGGTTGATGATCTTTGCCTTTTTCATACCATTTCATATCGTTACTTTTTATGAGATGAGCAACTCGCTAGCTTCTTCCATAAGAAGGTGAATTGTTCGTCTAGTTGTTGTGTTTCTTTACCTGTTATTGCAGGCAATAGGAATGGGATAGCCTTAGAACTAATGTGAAAATAAACAAATTTCTAAGGATGAGCACTGGGCGATGTAAGAGTTCAATATGACTCATCCTTTTTCGATTCGTTCCTTGATGTATTTATATTATACTTAGGAAATGCATCATTTTCGACGTAATAACTAAGATGAAACGCGACTAACGATTGCGACGTCTAGCCACACTAGGTTGCGAAAGTATTACGACATATTACCAAGGAGTATAGTAGGTACGGATTATTCCTGAATTTCTGTGGTGTAAGAATATAACGTATTCATCCATTTGATTCCCGCTACTTTCATATGATCGTCGGTTCATCTTGTGGGAGGGCTGTACGTGGCCACCATTCCAGGAGCTTACGGCCCCATCGGCCATCAGTTCTGCGAGCAATGCATGACGTTGCGAAGATTGTCTTTGTTTTAGACGTGCTTCGACTCTGCGTTAGAATGAATTGGCCCTAGTGTTTCGATCAATTAAAATGAAAATATTATTTTTTCACTAGGCTCTATATTATTCGAGGTTAATGACGCAAAGTTATGTGGCGCGGAGGACGGAGCGCTTGTAATTGGGACCACCTAAAGAGCTGCTTCTCTGCGCCATGGGGTCTCGTAGAAAAACTATTCATCTACATGCGAAATTGCTGCATAACATATTATCAAGAAACGAATCGAAAAATGATGTCACCTTGGCTTGCTCATATTGAATTTGTATGTTACACTGTAATTATTCGTAAGGTATCACGATCACGTTAATCATTGTGCTACTGTATAAAATGATTTGATTTATGATTATTTTTGGTTATTGTAGAAAAAGGTTATTTGTAATTTATTCTACGACATAGAACTTCCAATGCGAATGTGAGTAACGCAAATTAATATCATAATTATTACTCGACACCGACAGAGAAACATTCTCTCGTTCTCTGTTCTTAGATAACGTCTTGTAACGGCAGCAGTCTTACAAGTTTGCTCGTTTGGCCACTAAATGAAGGTCAGAAAATAAAATACAAAAATACGAAACGGAAAGTTTTTTTTATTTATTTTTCTCTCAAATAAATACAACTAAAATGCTTAAAAATATTTCACAAAAACGAAACAAATGCAACAACTTTTTTATCTTTAAATACTAACTAAACCTTATCTACATTAATAAATTATTATTTTTAATTTAAAATACTTTGTACGAATTTTCTTATGTAGTTAATAATATTATAAAAAAATATAATCGTAATTATTTTATGTACAAGAATCGATACTATTCTAATAATCTCACTTTGGTAAACTGTGGTTAATGAATTACAGATATTTTAGTCGTAAATTAAATATAAATTCCTATCGAATATTCCTTGATACAAATTAACTTAAGACGGTACTCAAACACAATCTGGGAATCAAAGAACACAAAATCACACGTTTGAGCAAACATACAAGAATAGAAACACACGGACCAAAGAAAACTCACAGTTAATATGCAGTTCTCGAGGTAGTCAACGCAGAATACTGAAACCTTTATAGGAAGTAATATGAATGACAAATGTTCAAACCAATACATTCACGGCCATGGCTTATGCAACTTTCAATAGACCAATTTAATTTTACGTTATTAATTAATCTACAGGCGATTGCGTCACTAGAGATCGGATTTATTTTTCAGTCACACAAAAACATATTTTAAATAAATATATTTATAAAAAAAATACATTGATTCATGCCCCAGCGCGCACGCTTCACTTTATTGTTTATATACATAATTATTTACATTGGTCCTCAGTTACACTATGTAATGTGTTACCTAATGTGTTCATATTTTCTACTGAAATATTAAATCCTACTTAAAACGATAAATAAAAACATTGTTTAGTTTTTAATTGCTTTTGTTGATTTCTATGAGGTAATCATCTTATTTCTCTTAATATTATCAATTATAAATAATATGACTGATGATGGCCCGCAATACAACGCAACAACTAACCTTGACTACACGTGATGTGTTTAAAATTAGTTCCCAAATACGAAATTAGTTTGCCAATTGTCAAGCTATTTAATAAGTGATAAGAAAAAATAATTAAAGTAATAAACTCTCATAATACTGACAAAAGACAGCGAAAGTCAGCTGTCACAAGCTACGACAGAATAAATAAATTGCAAAAAGGAGTGCCCTCATTCATATTCTCTGCGCTATCGTGTCTGTATTATGCATCGCGAGATTATTCGGGCGACGAAACATTAGTAAACAATTGTTTGCGAGATGCATACCAAATGCATTCTGAATTCAAAATGTATGTAAAGAATTTATATTTCTAGAATTGATATATCCAACATTCATGGGTATTATATACTAGTATACAGATTAACTTTCGCTGGTGGTGTTTTGTAAAGTTATCTAATATTACAAAGGGTACATATTTATTTGTTTGCTCGTGGCGGATAAACTATTGTACTAAAACAGTGAGAAACAAGACACAGGTCAGTGAAATAACAGTATAGCGGCTTCCGATTACGTTAACACTGTTTTTGCTCCAGAACTAGCTCAAAGTTGTATAACAAACTAAGCCATATTTCAAAGGAAGCAAGAAGAAAAAACAAACCTTCATTCAATATTGACAAAAATTAATTATCCGTACGATAACAGTTAGATTGTGTTTTCGGTTTGTCGGTGGATATAGAGTTACACGTTGGCTGCCTGCGGGAGTACGCGAGGCCTTGCATTCAGAGAACCGGTTCTACACTAATGCCTCAGCGGGGTTGTATACACCGAGAAACTTTCGATTCACTAACTTAATACTTGAACTGGATCATTTTTACACTGCTCTTAATTAAGGATAGGCAGAAATACAAATCGTTGTTCGCATTTTCCCTAACTGGTGAACCATCACCAAATGTACAAAAAAAGGAGCATTTAAACAATTAAATAATGCAACATAGAAAAAGAGAGAGAGAATATATAATGTCATAAAATAAGATTACTTAATAGGTAATAGAATTTCTTAAAATGAAATACTAATAAATAAATAATTATGCCGCATCTAGTGGCGCTCGCTGCAGTGATTCTATTTATCGGTGATGCGAATTAGACTGTGATGATATTAGTCGTTACCAATACAGATACACTTGAATTTTGTGATTAAGATTACCCACGTTTATGTAAACAGTATTATATTTTAATAACAAAACTGTAGGCCATATCGGCATATTTTTATGTGTAGGTACATACATCCTAATATTATATCCTAATTAACACGAAATAGTTTCGTCTAGAAAATGTGCTCTAATGAGCAGCCGGAAATTTAGTAGAGCGTTTCGAAAAGGATGTTGAAAAAAAGATAAGAAATGTCAAAGAGACAGCGGAATCCCGTGCCGCGTGTCAGTGACGCGTCCAACATCTGAGCGACGATTAGTGTCGCGCTCACCGGAATTAGCCGCGGCCGTCGGGCATCTACTTCCTCGACTACATACCGAATTAAGCGTTCTGACAGACGCTTTTTGATTTTGTGTGCTATTTCACGCTTTCGGGGTTCAGAACTGTTATAAAACACTTAAAACTGTAGCTATTGACATAATAAAATGAATAAAAATTAGCTAAAGTAATTATACAAACAAAATAATAACAAACAAAAATATTTGTAATTATGTCAAAGGCCGATGCAATTAAAATTAAAAAATAAGACGTTTAGGAAAAATTATACGCCGTAGATAGTTTAAAAAAATATAGACTAATGTTTTCTGAACCTTTTCTCAATTAGTTTATATGATTGTTTAAACTAAAAGTAAAAAAATATTTCTAAAAATCATTCATATTATACTTAAGCGGCTTATAATCAGGATAAATAGCATTGTAGTGGGAAAAAGTGTGCGCACGAGTACGCGCAAGGTACAAATGGAGCATCATTCAGGCAAAGTGAGATAAGATTTTAAATTTCCTTCAAGATATTTGGCGGACACCATACTAGATGAATTAATAAGCTTGGCGCCGTAACATCAGGCGACCAATCCAACATTTGTCACCGGACCACCAGCGCCGTCATATTTATAGCGCGCCCGGCCGTGGGCGGCTGCAGCGGCTCGCTCTATCTCGATATCTGTATTAACGCGCACGCATTTAGACATACATATTCGCCCACGTGTCGCCACGCGTCTACACTTACAGTTGTACAGCACGAAGTTCCCATTATCGCCATCAGACCTTATGACTTATATACTAGGTTCGTCATAACAAACGGGCCAGTTCTCAAAGCTGGAAAGGCAACGTTATTATAGACCTACAAACAAATTACTCAATTATCGCTTGAAATCTAATTTGTCTACTGTTCGGATTATTTTCGTTTTACTTTTCGGTATATTGTAGGCAGGTTAAATGGGAAGAAGTTTGCCAAGGCCGAGTCCAATGGAAATCTGTTGCCTTTAACTTTAGTGGTACATTTACAAGGTCATAATAAGGGTGTTAAAGTGGTAGTTACAATAATAGGCTATTTATTCTGTGACGAACTTTTGACTACCTCGGAACTGTTATACAACTTGATAAAGAAACAGATTACTCACACTCAATATCCATTTACACGCCCTTGTTGTTCCTCGCATATAAATAATAACTACACATAAATTAACTAACAATACTGATCTGTACATTTTTTACATAATACGTTGTACTTTGATGGATTGTCATTATAACTACAATGAGGTTAGGCCTTGCTAGCACAGGTCACGTATTAGTGAAACAATAGAAAAAGCAAATGAGCACTAATGAGCCTGGGACTTGTACAAAACTCGCGGCGGATTCGGCGGTTTCTTCGTGCGGTGCTTTCTTATGGGTTTTAGTGTAGTTCTTTTGGTGTTTGTGAAAGCATAATCTAGCGAGATTGCTCTGCATCCTCGGACAATCGAAGTCTTCGTCGCCGTCGCATCTGCATTCGGTCAGGGCTGCTGCTTTCTCCTGCTTCTTCAGTATCTCTATAGAATTGAGACATCTGTTGGAGCATTTCCTGCCACGGTACATGGACCGGCAAAGCTGGCGGTAGTAGCTGAGTGCGGTGGAGCACTGCGCATCAGCGAGGCAGATAAGTTGAGAGAGGCGGCACGAAGACGTCGCATTGGCCGCGCCCTTCAACACCTGAGACCGGCATATATCGATCCTTTGCTTCGCTTCCTCGCAATATTCATCTTCGCATTGGCACTGCAACAAACAAAATAGATTATTTTATTTATTACGCAGGCAAAGTTTAATCGCAATCGATTAAATTAGTAAATGAGGTCAGATTATTGAATCAGTTTTTGTCTAGTTTAAAGTATTTATCACTTATTACTTTTTTATTTAGGGAGAGACCTTTTTCTTAGAGAAGTTTGAAAGTATATAATGCAGAGCCTCGGTACCTCAGACCCAGGTCTAAGATCTATTATATAACTTACGGTACGCATGACATAAATGTGATATGATTATGATTGAGTCCGTCTTTTTTAAACAGATATAATCATATAATTTAGCAATATATGTATGAATGCGACATTTATATGCTGTATGAGATAAAAAAAACTGCCAGACCGCTTGAGTTCTATAACAATATGGCCTACCTGCTAACAATGTATCTACCACCAGTATAAAACGTAGATGCCATAAGAAAGTACACTGTTCAAATGCGTCAAAGCTATCAATTTTTTAAGTCAAATCCACCTAACACGTATCTACACAGCTCTATTATAAAATTTTATATCCAACATTATAATAAACTTTTTGGGGAGAAAACTATAAATCCTGCGAGCGTGGCGTGTACATTCTCGAGTTCGTAAAACTATTTTACGGCACCAGAAACATTCCGGCCGCTATCAAAACAAATTATGCATAATAAAATCACGTTCGGATACTATTTCGGTAATTAAGATCACGAAATTGTATATGCGTCAATTCTAACAGATTTAGTAGAACTAACCATTCCAGATGTGATGAGTCATTTATAAAAGTTTCTTAATCAATGTTTTTGAAATGAAAACACAGTAAAGTCTGCATAAATACCGCGCTAAAATTATAGTTCATGCACAAGACTCAATTACGTTACCCTTCAATAAAGTCAAAAAATATATTTTTAGTACAAATAATAGAATTTAAAAGCTAATAAATAATAGAATTGCGGAAAATAATAAGAAATAAAATTGAGAAAACCAGTGACAGAGCGTGAAACATCTGTTGCACGAATGAGCCGGCTCGTTCTGTGAAATACTACGACCTCACAGATGACAGGCGAGAAGTATAAGTACTTCTACGATTAGCCTGGCGAGAGCCGAAGAGCCGAAGATCCGGAGGCCTAATAATTGTCTCTTTCCCTTTCCTATCCTATTCTTATAAGGAAAGGATGGAAGAGGAAAGGAATATCCTTTTTTCTGTTTATGAAAGGTTTTCTCCTTTGTATATATGAAATAAAGTTCTTGCAAATTGCAAATTAGTTGTTAATTCTATTTTCAACTTGTACACTTGTCCATTTTTACCCTATTTCGTTAAACTCAAATCTTGAACACGTATACTATTAATAATTTGTAGAAGAACAACAAAATGATTTATTATAAAAAAAGCCGATACGCCGTAGCGATTCTGAAAACAATTGACTGTATGGTATACAATATCTAGGTCTCGTTCGCTAAGAAAATAAAGAGGGCAGGCCTGTCTCTGCCGTATTTTTTGTGGAAACAACAACACCTGCGCCGGCGAGCGCTGCGGTGGGTCCCGATCAAGACGTCAAATCTCAAGGCTGAGTCTCCGGCCTTTCGATACACCGACTACGATCCGGGCCACAATAATCACACCGTTACAACGGCATAATTAGACCTCGGACCGTTCCAAAAGTGAATTATCTACGGAACTGTAGCCATATTGCATCATTACAACGCCTATTAACATGAATTGTTATTAAAGCTACCGTTAGAATTTGAACAAAGGTATTTATTTATTATATAAAATTAACAAAATAAATTTCACTATTATAAACGTAAAGATTTTTGAGGTTAGATGGATTGATTGATATTTGTTACTTTTGCATGGAAAAACAACGGGATCGATTTTGATAAAACTTTACATTAATATATACATAGTTTATACTCGTAAACTAGAATAACATACATACAATATATAATTTAAATTGGCCAAAATGTTAAATAAGTGGTAAATCATTATTAACGAGTGGTAACTCATATTTACGCAAACAGCGATAGCAACACCTTTTTGTCAACTTCAAAAAGTTTTAAACAAGCACAGATTTATGGGTATATTCGGAACAACGCCACTAAAAAACTGAATAGTTTTCTTAACGCGAGGGTTTTACGTGTTCCTTAAGTTAGTTTTTGATACTGTAATTCTTAAAAAGATAAGCCGAATAACTACATTAACTTCTCACTAATTAGTATAAATAAAAGAAAGTAAAAGACCAACAAAATTTATGTGTAAGTATCAGTTAGAGTGCAAATATGTGTTTATAGCTCTAGTTATAGATTACTGTTTATTTTAAATAAAAATCTGCTCGGCGCACTTCTGGCACACGACTGTCGCTTCTTCTACATCCATACATTTAGTGGATTTTCCACTATATTTTTTGTAAATGTAAAATGTTTCGTATAATTAACTCGTAGGTAATATAAGGTGCGAAGGCGGGATATGGTGAGTAGTTTCACGGATACCAGCGTTCGGCAAACGGCTGCACTGCGAGGGAGGTCCGATGCGCCGCTTTCTACATTAATTTGTTTTTGTTGACAACTGCGAATATTCCTCATGGAAATTCATTTTGTAGCCAAAATTATTATATTATTATTATTATATTCTCGTTATTATTACATTTAATATTTCCTCATATCTCTATATTTTGTACAACAATAACTTCTAGTGTGATTTTATTATATATAAAATAATTTTCACTATCGCCATCATCTCTCAAGTACCTACCTACCACAACCTTACGGAATGCTGACGTCCAGTGAAAGGCCCACAGGCCTGACACCTCTCCAATCCTCCCTTCTTCCTATGTTTAAGAATCTTGTGATTGTTTCGTATGTAAATGGCTAGCGGTAGTCAGTTTATTATGCGAATAACTTAAATATTAAATTGACATCTATATAACCGATGCATCTTGACTATCAAAGAATTAACCTAAGTAGGCTTGATAGGCACATCTCGAGAGCAATGTGTTCAGAGGTACTGGGGACGCGGGGTCATCAACCGAGACCCTCACTTGCCTCTGATGGCGTTGCTTCGCGCCCGACAAATCTGACGTCTAAATTAGATTTTATTACAGAGCGTCTGCATACTCCGACACACCATTGTATCGCGGCACCGCTTATCACATACACTTGGACGTGAAAACGTTGACAATAAGGCTCCAATAAAACTGGACGAGTGTCTCAATTGAGAAGGATGCGCCTTTAAACAACTGGTCGTGAATATTTATTGTGACAAGCTTGACCTTTTGATTGTACCAGCTTTACTGTGACATCTTAAATTACAATTATAAATAAAATGTTTGCAAATTGATGACAGCGTTATTAGCAACAAGGTAGCCTTGACTTTGATAACCTGATCTTGATGATCTCTTATATCGCTTTTATGTTTGTTTGCTTTTCGTTAAATTCGTTCGCAAAAATAACATAATGCTGCTAAGTTTGCTTACTACTAAACAATAAGATGTCATTCATAATAAATGTCATCCATGTTTACGGTTCTTTACGTCACTAAAAGTGCTTAAAGATAATAAAAAAGTAATTGTGATAATGACTCTCAACCGACTGTCAACGGACACTCTATAGTCTATATTGTATTTTAAAAAATAACGCCTCGTGTGCAGCTGTCAGCTATGGTCTTCTCAAAAAGTAAAAGAACACAGCATCTGATCAGGGTAACAAGTTAAGCTGATTAAGTTAAAATAAGAGGTTTATATTGCAAAAGTGTCTGGCAGTTCATATATCACGTTCGAAATACTAGACTAAGTATCTACTGAACCGAGGAGATGTACTCCGGTGTTTTTATTCATAATCGGGGATAACCGAGAAATGTATGTGAGGACAGTGATAAATGTATATCCGGTATCTTTGGCATTGAGAACAGCCGTGATTGCTAAGTTTAAAAATGACTTACGTTCATAAGCTCCTTGCCCTCTTCAGTGGAGGTGAGCGCGATGAGTGCGTGCTCGCAGGGCTTGGGGCAGGTGGTGGTCGGCTCCGAGAGTACGTCGCTGCACAGGTACATGTAGTTGTTGAGCGCATATCCGCAGCCCGTACGGTAGACGCAGCGAGTGTGCGCCTCCGTGCAGGACGTGGCCGTCGCCCGCAGCGTGCAAACCGCGAGCAGCGTCACTACAACCCACATCACCTATAACAATGAAAAAGTTCATACATCAAATAATAAAGTCCATGAAAAAATCATGAATGACTCAAACGATATGATGTCAATGGAATATCCTTAACAATTGTATAACTTTTGAAGTCAGCGGTTCAGTACGATTTGTAATGAATGTTTTACAAATACAAAAGTAACAACATAACTACTACACTAAAAAATAACGCATTTCCCCGCACTACTGACTTAGGGCATCAAATGTTCGCTCTGGTAATTTCAAACTCCTAGATGCTGCGTCATATGCTATTTAGGGATTATTATGTTTACGGCAGTAAGTAAAAAAGGTCATTTGTTAAATCAGGATCTACACTTTTAATTGGCTAAGCCAGCAGCAGAAGCTGTCAAATGGGCTGAATGAAGCTAGGAAGTACTTCAACATTACAGAATACAGGCGCGATATTTGACGCCATCCAATGGACAGCTCGTACGCAATAACATTAGACACGTTATTTAAAAAAATAACTACGAAGGTTCGAGAATTCCGCTTAAGGGTGAGGGATAATAGTATAATCGATTAAGTAGTTTCAGAGTTTACCCATTACAAACAAATTAATTAGTCCTTTTTACATGATTCAAAAATATTGAAGACCGATACAATTGAATTAGCTTAATAATAGCAATGAATTAGTGACTTTTCTTAGCGTGATAGATATTATAAAGTACTAGTTATAAGTGCATGTTGCCTCAATGCAAACATGTTTCGCTGAGCGCAAGTGTCATCGGGAGCCGGTAAGTAGGTAATCCTCCGGCCGAACCCATTCTCGGAAGTCCCGGCTCTGTCTCGGTAAACAAACACAATCATCTCACGTCCACTCGCTACTCGCTGCCGGCTACCAACTTACACGTTTACCGTAACTGTTTAGGGTAGCTAGTGAAAAAAAATTTAATTATTTATGATGTTCACAGCAGCACACCTACAACAATAGGTATTGTTCACCTGGTAATTTTTGTTAATATTTTTTTTTTAAATCTATAACCCACGCTATTTATTTTATCCACAATATCATTCGTGTAGGTCTTATTCCTTTTACAATAACAATAAAATACATAGTTTACTACTTCATTAAAGGCCTACAAAGCGCCAATTATGGCAGATTTTAAACTTAAGTATCTAGCAGTTAAAATAACAAATTTTATAAAAATATAAAATATAATAAAAATATAAATCATGTAATTTTAATAGGGGACAATGAAGCCACAGAGCACTGAATGTAATAATAAATACGCTCAGAATATTGTATTAAAAATAGTTCACTTTAAAATGAATGTTGGCAGCCCTACGTCACGGACTATGATAAGGGTCGACGGCCGGCTGAGAGTCACGGATGGTAAAAGAAAAACGAGTGACAACTTCAGATGTGCAGCTCGCTGCGACGCACCACTTCAACTGCTACATTAGAATAACAATAAGAAACTGCGTTTAGCTAAATCAGTCCTTATTACAATAGGCATAAAGACCTACAATTCTTTATAAAGGAATGAGACAAACTTGCAGTCATG
The DNA here is from genome assembly GCA_029849275.1 of Papilio elwesi. Classification (NCBI taxonomy): domain Eukaryota; kingdom Metazoa; phylum Arthropoda; class Insecta; order Lepidoptera; family Papilionidae; genus Papilio; species Papilio elwesi. Next base: position 6,881,262 of record CM056702.1, on the reverse strand, counting down.
CAGTTGTATTTGTTAATTAAATCACCTACGCAAGCAACGTCATTGTTTACTATCGACAAAGGACTTTACCAATAGGCGTACTAATGAAGAATTAAAATAACTAGCATCAGTCTAATCAATGGCGCATACGTCATATGTCCCCTCGAAGTTCTTATGTCATGTCTAAGATTCTAAATAATTGAATATACGCAGAAAACGACTGCGACAAAAATCTGGAATCGTGGCACGAAAACGAAGAATTTAAAAAATAAACTGAAAATAAAAATCAGCATGATAACACAGCGTTACATTGAAATATGAGAAATCCATCGCTGTGACAATTTGACGGACGCACGGCGCGCGCTGTTAGCGGGCCGGTGTGAAAAGCGTCAGTAATTGCTTATATACATACACATAGTCGACATCTCGTGAAAAATATACACACGGAATATGTAAAATATTAAATTGAAAGTATAATTAGCTGTTTAAACAGCATACATGATGGTAGTGAAACTTCTAAAAACTTAAATAATCAGAAAAACAATGAAAAATGTCAATTACACAACGCGCTGTACATACATATATGTGTTTACGGGCAACGCCTACATCTATAGACACCTTTGTTTTTTCGTGTCTGTTATTTCTATCTTGTCTCTCGAGTGACGAAATATACTTAAACGTGACGCGTCCTTGAAATATCACTATCAATTATCGTCCAATTACCGAGTCGCAAACAGCAGCTGCTTACACAAATACCTCTAATTCGGTAATAAGTTAAGAAAATATGAGATTTGCTATTTTGTGCAATAAAGCTTAAGCGTTTCAATCGCGTCAAAAGCCAAAAAGGGTGATTGATTTGTGATCGTTGGTTTATATTTTTGTCACTTGCAAATGATATTAACATTTTAAACTGAAGAAAAGTAAATACGGACGAGCTACGAAGGCAATGGGATATAAATATACGACAAAATAAATAACGAATCTAGGGAAAAATTGCATTACACCGACTCGTTTTGGAAGAAACATAATGATGATCTAACACCCAGAGCAAACAACGCATGCGCCTGCGCAGCTAACTTGTTATTGCGTGTCGTTAAGCGAGAATTGGTTGTACAAATAATTACCACAGTGTCAGGTAGCAGAACATCATTGCTTTGCATGGCTGTCGGTTTTTTTGCCGTTTTTAGGTTTGCGTTAAACAGAATGATATTTATGAGAATGCCAGCAATGACAATACTTTGCTTGAAATATTTATTTAGTATGGTTTCGCACTTTCTCTGATTTCCCCGACTTTATTTGGATCATTATTCTTCTACCTCTGTGCTGTATTAATTTTCAGTAAAACGTCTTGTTAATGCAAACTACTGATGGAAATTTACAAAAAAAATTGTACCATATTTTTAGGATCGGTTTTTTCAAAAACGCTTCAAAGTAATTTCTTACCAGGAGTATAAATATAACTTTTAGTAAAACCCCAACTTTGAATTCATGGACAATGTAGCGCCTCAGTTTGTTTGTCACCGTAAGTTAGCTGCCGAATCAAGTTCACATAAAACATATTGTCATCTCGGACATGTTTTATGTGAATGACTTCGGCCGTGTAAAAATTGTGTTGGATCCAATCTGTATATCTGTAATCCCAAAATTCTTTAAGATGAACCGAGATGATTAAGTGGTTTGTACGTGGTGAGCGAATAACAGAAACTTCTATCATTCTACTTATAAAGGTACAACTTTAGCTATACATTGTTAAGCAGATCTAGATACATATTCGCTAAACGTGATGTATAGCGCTATTTTGGTTGGGACGGCGGTGTCTGTTATCTGTCAGCCGGTGCTTCGCTTTAATTCATTTGGGTCACGGTATCACACGGCATGAGATTACGCTTGAGGTTTGTAATTAAGCGATAAATACGATGAACACACGATGTGTATTTAAACATGTTACATGATTTTTAACACCTGGAAAGGTAGTATACATTTTTTTTACTTTTATGTATGGCATAGATCTATATACCTCCAGATATCGCATTCCATTTAAATTCAACATTCAAAAGTGCAGCTCAATTTTTGCCGTCGTTGCTAGCGTATTTACAGTACCCCAAAATAGGGAATATGCTTTATATATTTTATTTACATATTTATTCAATATTTTAAATTTCACATAACTAACAACTGGCTTTAAATATACTTAAATACAAATGTTTAATCGAAATTAAATTAAATTAAAAAACATATTTAAAAAACCTTTTTTAATCTATCGTCGCTTATGTTTTAAGGGTTAATACAATTTTGTAATGTCAACTTCATATGTTACGTCGTCGTGTGTTACATGTGCGTCGCATTAGCATTGTTATAATTATATATTTCAATGTGTATAAAATATTCAGGATACATGACAACATTAATTTATTACTTGGGAAATGTAATGTTTGTACAATTATCTTCCTTCGAGGTATAGTTGTTACAGGATTTTATAGCACAAGCCGTGCTTTTTATAATTACAAACATGTAGAGCTTGTATTCGTGTGGCGAGAAACGAATGACTGAAGTAAGATGGCTTCACATTTGGGTCGCGGATTATCCATCCGGAGGTATATGTATAACATTATTTGGGTACCGGTATAAATTTTAGGGCACAAATAGTTTTCCTTTAGACTATAAGGAGTCTTACGTAACTGTAAAAACTCTCGTCCTTGTTTAGTTTTGAGTAGAATAATGACTTGACATCTTTAGTTAGGTAGAATGCCGATTACTTAGTAATCCGAGTATGAAGTTATCGTTATTTTGTAATTAGGTACATACAACACAACTAAAATAAGAAAAACAACTCACTACTAATTGTTATTTAAAGTTTAAAACGTTAAGAGCCTCCTTAGAAATTCGGCTATTATGATTGATTTATATAAAATAATCATATGGTAGTGGTTACAATACTCGCAGATTTGCAGGCACGCTCACTGTTATTTTGGGTATCTTCATAATTAATTTAAGTACAACGATATAAATCTGTAATAGCTTCGAAATAATATGTGCCAAAAAGTTATAATTGTAAAAATATTAAACATTACTATGCAACCCATATATGTAGGTTTTATTTATCTTTTTGGAAGTTTTCGGGATAATATATGTATACAATACAGTAGGTAACTAATGTAGTTTCCTGTGCCTCCTGACAATGTGTGCTCTAAATTTCGTGATGATCTGTTGTATCGTTAACGAGTTAACGTTACATAGGCAATTTATTGATCTGAGAAAAACTATTATCGGGGGCCTTTGTAAGCACAATAAAATACAAAACAATCATTATACGAATTCTTGGCTTAACCGATTTGGGTGCGGCACGTAGCAAGCTTCACTTAAAATTTAGTGTTTGTTTCATCACAGTTGGCTTATAAATAAAAAAAGCTATATCAATTTAAAGAATCATGTTAAACATTTGTTCTTTAAAAATGTTATAAAGTAGCTGGTTAGTTGAACAGGTTGAACTTTTAGTTGTATGTGTCATTTGTAATATTATGATCTCAAAATGATGACGATTGAAAGTCGATATAAAGTTCCAAACAGGACAGTTACGGAGATGCACGATGATATATAGAAGCAATATATCAAAATCGATGAATGAATAATGATTTGCAGACAATTTACTTGTGTTGCGCAACCTCGGGGCGCTTTCATTACACGAAAACAAGCGATAACGTTATCTCGCATTGATAAAGCGGCTATTACATTATACAACACAAGCCCAGCCTACTTGCACCGCGATAATGTTCAACCTAATTACATACTGAAGTGTTACGCAACTAATACAAGAAGTAGATCATGTCAAATACTGAAATACAGGTCTGTAGTCACCAATCGTATATTTTCGTAAATGTGACCGCAGTGTGAGTAGGCTTCTCGCGTAAGACGTACAATCTGTTCAACACGAAGACCTTTTCCGATCGTCTTTTTGGCGATCTTTAAGGGAAGCTGGACGTACCAGGAGTGCACGTTTTTCTATCAATTTATTAATCAGCCGAAAGATGACAAAGCTGATGCTTTGCCCATATTTTGAAAATTCCATATTTGATCTGGCTTTAATATCTTTGAGCACTGGGGAGAGGTTGTTAGACGGATTTACGCGGTTAGAGAAAATTGAAAATTCAGCGATCTGATTCGTCAGAAACTGGCCGTAGAGTTGCTAAAATGAAATGGTCAAAAGCACAAATTGGGATCGTCGATCTGCTAGTTTGCAAGAGAGATCTTTGGGGCGATGGTTGGAGAAGACCTGCACTGTCAGCTGATGATAATGATGACGATGATACTATACATTTAATAAAGGTGATTAGTTTTATTTCCGATTGTAAATCCATTTCAAGTATTTTACATTGCAACCCGAGCATTACTATCGCTTTCTATTGACATAATATTTTTAACAACAAAACAAATTAATTGACATATGTCATATACATATAGGTAGGAGAAATATAATGAATAGAAGATTGAAGAATGAATGAGAAGAAGAATTAATGAAAAAACACAAACACGAACACACAAACCAATAACGCGCTTCGCATTAAATCACTGCTCACTCTGTAAGATGAACGTCGTGAGAATATGCAAGTGATTACACCATTGCTTATCGTCTACACTCCCATGCGCAGGTGCATCCGTTATGATGACTCTGTCAACACGTTTCTCTCACTGATTACACTTCCTAGTAATCTAATTTCCATAGAAGAAATTCAATATTAGCTATTCTTAGTACGGCAGTGTCAACGTGGCATTAATATATATAGAACTTATTTTATTCGTGACACATGATGGTAGCAGTTCAGAATCACATCACCATGTTATAATTGAACTAAATTGTGCATTGCGTTTTTACGCGCCGCGCCGTTTATCAAGTCTAAAAAGAATTATTCAAATCCGATTGGTACTGCAATAAATAAAACATTCGTACAGCAACCCGTTCCGTTTTTCTGAGTAATAATAGAGCGACACAAATACGCTCGCCTGTGACACCGGAATGTCGCCTAACTTCAGGGAACCAGTGCATCGGAACAGGACACCGGATTTTATCGCCTCCTTACTCTTATTATTTTCAACTAGCGATGCGCCCCGGCTTCGCGCGAATAGCACTAAAAAAAAGGAAAAATACTATCCGATCTTTGAAGTTGAACGAAATTACACATATTTACCAAATTTCAAAGTAAAGAATATTTTAGGTAATTTCTTTACACCTTGCATTATTGGAGTTTTAGTAAGGATCCCTTTTTCTTTAAATATAATATAGCCCGAAGATAACGTACCTTCCCAATAGTGAGAGAATTTTTCAAATCAGTTCAGTAGTTTCGGAGCCTTTTCAATGCAAACAAACAATCAAAAATTTCCTCTTAATAATATTAGCGTAGACAAACCACACCAAAGTATTGTATTACCATTTTAAACAAGACATTAGATTTGACTTTTTAAATAACAAATCATATGTTTTATTTGCATTTTTTTTTAAATCTGTCAACAGAGTGAATGATTATGTATGAAACATTGACTTTAAGGAGATAATCTTAGTATAATATTACTGGCTAAAAATAGTTTTTTGTTTCCAAAGTCGCAACATCTGTCTGGCCGTATGTACATGTCTTTAAAACTATGCAACGGATTTTGTTTTTTTTTTAAATAGATATAGTGATTATGATAGTAAGAGAAGAGGAAGGTTACATTTATGTATAATACATGCATAGTATAATAAAAAAAGAAGAAAATTTCAAATATTTGTAATGTAACGTCGTCGTTTTTGAGCGCATACATTGCAAACGCTGGCCAAACCTTACGAGATATGTCAAAATAATGTAGTGCGGAATTATATACCTTATAAAGGTCCAAAACAAAGTCGGCAATGGCACGTCTATCTTTTAAGGTTAGCATAAAGAAGCCATTTTAAGTCTTAACGAATTAATGACGTACATTCCGCAATGTACGTGGTAAATTTCTAAATTTATACCTATCATATTTGATTACTACTAATTGGAGAGCTATTTAGACGTATACTGTATTAATCCTTATCAACTTATGGCAGTTATAAGTCTTTGTAATATTTTTGACCGGTTATTTTGTGAGCGTTCGTTCTGAAACTTTTATTCACGTTAGGTGGTGTTCCTAGCGAACCTATCGCTGGAGAGCTGTGCGCACATGTATATCACGTAGCCACACGGTCTCTTTTTAGAGCTTACTCTATTCGCCAAACCAACTAGGCGCGGGCTTTTTCTTTTCGGAACGTAAGGTACCGTGTCTCCCGAATATATCATTCGTGTACCACAATAGCCACAGTGTACGGGCAAACTATAGTTCAGCTGTCCTACTTAGTAACACTAAGAACATCATTACCGGGCTAATATTCAACGCACGTACACCATATTTCACTTGAGCAATTGACCACACTTCGAGATTTTAAAACAACAAAAACTCACGCGGGTTACTGTGAACAATTTAAACTTCCCATGTGTCTCGGATTCTTTTAAGTGAGCGCACAGTTTTGTTTTTAATGCTAAAGTGTCGATGTGATTCAAAGCTAATAATATATCGTTTGTCGCCCGAGCCAATTAAAGCCAGCTTTGAGTGTGTTAAATTTGATTAAATTATTAGTTTTTACTGATGTATTTTCAATAATTTAATACAGGAGTTTGTCCTTATTATTTTTAGACCGAATTTACCCTTATCACCTTAAAACGTCGTTTTATCTAGACTAGCTCATTGTTAGTTAACCTAAATCCGCACATAATGGACTGGAAAATAACGTTAGATGTGTCGTGGTTATAAAATTATTTAAATGAAATAACAACTATTGAATTACCACTAATTGTGTTATTGTGTTTTACTAATAACTTTTTAATCAACATTCAAATTCTGTCTACCAGTCCCATTAAAGCGAAACACTCGTGTACTTCGAGAGGCCTCTTGAAGTACTCTCTTTTAGAGTGATGTGAAATATCAAGTTTAGTTTCAAAACACATGACTCTAGTTCAAGCAAAAAAAATCAACGGCCATCCATCATGAAAAGATTTGGGGAGACAAATTTCGACACACATGGCACGCAGATGCAAGCCACACTTTGAACGTTCAACATTTTTGAAACATTCTAAATAATCATTACGATATATTTGTTTTTTTTCTGCAATTTATTTATCTTCGGTTACATTGGTCTATCACAATTATATTTTAACATGACAACTGATATATAGCAGTTTGTTAGCAGATCAAATAAGAACACAACAAATTTTATATGTAGATAAGCGTATGAAAAAAAATTCCAATTAAATCGCCTTCTCGCGAAGTCCCGGTCTCTAGTCAACATGTTAATTTCAATATGAAACATTACCGTTTCTTTAGCAGTTAAATTTATTACATATTAACCCGTAACTATAATCGTGACATCACAATTTCTCCAAAGCCAATTGTGCTAAACAGGAAAGCGGTAACACGAATGCGTGACCGAAATCAAAACAGGACGGATTTAGGCATCACGATCAATTTTGGTGGCACCCTCCAAAGTGGTCATAAAAATTTAACAATGCAATTGGCATTATTATGGCACCCCATAAAACACGCTCATTATCCTTGAGCGTGTGATAAATACTTTTCGACGCAATAAATTGCATTTTATAACCAAGCTTGTATAAACAATATTACTGTTCTTGCATCAAATGTATTTTGCTTATTGTCGACGGCAAAAGAACAAGCATCTCTACGGATATTTAGCAATCAGGACTACCTAGATCATTTGAAATTCTTCAGAAAATGGGTGCAAGCTTTAGGGAATGAAAGGAAAGAAGATAAGAAAACGAAGAGAAAGAGAGCGGAAGATGATACGGCCCGCGATAACTCATTAATCAGGTAAAATTAAATTCACTTTTTTTTCGCCGATATATGGACTACTGTGGGATCGTATAAATATTATAGAGCCCGTTCGAGCCGGCCTAAGCGATTTTCTAGTCTCTGGTACCCTTCAAGCTGCAAAGCGGCCTCCAGGAGTGTTCTAAATAAAACGTATGCTCCTCCAAAACGCATATAAACCAAATGAAGTCCAAAATTTCACTTAAAATATATGTGTTAATAGATTATTTATTGAATAAGGTTTAATTTATTAATTGTTTTCAGATTGGTCACAATATTTCAAAGCACTAAGTATGAATCCAAATACTAGTACACTTAGAAGAATAAACTGTGAGTGTAAAGTTGCAAGTCGACAAGCAACAAACACTTCCTTGTATAGTTTTTTGTAACAAACGAAACTTGAATTTCGTAAACCGATTACTGAGCGGAAAATTATGCTAATTTCAAATCCAATTCTTTGAAACGGCAGAGCCGCTTCAAGTGGTTCTATTTTAAAATGACTATCTCAAAATAGTTCTTGTATTTTATTCATTCAGCCCGTGTTCATTTAACTTGGCAGCTCTGTATCTTTAAAATATTCCATAAACTTGACAACCTTACTAAATACGGACAACAAAAAGCATACTTACAGGTGTACAACAAATTAACTCGTTTCAGAGGAGTGCACTCTTTTCTTGATCCTAAATAATATTTTAAAATATCATACTTTTGAATGAATGTTTGTTTCTGAAAGGCTGATCAACGAAAAAATTAGATAGATGTCAAACCCTTCAGATACCGGATGTAATCGTATAATATTGTAAATCCTTGTTTTTTGTTAAGTGATCAAGTAAATTAGCAATTTGAAACATTCGGCTTGTAATAATAGAACCTGACGCAATATATCGTACATTGTTTGTTATTCAATAAACGTCTGTAACCGTTGGTGTTTACGTCACTAGAAGTAGTTAGGAAGCGAGAACAACAACATTACTATGGGCGACGTGTTGTAATTAATCATTTGGTACCTTTGAGTACAGTTTATAGATAATACGTGTCCCATCGTGTGCCCAATGAATCTCTAGGTCGTGGCGAATGTGCGTAAACAAAAATTTGCTAACGCTTGTACACCTTCTTTGTTACAAAGCATGAAAAAATGATAAACGATTTAACAATTATCTATTAAATATATATAAAAATGTACGCAACCCTATATTTCACTATTATTAAGTAAAACTACACATCAGTGAGTAATTGTGACTGTGGGTGGTTGTAGCCGCAAGATTTCCATGTGCCACTATGGTGGCTGAATGTGGATGGTTGTAGGGGTGTAAAAGATACGGGGGTTGAAAATGTGTTTGTCAATTTAAAAAAAACCCAGCGAAATCCCAGCGAAGAGGATGTTTGGGTTAGTTTTACACATTGTTTATGATTGAGCTATATCTAAGTGCGTTAGAGAACCTAAGCGGATATTTACAAAATTAAAATAATTATGAAAAACACACAAGAAATGTAAAAACTAGTTAGAGCTTCGTTGTCGAAAACCGCTTTCATGTAACTTACGGTAGAATATTCATTAGAAGTGGAAACTTTTAAACGATAGTAATCTTAAGATGCATTTAACGTCGCAAGCATAATGGCCGGCGATATATTTACGTCAGACAGTTAACAGGCAGTCTCATTATTTCCAAGCACGTCTTCGCAACAGTTAAGAACACGTTAAAGCGTACACAATACTGTTTTACCGTCTTAATCAATGTAACCATTTCTATGTACGAACCAATGAATAGATGTAGGATTCGCAATATTCGAACAACGAATCTTTGCAAGTTTAGAACATTAACCGGAAAATAACTATCACTGCGGATAGGCCTCCATTGGTTTTAGCTATTCATTAGTATTTGTTTTCTGAACGTCTCAGAACGTACATTCGGATCCTTGCTTCGTTTGTTATTGCCAACTCGCTGACAGGCAAACTACGCTCCGCTCTAAAATTAATAGATGGTTCAATATTTTGGTAATAATGGCTTACACATAAAATATAGATATATTCTGTCGCAGGATTTTTTGGATTACTATTATGGTGAACATTTCTATTATACATTATATGCGTATAACTCTAACCGTTTTTGCGGAGCCCACCAATTCACACAATCTTTATAAACAATAGCCTTTGTGTTATTATGATGTATAAGCTATATTATTGTAAATGTCTCTTGTCGTGTAATGAACAGGGCATAACTAACCAATTACCAATAGGCATCAGCCTATGGCGGTGACTATCGGCTAATTTTTTACCTCTTAGTGGTGATGGATGAGTGTAAGAGATATTAAATAAATTTTCTAAGTGAATGCCACTGGGACGTTTTCGTCTGCATATAAGCAATGGTTTGCTGACAATTCCATGAGTTCTGCCGCTGTAATATTGGCCCTGATCTAATAAGACATGCGTGACATATTGTCTAAGCATAGATGACGAACGCAAATGTGTTCCAAAATTCCCAGATAGTGGAAAGTGCCACGAATAAAGCGTATTGCGTATTGATGAACATTCCCTGACTTTTCTGTGTTCATTTTATAATAGCAAAATAATTACACATGAATGCTCTTTCAATCAAATAGCGATAGGATTTTTTTTTATATAAAAAGGGGCCCCGCGAGCAGAGGGTCGCCTGATGTATAAGTGATCACCTATAAACAGCCGCTAGACCAGAGCAGTTACCTGTCACTTGGCCTCAGCTCGATCGGTAGCTATTATCGGATTACAGTAGTTGATAAATAAATTAAAACCGGTAAGGCCAAAAAGACAGAGTCACAACAGTAAAAGTTCATGGAGAGAGCCATACATATAATCCGGCGAATGGGTATAAACGTAAATTATTATTTAAATATTAGATATCGATACTTGGCCCGAGTGTTACACTCTTTTTACGCCCTACTGATTGACGCCGGGTAAGCCCTCATACTGTTCTGGTCTAGATTGAGATTTTATATGTAAGCATATATTTTATTCAGACAGACACATTCTTCACTTCTCTTTAAGGTATATTCTCAAAATACTTTGTCTCGATTTTACGGTCCAGGATACGGTAAATTGCTTTTAAAAATTATAAGTAGTAAGAATTTAACTTGAAAGTCACACAATTCCGCAAATTAATTTAAGTTTACTTAAAGTAATTTGTAAATAAACCATATTTACATCTACGATTTACTATTGTAAAAATTAGATAAATCTACGTACTTTTACTGGTCCGCTCTCGGTGTGGTCACATGGCTTTTGTTCATTGGAAAGTTTTTTTTTATCAAGTTCTATGAAGATACACCAATTTATCACTGCATCAATTTCATAAAAAAATCATCACTATGTAACAGCAACTCAACAAATTTTGTTTACAGTTTACACTCGCTTTTTTATATTTTATCTCGTTTTTCGAAACAGTGTTTATATCAACGTAGAGAGCACATCCGTCTCAGCCGCGCGCGCGCTTACGATTGAGTAAATTGAGTTGTGAACCTTGTGTTTGTTGTGTACGGTACGCAACACAACGCACACAGTACTTTGCTCGTCGAGATGACAGCTTCGATGTCTTCTTCCCTTGCCGACCGTACGCCTACTCTGACTCTGGCATAATCAGAGCCCCGCGTAATAGAGTTGTCGGTGTTTTTGTTTTTGTTTTAGCGTTCAACAACCGGTCCGGACGCACCGCATGGAGATTGTTCTTGGCTTGCGAGATCTAAATCAAAATATATTACAACATTAAGGATCAAATTTCCTTAAACTTTCATATTTTTCATAAAGCATAAAATAAATTACGTAACTACAATCGCTAAGGAAAGATTTGTTTATTTTATAATGGTTAGTTAAAATCTGAAACTCTGAAATTTATTCTAATAATTCTTAATCTTTCTTGATAGCTACATTATCAAAAACTTACGGAGGTTTTTTTTTTAAATAATCCTCGTGCAATATAGAATTTAACAGGAACGAGAAGATGGGCACGAATACCTAAGTCAGTTCAAGTTGGTACATTTGTATTCATTAATACAAATAAATAATGGAAACGGTACATAATCTCCTTATTTACTCTCTTATATATTTGCATATATAAGATCCTGTTCATTTAAAGTGCAAGAACTTTATCCTATGATCCTTTACTAATTAATATATATATATATATATGTATAAATGCGCAAATTTGTGAGTATGTATGTATGGTTGTTTGTTATTCTTCCACGCAAAAACTACTGAATGGATTATAATTAAACTTTACAATATTATAGCTTCTTTCGAAGTTGCCTTACGAAGGAAGGAAGGCCGCATAGTTATGCGCCTGGATTTCCAGCTTTTTGGAGGGTCGGAGCATCAAGGTCGTTGTCGACGGTGCATGCCCTGACCCGAAACCAATTAATGCTGGTGTCCCACAGGGCTGTGTACTGTCGCCCACCCTGTTTCTTCTGCATATCAATGACATGCTGCAAATTAGCAATATCCATTGTTATGCAAACGAAAGCACGTGTGATGCATTGTACACGGCCCACGCTAACGTTTCTCAGGCCACTGCCGATGAGAACCGGACCAAACTTGTGTCTGAAATGGAGATCCTATTAGGTGAAGTCTCGTATTGGGGTCGACAAAATCTTGTTAATTTCAATCACATAAAGACACAAGTCTGCGCCAATACCGCCTCTAAAATGCTGGGTGTACTCAGTAGAGTGAATCAGTATTTCCGGCCGGGCCACCGCCTTCAACTATACAAGGCGCAAGTTTGGCCCCACATGGAATACTGCTCGCATCTCTGGGCGGGAGCACCCCAATACCAGCTTCTTCCATTTGACCGCATACAACATACTCGAATCGTCAACGACCGTGCTCTTACCGATCGGCTTGATACTCTGGCCTTGCGTAGGGACGTCAGCTCCCTCTGCATTTTTTATCGTATATACCACGGGGAGTGTCCCAAAAAACTGTTAGGAACGATTCCTGTCGCCGAGTTTCGTCATCGGACGACACGACAGACCGCCAGGTACTGATGGTACACCACCTGGCATTCCTCAACAGTGCGGTTCTCTCGAACGTTCCTGCCCCGCACAGCCGCGTTGTGGAATAGTCTGTCCTCGGCGGTATTTCCAAATCAATACAACTTAGGGTCCTTCAAAAAGCGAGCCTATCTATACCTCCTTGGGAATAGCGTGTTCTATATTATTTTTTTCCATCTTTCCTATTTTTAACTTTAAAAACAAGAGAAAAGTGCCAGGATTATGCCAAAGGGAAATCCGCTGTTCACAAAGTACTATTATATACGGGAATGCCGCAATCTCTGGCTAGCCTTCGGAGTAACGGGTTTACGGGGTTCACGGTTTGTTTTTTTGACGTTTGAAATATATGCGTCTATTTATTTATATGAAATATTATCGTAACAAATTCTGAGAACATAATTATTAAGATCTTACGTCGTCTGGCAACGAATATTTTTTGTCGAGCGCGGCCGGGACTTAAGTACCTATTGTACAATAAAAAAACTTTATTTAAAAGTTGCGTTGATTGAGTTGTTACGCGGGAACCGGTGTGATTTCATGCTCTCGCTCTCGGCAACGGCTCATGGCCGGCGGACGGCGTGTTTTATAGCATTATTGATTATTGTTACGAAACTGTATACCGTTTGAAAGAATTTCGACTTAATATCAATCCAAGTACGCTTGTTTTTGAATGGCGAAAATGGCTTGCAGTACATTGGAGTACTATATGCTATACCAAATCTATATTCCTACGAAAAGCTAAGAAAATTGTCAGAAATAATCTAGACATTTTTTGAATCTAAAAATTTTTAGGCACGCTTGACTTGGAGAGTTGGAGTAAGCTGGTGCATACGCGACGACAGCGTGGTGAAAAGTGTTATCGGGCAGATCGGGCGAGGCGATCGGAAGTTGTTTGACTTTGGAACAGTTTCGACGAATTATTTTTTCCATAACAAATCGAATTATGAAATAATGTTGAATTTTATTGTAAAGATACGAGGGTTTATTTGTTGGTTATTTATTACTAAATTATGTCGAGCCTTTTTTGAGTCTTTTCATTTATTTTTATTGTATTCAACTTTGAGTTTTATTGTTAAGATACAAGGGGTTTTGTTGATATTAAATATTATTAAACTAGTGATCAACTCGGCTTCGCCCGGGTAGCCACTTCGGGATCAAAAAGGAGCATCGCCTTTTATATCAGAAAAAAAAACTGTTAGAATTTATGCGTATCGATTTATCTATGATTTTTTTCTATTTATTAATCTGTGTTTATTACTTCCTCTTCCCTATTTTACTTTCGCCATGTAAGGTTTTGTTCTATAATAAATCACATTTCTATAATTCAAGCCGGAGTGGTTTTTAACAAAACCCTTCAAAACACCAAATTTGTCCCACGGGCACCGTACATTTTCCGGGATAAAAAGCCTTTATGCTATTCAAGACTAATCTATCTCTGTGCCAAATTCTAGATCCGTTTTTGTGTGAACGTTGTTTTAATAAAATGAAACATTTTGCGGGGCAAAAATACCACGAAAAGAAGTTTTCAAGTACGTCTTATTTTACTTTACTAAATAACAAAAGTTTTCGATCTCTAGAACTGCGCATTTTGCATTTTGGTTTCTTATTTTTAAGCTTCAGTCTTTTCCGCCTTGCAATACGATAAATCGTTCGCAAAACTAAAAAAACCGAGCGTAATATACTCAGATATGTTGTCCTCGCGTTCCTCCTCTACAACCCCAATCTCTGCGTCGAAGTATAAGACGACAACAAGACAAGCATGAGACGAGGCCGTGATACATCGAATTTCTGGACACTGTTGGTTCCAATAGATTCATTTTTATGCACACAGAATGAAAATAATGATTACTGATGAGATTTTCCATACCTTGGCAACATTGTGATTTTCACGCATTGTATATCTGTCACACGTTCATTCACCCGTAAACGGTCAACTCCCAATACATCAGCAATCAATGTCACAGTCACATACAGAACGGAATCTGTCACTACTACATTATTACCAATTTCCAACCGCTCTCCTCGTGTCTTGGATTCTTTTTTCTGCTTTTTAAACATAATATACGTAATTCAACATGGCTGTAAATCCTGTTAAATATTTAAGTAAGGATTTAATTAACAAACCAGCGCCTCTGGACGTGTGGTTGCAAGGAACTATTGAGCAAACTGTAGGAAATGGCATATTAATAATCTCTGATAACTTTGGAAAAGTGAAAATAACAAAATGTGAATCAGCTTATGGGGTCGTCGATAAAAAGAGTTTATGTAAAGTTAAGTTAAATGTGTACTAGCATATTTATTATTTTAACTATTATGATTCTGAACCTGACTGTTGATGCAAAATGTTCATAGTCGGGTTCAGCTGCTTTGTGTGAATTCTCTTGGGAATTACATTTACAATTGCGAGCTCATAGCGTTCACTGGAAACATCATTAAGATTAACCACTTGGAAAGGTATTAGAGTTGTGACTCTGGCACCTCATATATAAGTCTCCATGCAAAATACTTCACATCTGTCTTCTGTTATGTCATAGTATTTTACTTTCACACACACAAGTCCGTCTATATGAGCTGTTGCTGGTTCTACCACTGTTAAAATTTATTTTTGGATCTAAATATATGCTATACATTCTATCATAAATGTGTCAAAAATATATGACAAATAATTAGAAATAATTACTTGGTATTTCCATTTTATTTTGAAATAACACTGACAAAATCTGGCTAGTGGTGACAATATCAATATATAACAGTGGTTGAGCCCGCAACAATATCTGTTGCATGAATTGGCCGGCTCGACTGGTGAAGTACCACAACCTCACAGAAAACAGGCTTAAAGTAGAAGTACTCTGCGTTTCGTCTGATGAGTGAGGTGCCAGAGGTTAATTTCAGTCCTCTTCTTCCCACCTGTTCCTCATAAGGGGGACAGGATGGAAAAGGGAAGAGGATTGGACGAGGAGGGGGTTAATGGGGAAAAGAAAATATCCTTTTTCCTGTCTATGCCCTCCTCTGTTCATTAAAGGTCCACCTTCTCACATAAAAAAAGGTGTATTATTTCCAGTATTTCTCCTTCTACACTGATACATCTGTTGTCGGGGTAGCACTCATAAGTTGGGGATCTACTTCAAATTTTTATATATATAATAAAGTAATTTTTTCTCTTAGAAGTGGTAAGAAGTGTTCTTAACAGAGTAGCTGAGGTATTAGACTAAGGGTCGGCAAGACTGACTGCTGGGCGATGTTCTGAACTCCAAATATTTCTAACTATATATACAAATGATATAAAAGCTAAATACAACAACCTGTACCTATCAACCTGATTATAAATTATAATTAATTATATGTATCAGTGTCCATATATATAAATAAATATCTTGACCCTCCAAGATCTCTCCCTGAGACCTCAAGCAAAATTAAGGCATTGCTGGATTTCTTAGGAGAGCTATGCTGATAGGAATGATTCTCAACCCGCAACACGCAAAATACGCGCTAGCCTTGGAGTTTCGGTAGCTCCTTACTACTAACTATATTCTTATTTTATTCTCCAAGTACAGCAAACTGTACTTACCTGAACCATATTTTTACATGAGCCTTTTGGGTTAAGAAAATGGTAAATCCATTTTGCCTAGGAGCTGTTAACTTAGTGTTCTAGAAAACTTTGTCTTATACATAGCTAATGGAAAACCATTTTTACGGTCTGAAATTCGATGTGCCAAAGATTTCAAGGACAACTGATCAACCCTATCGTTTTTAATTGTTGTTGTATACTTGCATTCAAATTGTTTATTTCTTACATCTACAGGCACATATTGTTGCATTATTGGTGTGGCAATTAAGACTATGGGTCTGCCAGAAGTTCAAGCGACCAAATTTATCGACCTCAGAACACAGCCTCAAATGAAAATGGCTTGGGAAACTGAAGTACGGGAAGCACAGTTATTACTACAAGGGAAAATATTGCCTACTATTAAGTGAAATGAAACAACATTATATTCGTAGAATACAGTCTATTTTCCTCAACCTTTACAAATATAATCTGGAATGAAACTTGCAAAATATAAAATATTTAATTTTAGTAAATACATAATTGACTATACATCAATTTAAGTTCTTGGTTTTTATGCTGCATACAACTCCGGAACATTCTGTGCTTTTTTTTGTTTTCATTTAATTCTAACATAATTCATTGTTAACATATGTTTAAGAACTTTTATATCATAAATAGTGCTCTACTGATATTTTTAAAGATATGATAACATGGAATCATATAATGTAGCATTAGATTAGATATTCAGTTACTTATTCTTTTAAATTGCGGTAATATTTTAATGTTCCATAAGCAAATCAAATAAATATTTATACAATTGAAAATAATGCAACTAAAGTGTGTATAATTAAAAATGTTTGTGACGATAAATGCCCAAAAACGAAATAAAATATACAAATAATTAATATTACCAACAAAACTTTAAAACAACAAGACTAATAAATTGTGACACATATATAAAAAGGATTTTTAATTAAATTGGCATTGCTTTATCACATCCATTGTACAATTACATTGTAATTTTAAAATATTTTGTATATTCAGTGATACCACACCATTATTATATAATAACCAAAAATATGCAATCAATTTACCTTAAACCTCTTGTGATACACCTTGAATAATTAATGTAGTAGTATTATTGCAGCCCACATATAATGATTATAATAACATATGTATTGTACCTTTACAGTTTGGCGCCAGATTTTAAGAGTGGACCCAGTTTTTGAGCAAGCATTAAGTTGCCAGAAATCTTCAGCTTGCCCTTCAAGAACGCCGTCTGAGGGTTCAGAGTGCCAGATGCAAGGCCGATGAGGTCTTCGTCAGACAACGTCATTGTAGTATCCGCTTTGCCACTCTTGGGTGCGCCTTCGTGGACTAACCCGGCCTTGAGGTCCAAAGCTTTAAGAAAGAAAATATTTTTATTTATTTAATCAGAATTCACAGCATAAGAGATATGAATAAAACCATATAAGTTGGGCAATAATGCGACTCACATTTATCAAACGAAACTGAACTTCAGTGAGCTATATAACAACATCATCAAGTGGAAAGCAAAAAGTAGACACATGTAAAAAGGCTAGCGTAATTAACAGAAGAAAAAAAGGAAAACTTGTGTTTGTGTTTTAAGCGTTAATGCGTAGACTCAGAACTATATAGACTGAGCTACGTAAGAGTGAGACATCAAGTAAAAGTTATAATATGAGAGAGAGAGACAAAAAATTGTTTACGTCCCCGTCCCCGTGGCCGGTTTCGTTGTGGCTATGAATGGCTAGAAGTTTTTATTTTATATACCGTCCCATATTCGAACTTCGACTTTTTCCTCTGAAAAGAGGGAACAAAAATTCTTCGTTATTAGAAAATGGCAGCACAGGGAAGTTATATACGATATTCGTATCGCTCTTGGTGAGTGAGGTGCCGGAGACCCAATTTCAGTCCTGTTCCCCTTTCCATCCGTTCCTCATAAGGGGAATAGGATGGGAAAGGGAAGAGGATTGGACGGGGAGGGGACTGTTCATTAAAGGACATCGCATCTGCAACACATTTGACCGTTGCGGATGTCTATGGGCAGCGCTCACTTAACGTCAGGTGATCTGCGTGCTCATTGCCACCGTCTTACAAAAAAAGCTCTTCAAGAGCATTGCTCTGGCTCACGCGCAACACCGCTAGAGACGTCGCTAATGTTATACTCACTCCATTGTTTAACAGTCTTCCCATTCTCCGTAATATTGTACAGGTACACAGCGCCAATAGACTTAGCTAGCGAAGGATTGGCTTTGACCTGTTCATCAATCTTGGCGAACAATCCGTCGCTCTTTAAGGAACCTGACGCTGAAGACTTCTGGCTGGAATCGGATGTTGCCGCAGCGTCATTTTTAACAATTTTCTTAAGGTCAACGAAAGCACCTAAAGTTAAAAAGTAATATCAAAATGTTTGTATTGAATTGTTATTGGTGTTGAGCTATTGGATTGTGTGAAATATACGAAAAAAACATATTAATAAATTTATAGGAAAAAAGATCAAGAAATTTAGCCCAAAATTAGATCTATGTTAATTTATATATTAGAGTAATAATATGATATATATGTATGTTAAATATATTAAACAAAAAAAAATACCTGAAATAACCACGTTGCCAGTTTCCTTAGTCTTGGTCTGGAAATGAACTCTGGTTCCCTCCACCCACATCTCGGTGACTAGGGTCTGTCCTGGCAGGACTGGCTTGGCGAAACGCGCCTTTAGAGCCTTCACTAGGGATGAATCGTTGCCACCGTATCTGAGCAAAATAATTTATTTGACTAAATAAATATCTAATAACGTAATTTAGATAACAGAGATGCATAATAAATGAGATACCTACAATAAAATAAAATTTAAAAAGTGGAAAAAGTCATACTATTTTTATAAAACTAATACATAATGTAATAATAATAATTTATTTGTAAATTACCAACTCCGCGTGCACAACATGTATTTGCGGATGCCGTTCTTTGTGCGGCGAGCGACGAAGCTATTTGTCCATAAGTCTCATCTCATTAGTTCAACACGTGAACTTAACTGACTTCATGAAAGCAGCAGTGCTCAATTCCTTCCTTCCAAAAAGTCCTTTTATAATGTGTGTTACCTCAAAATCAATGATTTTTATGTTGGAAAGCGGACATTCTCTAGAGGTCCCATTTGCCCTATTGGAATTTTGAATGGTGCTGAGTGTCGTGAAATGGAATCGAGTTGTAGACTCACGATCCGAAATGGAATTCAAGGTTGTTCAATCAATCGACTTATACAACGGCTCAGCCTAATCTATAATAATATTATAAATGTGAAAGTCTGTATGAATGGATGTTTGTTACTCTTTCACGCAAATAAGGCTGAAAGGATCTGGATGAGATAGATTATAGTCTGGAATAGCACATTACACCTACTACTTTTTCTCCCGTAAAAATGTACGGTTCCCACAGATACATGTTTCTTACAGGTATATACATATATAAAAAGCGATGTTGCTATAGATTACTAAACGGGTACACGAGCGAAGCCGGTGCAGATCACTAGTTTGGTTATATCTCTTAAGAATGTTTGCAGCCAGATGGGATTGCATGCACTCAACTAGATAGCAAACAGGAATTCCGTGTTGGCTATGGCGTCAATATGGATAACTTGAAATATTTTAAACATTACTCGTTATACTAACATATGGATATGGATGAAAAGTCTGAAATAAATGATTACATTTTTGTTTTTAGTACAGTAGTCATCAGACTGGCCTCAATAGGCACAAGCAATACCTATCAACTTGGAATGAGCTCTAACCTTCCATTCGTAGTACAAACTGAATCTATCTTTCAAACAATCAATCGTTTATCCTTAAAAAATCAAATATCTTGCTTCCTGACAATTTTCCATAGGAACCGAGACTTCGAAATATTTAAATTATTTTTTCGTGTACACTTACTTGGCTAGGACATGTCTTACAGAGAACCCAAGGGAAGCCAGACCATGGAGAATTGGTTTTGGATGACCTGCGACCGTCGCCACGTTAGGGTCGATGTGAAGCGGGTTCAAGTCCCCGGACAATCTAAACAAAATAAAATATGTTAAACGACAAACACTATTTAATTAAATCACGAAGTCGTTTTTTCCTGGGTGTAGTTGTGACGCGAACACGCGCTCTTGTTGCGTTATTTTAAGCAGCGGGTAGCGTCAAAAGGTAAAGTATAAAAATTAGTTACTTCATTTTTACTGCCTATGTATTATATATACACAGTTGTATACATACCAGTTGAACATATCCAATGGACAAAGGCGGTGAGGCACGGCACTTCATGTCCTATTAAGTCCCTTTAAGATCCAGCAGAGAAAAACGTCCCCTTTCTAACTGATCATGACAAAATTATTCTTAAAACTGTCAGTGATTGTTACTAGTGACCTGTACAGAGCAGCTTGGTCTTCGCTTGTCCTTTGCTCGACGACCGCGTCTGGCGCGCGTTTGGGCGCGGCCGCGACGTTCACCCCCTTCGAACTGTTCCGCGGCCCGCCGAACCCGCCTTGACCCAGCACGAATATATGCTGCTGTGTGCGGAGCACTAGACTCTTGTTCTGGAATATCTCACCTGTGAAAATATTATTGTGTCTATTTGAACTACAGGTAATGAATTGTCATCAAACAACAGTTTTTTATTTGATTATTACATCCTTGTTGACTTTTATTTATTTTTCTTTATATTTTCTTATTGATTTGTAACAGAAAGAAATTTAATATTAATTTACTAATTAATTTTTAAAATAAGTTAATTTTAAATAAAAATTTCGGGGCATTTCTGCATCTTTTGCATCAGCCGGTAAACAGTTAAGTCTAGAACCTTCCATCAATTTCTATTACGTAGTTAGAGTTTATAAAATATTTCGATTGTATACTTCGAATTAAGAATTCATTGAAAGTAGGTTATAATAATACTAACTGTTGACAATGGCCACAGCACTCGATCCCTTGTCAAGAATGTCGACGACGTAGTTACGGATCGTGAACTCTCCTTCTGTTCCCGGGAAATCGCTCAAAAACTCAATGTACTGCTCACCGTGGAGAATCTAAAACAATAAAAATAATAAAACGCAATCATCTTAGCGTCATAAATGTCCAACTAAAAGATTTAAGTCTACTCACAAGTACGAGAAGTTATATTATTATTATACTAATATTTATTTACGTTACAAATTGAAACGCCAAGAACCTACACACTCTCACTACACAAGAGCAAACCCAACATAAAACATTTCACACCACAGTGTATACAATCATACACATTTGTGATAAACAGGATACTATTATAAAATAAATGAACTATTGCTTTGACCAGTGATTTAGTATGAGTACATGTCTATATAAATGCTTAACATTTAAGTTACGCCACAATTCGCATGTCATTCGTCAGTAAGTAACTTAACTGAAACTTAGTTGAGCTATCTATTAATTACTAACTTACTACATACTAAATTTATATTATAATATTATTAGTTAAATATCAAATACAATTATAACTATAACAAACCACTGAACTAATGAGCAAGAGATGGAGTGAAAATACTTGAATGCTGGCGGACAAGCGATTGATGCGCTGCTTCAGGCTGTGCCGAAGTGAGGATGACTCAATAAATCTTCAGGGTCGTAGTCTTATTACTGTCTTCATTGGTTTACCGTAGTTGAGCTCAAATGGTGGGATTAAGGTAACATCGTTTTTTTTTTATGGTAGAAGGTGGCAAATGAGCAAGCGAGTCACCAGATGTGACAGCTATCCAATCACAGATGCGTTGATCTTTAATGGACAGAGGATAGATAGACAAGAAAAAGGGTGTTTCCTTTTCCTATCAATCCCCTCCCCGCCCAATCCTCTTCCCTTTCCATCCTATTCCTATAAGGAAAGGATGGCAAACGGAGGAGAACTGAAATTGGGCCTCCGGCACCTCACACTGAAGACGAGCGTGAAGTAAAAGTATTATGCGTTTTGTCTGTACAGTCGTGGTTTTGAAATCATAATACGAACCTAGATATATATACTGAGAGAAACCTTGTATCGTGACACGATTTTACACCAATAGGCAGGTTGCACTTGAACACGGGTTACTGAGCGCAACATAGCATACAGTATAAAAAAAACAATATTTTTCCTTAGTCCGCCCCTACTGACATCGGAACTCACCTATAACTTCATTTTCATTAGTATTTACTCGACTTGGTTATATTTATGCATACTAATTTATTCTTTTGAAAACATATTCTCGACAAAAAACTCAAATCGCTAATAATTAACATATACTGCTTATAAAAACTATAAGGCGTGTATGCATTAATAAGGAAACACCGAATAAAAATACATTTAATACGAAACTGATTGCTTGTTTATGTAATATAACATGAGCGAGACTCGCATCAGCGAAACAGCGTATTTATCTGTAAATAATAACTAGTTTCCTTCCTCTTTTAAACTTTGATTCTGGTACATTAACAATAACAATTCAATTTTCAAGGTCAATTCATAGTAAGAATTGACATTGAAATTTATATATCTACAACATTACAACAGATTCACGATATTGCATATATCTCCAAGTAAAAAATTACTTACTAAAAAGGGCGATATAAGGAGCACCCATAACCGACGAGCATGCATACGTAGATGTATGAATGTGGAAGAAGCGAGAGAGGTGTGTCAGGATCGCGCCAAATGGAAATCCATGATCTCTGCCTACCCCTCTGGGTTACGGGCGTGAAGCGCATATTTATTTATAAAAAATGAAATGTGAAAATTCGGCTGTGTGTACTTTAGATACAGGATTCTATATGTACAATTGTTCGACGAATGGAGAAGACTATTTTGTTTTATTAAGACGTGTAAAATTAAATATAGCAAGATAATAAAAAAAATATTCGTCACAACTGGATAATGTATCTTTCCAATGGTGAAAGAATTATTAATATCAGTACAGTAGTTTCACAATTTACCAATAACATACATATATTTTTTCCTCTTTATAATATGTGTTAATTCAATAGAGGACTTCAAACACCAGAAGGAAGGTGCAACTCATCTCGTCAAGTATACAACTGTCGTTTTATTATTATTGAAGCTTACATTAGTAAAATCTGCATGTTTCCCGGGTGGCATTGACTTTCCAACAACAGGCGACTCCATAACCATCCCCGGCAAAATGAAGAAGGTGGGTAGAGCGGAAAAGTTTTCATGGCTCTCGTACAGGAACTTCAAATCGCCACCATTCATGACCGAAGCTCCAACTGTAAGTAATTATATATATATTACAAATATTTTTCCATACAAACTTACATCCCCTACTTTAGACGGCGATTAAATTAGAAAAATCCAGGCCTCTAGGCCCAGTAGTTTGGGCTACTCGTTGATATATCAATCAGTTTATTTGTTTATATGTTGGGTGTAACAGAAGTAGATCAACGATGAAGGGCCCAATTTATGTTCAGCGATTTTCAATGAATCTAAAGTTATTTGAGTTTTTGTCAATAAATGGTGAAAACCAGATCTTAGACTAAAATTGGTCCATTCATCATTGAAATTCCATTCCATTAGAGCTAAATAAAAAGGTTCAGTTTTGAACTTTATTAAAATGAATTTAGTTTCTCCCACTTCCACGCGCTTTAATTTTCTTCTTTACCCTGAATATTTTCTTTAGAAAACTGCACCTATGTCTGGAATATAAGTCTGATTTTTATTTTCCTCATTTGCAACCTGGAACAGATCGTCGGACCATTTTATGAGAGCTCTATCTACGTTGCGTACGTTTACCAGTACGTGTACGTACGTCTATATATACTAATACTACATCGATATTTTTATAATTGTTTAAGTTTGTTAAATTAAAAGAAGTAACATATTTATCTTTGAGTTGTTGTATTTGTCTCTTTTCTTTATAGAAAGAATGTGGCAAACAAGCTAGCGGTAACTGCTATCATAGGCCTGCCACCTGCAACAAGCTAATGAGTTGCCTGCCTACCTTTTACTTTCTCCTACTCATCCAGTCCCCTATTAAATCTCTTCCCTTTCCCATTCTTTCCTTATTCGAAAACATGGGAAGAGAAGAGAACCAGAATTATGCCTTCCGTACCTCACTCATCCACGAAACGCAGAATACTTTTACCTCACACTCGTCTTCCAAAATATCCAAATTCTAATCGGCCAGAGTGAATCCCACCGAGCAACGAACAAAAAAATAATATAATACAATTAAAAAAGTAAACACATAAATCAATTCTAACAGTCTTTATTGAATTTGTAAATATTATTTCCTTCGTGGCAAATGGGGAATAGGTAGGGGAAATACCCAAAGCGCGTGACAGCAGGGATTTTACTGCAGTTATTTAAAAAAAAATGTGCAATACGCTAATGCATATGGCATTGGCGTATTGCATATTTTTTCACAAGTATGCATCTAATGTAAGGTCCGCCGTAGACTTACTACAATAACCGGATCCTTATATAATTTGCTTACACAACCGAGGTATTTTATCAGTAAAATTTGATAAGTTACTTTATCAGGAATTTAACAACAATGATATTTTTACTATCTCTGATGTAGAGCAATAATAATATTTTTGTGGAAAAACTTTGTATTAAACCACTGGCATTATTTTGTCTGGTTTTGATAAATTATTAAAAGGAATGAACCAAAAATAATAATGTTGGGTAACCGAATTACACACATTACATTTTGAGTTTAGGAAAGTTGATACAAGAAATAAAGATTTATGAAACAAATCAATGTTCAAACAATCTAAGATGCTTTTTTGAGCATAACTTTTCAGTAGTGCTTCATTGACGCATGAGAATTCGCGTGTGGAGATGATGTAGTGGCTGTAGTGCTGATATGGTGGTTGTAGTGCTGATGTGATAGTTGGAGTGGTGATGGTGGTGGTCGAGGTGGTGATGGTGGCGGTGTCGGTATCGGTTTTGGTGTCGATCTTCTAGAATAAAACTGCTCATTCTAAAAGTCAAAATATACATTGTGTGCAATATAATAAATAATAACAGTTAAAAATACCAGTTGGAAATTCTTAACTGAAGTACAACGTAGTAACCAGCCGCCATTTTTTGTTATTATTAATTGCCTTTAACATTAATGACATTTTTTTACTTTAAAATTGAACAGCAACAACACCGGGTGAAATGTAGCTCTATACAGATAAACAAAATTATATTGTTTGTTGTATCAAAATATAATTTTGATACAGATGTTTTATGTTTTATTTTGTAGATGTGTGTGACGGTAAAAACAATTATATACAACAATACAACATACGATTTTTAACTTAAGACTGAATTATATTTTTAATTTGATTCAACGCGAACGAAGTCGCGGGTATCAGCTAGTTAATTTACAAATTACAGAATAAGATGAAGTTGTTTACGGTAATACTAAACACTTTTTACTACCAATAGTTATATTTTGAAAAATTATCGTAGATTCGTCTAACAAATTAACTATATAATACCTGAAATATCATTTTATGCCTTTATGGTGTTATGTAATTTGAAATACCGACCGACTGCTGGTTTTTACACTCGGCGTTTAATATGGTAAATCGGCCGTACGAGAACCTACGCTGCTATAACCGATGGCTGTAGAACACATTAACCTTTCTCCCAAAATAATGATTACGTTTTCATAAAAAAAAATAAGGCAAATAACAATGATAACTCTTTATATCCACAAAATTATAATGTGTTATTTCTTTTTTATTACTTACCGTTAAATTATTTTTATCATTCAGTTTTATAAGTTGAATTAGCAAATGCAAAATAACATATAAGGCAATGTTTAAAACGTACGTAAAATATATGTGTTATATGTTATTTATTTAAATCTAGTTGCAACACATTTTATGTTAGCAATTGAACATGGGGCACGTCGCCGCCACGGAAACTTTGACTGTGCCAAATATGCCACATGCCTTCGTATTTTCATTATTCTTAAAATTCTGTTGAATGTTTTTGCTTCACGTATTTATATATAGATTTCAAGCAGAATATACACAGACTATAACAATTCATTGTCGTACCAATGAGTCGAACCTAACAGGTATAAACTTAATCTGCATGATAAAAAGACCTTAAGCGAACGACAGTTTTAAATAATACGCTGAAAAATAAAACTATGGACTTGTCGAGTTAGTGCAATGATAAAATTGCCTTTTTACACACGAAAACTTACCTCCAAGGGCGTATAAGGCGAGGTCCTTAGCGTTGTAACTGTACGTGGAGTAGTATGCTTCATTCGATCCATCTAACTTACTTCGCTCTTCGAACTCCTGTGCACAAATTATATTTATTCAGAAATCTCCCTGTCTATTGACGGCATTCAAACAGATGCGTAGTTCGAAAAATCCAAGATTGCAGACTGCGGAAGCGACTTTGTTCTATATTCCGTGAAGAATAGTACTAGCCAGACTACTCACCTGTAACTTTTCGACCAACTCCACTGTAACCTCTGCTATTTTTTCCGTGTGAGTTGCATTATTCATGTTAATAACTTGAGGCCATGCCTCCTTTACTGACTCTATTGTCACAAGATCCGCAGGTTTCTTCCTACAAAATAACAAGATGAGTATGCTAACAGCTCAGTTAATAGGCCTCTTATCTTGGCTGGTGTACATCGCTATTACATAATACTGTGTAAAATTATAAGAGTCTAATAATGAAGCTAAGAAATCATTTTCAAAAGTGCACAAGATTATTTTGTTGTCATTTCAGGGTTCCGTGCCCAAAGGGTAAAACGTAAATAGGGTGCCTATCAGTCCGTTGTCCATCTAGCCTGTCTGTCTCTCTGTCCGTATGTAACCAGGCTCATCCAGGCTCTCTCTATATCTCATGAACCGTGATATTTAGTTGAAACGTTCACTGATGATGTATTTCTGTTTCCACTATAACAACAAAACAATTAAAGAGACAGAAAAAAATAAGGTGTCTCTCATAAAACAGACATGATTTTTTGCTGTTTTTATAGATCCGCATCTATAAAAACTCTTCGTGCGCAAGTACGATTCGCACTTGGTCGGATTTTTATTTTAATTGAATGAAATATATTCTTATTTGTTTCGGAAAGGGAGTTTATAAATCAAGAAGTCCCGACCGATGTAATTGTTAAATAAGCCCACTAACCTTAGGGCAGCTCCATAGGATCGCACTAGGTGTGCTTTGGAGGCGAAACCCAGCGTAGAATCGATTACACTGCCGGTGTCCGGGAAAGATTCATGGGCCATGTAGGCCTACAAGTCAAATTTAATACGTTATATTATAATAACACAATACCGGTACATATAAATGATATAAAAATTATGTAATTTGTAAATACTTGTTTATCGCCTTATCAACTTTACTTCAATGTCACAACAAAGACATTTCAAGCTAAAAACTTCTTGTTTTATTAAGAATAATTTCAATTTTACGAATACCGCCAGCTCCCTTTAAAAGTTACATGGGTGTACAACACACATGAGGCATGTAAAAGCCAAACTAACTTCATACAAATTTTGCTTTTAAGTCGACATTGTATAGAAAACGGTATTTCCAAACCAATACGACACGACGACACCTTCCTTAAGACCGACAGCACATCAGCAGTTCCCCTGATATTCATTCACACTACTTTAGATCGTTTGCCCCTCTTCCTTTGCACACATGTCTTGACGTGTTTGAAAAAGTTATTTTGATTCTAGAAGACTCTAGTTGTAACATTTAGCACATAATACTTACCACAACAGGGGCAATGAGCTCAGGTTTCATCGCTTGGAACATTTCAGGTGGCAGAATGTCTTCTGTAAGGCGGGAAGCGGCCGTCGGTACGATCGTGTTAATCTTGACGTTGTATTTAGCACCTTCAATAGCCAGAGTGTTTGCAAGACCAACCAGTCCCATTTTGGCTGCGCTGTTGCGATATTCAAAGGATTTGTTTATTACAAGCAACCCGTCCCAGCTTTGGTCGCGTTGATAAATAGAACTAAGATATGTATTGGTATATAAGAACGAATAAAAAATATTGCCCGTGTTACTTGCTCATAGAAGAGCGAATTTGTACATGGATTTTTAAAATAGGTTTAGTTAAATTTTAAAAATTAACTTTTCATTTATTTTCTAATTACTTTTAACTAATGATGTTGAGCATTTCATTTAGAAGTTTTTTTATCATATATCGAATTAAATTAAAAGGGTAATTATAATTATACTGAGATTTTATCATTATAATAGTTGATGAAAAATGAGGTTAATCAAATAATTACTCAAAACCTTTATGATGCCTAAACCTTCCTAGTCGGAAAAACCGTGTAAAAGTCAGTTCACGTGTTTTTGAGTTTATCGCATTCACAGATGCTTTCGATTTTCCTTTGAATTATGTAGTGATAAAATAAAAAAATACCTATAGTTAGCCTGGCCAAAGTTTCCAAAGAGGCCGGCGTTACTGGAGGTCATGATCACGCGGCCATACTTTTGTTTCCTGAAGATCTCCCATGCCGCTTGAGTTGTTTTAAATGCACCTTTCAAATGCACGGCTTGAATAAGATCCCAGTCCTATATAATTTAATTAAGACTTAATTAATTCTTCTTTGCATACTGTTAAAAAAACCATTTGATGAATTATGTTAAATCGGCGGCTAGCGATATACGAGTATGTATAATTACAGTACAATTATGTGTATCCTACTAATCTTATAAATGAAAGTTTGTAAGTACAGACGTATGGATGTTTGTTATTTTTTAACGCAATAACTACTGAATGTATTTTATGGAGTTTACAATATTATACGCTATACATCAGAATAACATATAGGCTATAATTTATAAAGATATTGTGTGAATTGTCCAAATTATGAAGTGTGTATGAGATAAGTGGCTATTCTGGTGTGCGCTGCAAATATCGTTAGTTACAAATATATTATGTATAATGGAAATGTTTACCTTGCTACCACTAAAAGCAGCAAATACAGTGTTCAGACTAAATGTAACAAAACGTTTAAATTGAAATTCACATTATCTTGATCAGGTTTTTTTTAAATAGAAGACGGTATTAATGGTCAAGCGGAAGGTTACCAGTGGTAGAGTCCGCAACAACATCTGTTTCACGAAGGAGCCTGCTTGACCAGTGAAGTACCACGAATTTACAGAAGACAGGCGTGAAGTAGAAGTCTTCTGCGTTTCGACGGATGAGTGAGATTAAGAAAAGGATGAGAAGAGGAAGAGGATTTGAGCGATGAGGGGATGGATAGAAGGAAATATCCTTTTTTTGTTTATCCCTTCTTGTGTCCATTAAAGGTAGATTTTGCATCTGCTGCAACTTATTAGCTTGTTGCAGATGCCTATGGGTAGCGTTCACGTAATAATGGGAGAAACACTTACTCGTTTGCGACTTCTTTTATAAAAAAAACGATTCGCCTGGTATTAAGTAGCTACCCTTACACATCTGCAACAAGCTAATGAGTTCCTTTATTCTAGCGATCCGCTCCCTCATAAAATCCTCTTCCTTTCCTTATTTGAAACGGATGGGACATGAGAGAACTGAAATAACTTCTACTTGACGCCTTCTGTGAGGTCGTACCAAAACCAACGAACCACACGAACATTGTAGCAAGTCTATGTCTCGAAAAAAAGAAGCGATAGGAATGATATTAGACTTTGTTATCTAATGAGGAACGGATGAAACATTGTACATATATGCCACATATATTCATGTCATATAAGTCATAGTAAAAAATGTATGTAGTTTTAGGACACACTCGGGGTCCATGTTCATTCAACTATATGTCTCTAAAATTGTTTTTTTTTTACCTATTTCTTTACGTTCAACGTTAAATGTTAATAGATAAGACCATATTATATATAATAAATGAATTATAGTCATGTAGATAAGACATAATCAGAAAAAAATGTCATTGTCACCCATTTACCTGTTCGGACATTTTGCTGAAGCTTTTATCTCTGAGTATACCGGCATTATTGATTATGATATCGACACGTCCAAAGTTATCTATGGCCGTTTTTATGATCTTTTCTCCTTCCACAACGGAGTTGTAATCAGCTACGGCTACACCGCCTACAAACAAAAACGATAATGATAATACGGTTACATATTAATACTTTATGTTAGTCCAAGTTTAATATATATGGCATAATGAGGCTCCCATGCCTAATAGACGCCAGTCTAAGCGCAGACGCGTGGGTTGCCCTGCGTATTCTGAGGAGGGCAAAATTCCACTTGCTGCTGTAAGTCAGGGCAAACTGAGTAAACGTGTCACGGCATCCCCCCTGTAACGTTTGCCGTGGGTTTCCGCAATATTTGTTGACTATATATCAACCTGGAAGATGTCTACCATATTTTGACGGCCGGTCTTGCTTTTCTCTCTCTCTTTGTTCTCAAAGATAATGGAATTAAACCCATTCATTGTCAGCTCATGATGGAGAGCACCAGCTAATTAAAGTTCGTCAGTACGGTTTTCGCCAGCGTCGCTGAATAAGTAGAAGCCCGCACTAATATTTCTCTGAGCCTTTTTTGGGTGACTACTTTCATATTCAATCTCAAAAAGACATGTTTGGGAGGGAACCGCCAAAAAACTTTAGGATACAATACAACCTTCTTTTGATTATAATAATTAATAAACACATTAATGTACAATCCATAAATAACCACCTTAATCAAAAACTACCTTTGTACACTAAAAATAAACACTGCAATCAAGTAGAATTTATGTTAAGATTGGTGTCAGTCATTGACTTAACCTTTGACTCACTTACAATGCTATATTATAGCGAACTTCCATTACTCATAGTACATATATACATATAACACAGTTTATGAATTATAGGTATTGGCTGTTATGCCAAGATTCTTGGACTGAGTAAAATTTCGTTATTATTTTAACGAAAATTTACTACCTTTTATTGATATAAATAAAAATCACTGTAAGTTTATTTGTTTGTCCTCTTTGCTCAGATTGTTATGAAACTTTGATAGAGTGTTGAATAGACATTGAGAAAGAAATACGATTTGCTTTACATGAATAACAATGATGTAATACAAAAAAGTTGCAGAGATATCCTTAGACGATGAAGACTTGAAAACATCCTAATTGGAACTTGAACTTTTTAAGGAAAAAGTCCAAGTTAAGGTCGTTCACATCATGGAGGGCAAAGAGTAGGAAGTTAAAAACACTAGCTGTTCCCTTTTTCTTATAATTGTATTCTTTTTACATCAATCGACATTTTGTTGCATTCTCTGTCAGTGAATAAAATATTATTGTCTATAGATAAGAAGTATTTCGTCTTCTGATATTTTAGGAGTTGCGTGCGATATGCCAAAAAAGTAAGACAGCAAACGGAATGGAAAACATTACCATAATTGTGCATAAAATAAATATTCAACAAAACCTTTACTTACTTACCTTACTTCATATGGCATTGCAATGCATGCCGGGAATAGCTAGTATGATATAAAAAATAAGGTCCTTTACACACATATATACACGTACATAAAATTATTTTAAGGAATTGTTCAAACACCGTAATAAAATCAAGTACTTCCTTAAGATTTTTTTATAGTACTAGGTGGCAAACAAGCAAGCGGTTCGTCCGATGTCAAATGTTCACTACCCATAGACATCTGCAACTAACTAATGACTTGCAAATGCCCACCTTTAATGGACAGGGAAGAGTACAAGCAGAAAATGATTAATTGCAAATCCTATACATCCCTCCACCGTCAAGTTTTCTTCCCCTTCCCATCCTTTCCTTATAAGAAAAGGGTGGGAAGGGAGATAGAATTAGGCCTCCGGCACCTCACTCATCAGACGAAACACAGAATACCCTACTTCACGCCTCTCTTGGAGGTTGTTGTATTTCACCGGTTGAGCCGGCTAATTCGTTCAACAGATGTTGGTGCTTGTTTGCCACCTTATGACATAAGAAAAGGGGGATAAGGTGTGCAATCTCCGAAATATGTGCATTTGCTATCTGTGTATGTTCCCAATGCACAGTGTGTAGCTGATATGTGCAAAATCTCCCTAACTGTCCTGTTTTGAACTTTATATAAACTTTCAATCATCATTATTTTAAAGATCAAAATATATAGATAACTAAAATTTCAACCTATTCAACTGAACAGCTATTTTATTGCATTTTTAGGAAACAAATGTTCAACATAATTCTTTAAATTGATATTACTTTTTAAATTATAAATTGATTGAGATAAAACAAACACTAATTGTTAAGTGAAGCTCACCACAATACATTAGTGAAAACTGCACCCAAATTGGTTAAGCCATTTCTGAGATTAGCAGTAAAAGATGCACAGACA
Organism: Papilio elwesi; assembly: GCA_029849275.1. NCBI lineage: Eukaryota > Metazoa > Arthropoda > Insecta > Lepidoptera > Papilionidae > Papilio > Papilio elwesi. The sequence continues at coordinate 6,848,482 of CM056702.1, read as the reverse complement.
AAAATTATAATAATCATTGTTTTGGGTTTAATTGCATGTAAAATAGTTTTTCTCAAATATTTTCCTTGTACAGACAGTGATCAGTTACATTTTTATTATATGTATAGAAGAAGATGATATGAAACTTTATAAATGTACGTAAGATGCAAATAACCCCTTTGCTGTTTTTTTTCTATTTGTACAATTATATCATTTAAGAATAATTAAAAGGCAAAAGTATAGTCACATATTAATAAACAAAAAACCTTTTCAACTAGCAAATTATTTACACCCCTCCAACCATCCACATGCAACCAACATAGTGTCACACGGAAATTTTGAGGCTACAAAAGTGCAGTTTTGACTAAAGAGTGAAATAGGCATGCACATATCTGTATGTATATCCAATTTCATCCTTATTATTTTATATCTCTAATAAAAATCATTATTTTGTATATAAAGATGGATGGATGAATCTTTATATATAAAATAGTAAGAATATAAATATAAGCAGATATTTATTTAGATTATAGACTTGAGAGATTGTCACTAACCAATTGTAAACTTCATCACTTTATAATCAAACTTGACAATTATAACTGTTAGCAAATTGTGACCTGAACAAATCATTCATAATTTCGTGTGTAGTTTCTATACAGTTTATAAAACTGCCAAAATTAAGTCACTAAGCTGTGAACTGATATTTTACTTCCTTTATTATTGTTAATATTTCAGTGAATGAAATTTATTCTTCAGAAAATAAAGAGATTATACATTTATTCTCCTTAAGAATTTCGTGTTACTTTTAATAGGCAAATTTGGTAAATATCTCCATAATATGTACAGTAGACTCTAGTTGTGATCTCACAAGCCACTCAAGAAAAATTCATTCAAGATTAAATTTGTACTTTACTAAATAGATCACACTATGTCAGTAAAAAGTTTACTCATTTTGAATCCTTTAATTAAATAAGGTTATATTTAATGCATTTTCTTTCATTTAAATTACCATGTTTGCTAGAGATATTTGTTTCTTATATTGACACTATTGATTAATGCCATAAATCATAAGATGTTCTTTTATCAGATTTTATCTAGTTTGATTCTTTTAGTTTTGCTATTTTTAAAACTAAAGGGCATTTAGGTACCATTTGCTTTATGAAAAAATATCAACCACAAGAACTATTTGAACCATAACTACATGCACAAATTATATATTGTTGTTACTATTACAACCAACTAAAAATATTTATATTACCTTTATTCTTGATTTCTTCAACAACAGCATCAGCAAAAGTTGACTTTCCACTGCCATCCCTGCCTCCTCCAAGGTCATTTACCACAACTTTAGCTCCTCTTGACGCTAAAAGTAATGCGTAGGCCTTGCCCAGTCCTCCTCCAGCGCCGGTCACCACGGCTACACGACCGTCAAAGCGAAGTTGCTCCATTGTCTACGATACACGAAAGACAACGGAATCGTTAATATACATACACAGCGCTGATAACGCAACGCAAGAACGCTTACTTTCGTTCGGATTTACTTATCAAAGGAAAGGATATCAAAGTCCAACTTAGATGAATGTGTGTAATATGAACTTACATTTTCCAAACATTAATAATGAAATGCTATATTTAAACCTGTGTAGATTTTATAAAGTACATTAAAACCACTACAGTATCTGTTGGCAGTAAATGCACAAATTATACTATAAATATTCAATAATAAAGGAGGATAACCGGTGCGACATACCTATGCAGATGTAATTTATATTCAGATAGAAAAGATACTGAAACTTACTAAGAAAGAGCATATAAAACTGACGTACTGTGCACTGACACTGACACCTTACTGAACTGCCAAACTGCCAAGGTTATCCAGCTATGACATTTGACAGTTGACATTGTTCTATGGAATGTCAACGGACTTTATAGTGCAATTAGTGGCGGATCGTGCCATCGCCGTCCATCATAACGCTTACTCTTTCGGCCACTACTGATCAAAGAGAATTAATACTGCCAAATACTACATCTACATACTTCAATATAAATACATAATGCAATAAATATAAATACATATTACAGAAATCTTCGATAGATCTCCTAAAATATATATCTCACAAGTTACAAAGAATGCAAGGCAAACGGTATGTAGCATTTATCAAAAATATTAAGTTGTACAGTAATCTTAATTACTTTGCGAATGCTACAATCATAATGCATTTTGTATACTTATGCTAGTGTTATACATATAAACCTATCGACAATTTTATTCGACAAGAGTAAAATAAAAGATTGGCATTTGAAAGTAGTTGATAACTAACCAAGATTTTTTATTATACACAGATGCAGGGAATGGGTTAGACTTGCAAGTGTAAAGGATTTAGCGTATGTTCACGAATTGTAAATTATCTATGTGAAAGCATTTTAAGAAATATCAACAGAATCGAATACTTTGGAATGTTATAGTGATTTTAATAGGGTAGTTAAATTTAATTGTGCGGCGGGTGAGATCGTGGGGCTCACTACGTTACCGTTTATATATGTATGTGTACTTTTAAAGTAAACTTTACTTTTTTCATTTTATTTACATTTGGCGACATTTATGATCAATGTTGTAGAATAAAATTACCAATAATAAATAAATCATACAATATTGAGGTCGAATCGTCGTTTCAAATATGGATATTTTTTTTAGGAGCCTCCATAACAACCCTACATTTTATCGATAACCAAGCACTTCGCTATTTAGTTTAGGTTTGTAGCATTATTAATCCATATCTTCTTCTAGCATTATAATCATAATACGATGTTATATTTTTGCATATTAGTTGAGATTTTATGACAAAGTTTTATAACTGTATTGTTCCAAGCCAATGGAAGTCAAGCTTCTTTTTAACGAAGTTATTATATTATATTTTAAGCCAAAGGCTTATGATAAAATAAAACTTAATTTATAGATTACAACAATGAAATGATGTTTGGTTCAATCTTTATTTTTGACATGATACCAATGTTACTTTATACTTTTTCACTATGAAAGAGAATATGTCAGAGTACCTAATAAACAGATTCAAATGATAATCAAGTAAAATAATTCGTCTTTTCATATTCAAATTTGAAACTCTTTGGTCAAGTGTTTTTTATACTGTATTGAATTTGACAGCGATATCGATATAAGATTATAGTACAAAAAAAAACGTTACTTTAAATTGTAAAACATATCAAGCTTTAAATAAAATCTACATATTATTCTCCATGAACAAATTTGAATTGGTTTCGATTTCAATATCAAGCCTCAGGTTTAAATTGAAATTAAAATCAACGTGCATCGAGTATCAATAAATAAGTTCGAAAACTAAATATCAGACGAATTTTGGATTTGTTTTAAACAATTAATTACATTATGAACATCCATAGTAATCATGTTATAAACGATCCATTAGCTGGTTAGTACTGGCTTAATAAATAATGCATTTAAATTAATTTTGTAAGTAATGAAATATTGTGTTTTCAGTTATTTATAATGAAGGGCACTGGCGAATTAGCAATGTGTCTCCGTTATGTAATATACAATCAAATGCAATTAAATTTAAGCAATATGCATCAAAGATTCGTCAAAGTATAATTACTGCAATTCGAGCAAAGCCTGGATCCAAGTTTTCGGTACTTCTTGAGGCACAGCCATATTTGAAATACAATGAAGATGATCCTGATGCTTTTATGGTATGCCTTACCACATGTTGTATATGTTTCAAATGTACTTTTGTCCTAAACCATATTTGACATTTTGTAGATCACTGTCATGTCTCAAGAAAATAATAAATCTAAGTTAGTCTATACCTGTATTCTTCTATCTTGGGGAGTGAGCATAAAAGTGCCTGAGGGTATACATTTACCATATATGCTTGAGCATGGTGAAAAAAAGATCGGAGCATCGGTGAAGACAACATTACAAAATTTGTTTGACTGTAACATTAAACAGTTTTACTTTTCACAGGTATTATTTTTTCAATATTGTTTACATATTTTATTTTTAGTTAATATAAGTTAACATTGCCAAACAAATATTAGCTGTGACTGAACAAAAACTAAATATTGCATTGTAAGGAAAAAATATGACTGTAAAGAGGACATTGTAAGGTCTGCTCTTGTGGCATGTTAATAGTATGCATGAAGAGAGAGTGATAAGAAAAATTTATGATGCAAAAGTGAGTTGCAGTGTTGGCAGGGACATCTCAGAAAAACATATTGATTTGATGTCACTAAATGAAAGGCAATAGCAGATGGTAGGATTGCACCAAGTGGAAATTTGTAATCTCTGCCTACTGACACCATGAGTGTTTATATTATGTTACTGAAAAAATGATTTCTTACGTGAGACCATAATATAAGGTATTGTGGTATAGGGACCCACTTATGTGGAGATGCATGTTTGTATTTACAAATATGACTAGAGATGCTCAATAGTGACTTAAGCAGATTTGTATTCTGATTTGCAGCATCAACTGTTACGATTGGGCTTCAAGTTTGTGGAAAATGATACATCACGGAGCACAGATCCATTCACATTATGCTTCACTGTCTTAGCTGATCATAAAAATAAGCTAAGTTTATCATTCGAAGTTGGTGATGTGAACATGATATGGCACAGGTAATTTTTTTTAATCAACTTCAGGAAGGAGAACGTTGTCAATTCATCACGCAAGTTGTATACCACCATTCTTTACATCTGTTTTTAGTTTAAGTTTATGCTTTTTTATTAAAAACCAGATGACCTGGCAAAGTTTGTACCACCTCAATAAATTCAATTTGTATATAACTCTTCCACCATGAATGCCACATAACATATATATTTTAAAATGTCATTAATTTCCACACAAACTTACCGATATCAGACTTTTTTTCTTTGGCTCTTCCTTTTTTTATTATTAAATCTTACCTATTTTGAGAGCATTAATAAAAAAAAGAATTATCCAGGTCAAGCTGTTGTTGAGAATAAGCAGGACTAAAAGCGATTGATTTTTATACATATATAGATGGTGGCAAATGCGCAAGCTGTTTAACTGATGTTAAGTGACCAACACACCGCAACCACCAATTTTTTTGCAGATGAGTTGCCTGCCTAAAGTTCAGAAAAGAATATATACATGAAAAATGTGTTTATATCCTCCTCCCCATGAAAATTTCTGCCTCATCCCATTCATTCCTTATAAGAAAAGGTTGGGAAACGCAAAAGGACAGGAACTGCTCCTCTCGCACCTCACTCGGCCGAAATTCAGAATATTTCTCCTGCACGAAATAAAAAATGTTTCCAGGAAATGGTTCTTAACAATTGCTAAAATTAAAAGCCACAACTTTGTTTCTTAATCATTGGACCATTGGCACTTTAGGAGCTATAATTGAAATTGGTAACATTTTGGTCACACATTGCTGTAATAATTTATATTATTATTTTTGGGACATAAAAATCTGTTATTTTATTTTGTTCTGAATGATTTGTTCTATTTTAGAGCAAGAGACGATTCACCGGGATCTTCGAAAACAGATAAATTGGCTTACCAGATATTGCAAAATCAAATATTCTTCTCAATGCAGTTAGACGTGACACCTCTTGATCTATGTGAAATTAATCTTGTTAAATCTGAAGTGAAATCAGATGGTACAGTGAAAATGAAGACACCAGAACTTGTAAATTGTGTTTTCACAGTGCTGAACGAAATTATCATTGCACAAAACATAAGCAGTAACAATTGTGCATTTGAATGAGTACATACATTACTTATCAACTAATTCTTTTTTCAAGCCATTACAATATTATAGGCCCATGAAAATGAAATAATCCAATAAATCGGAAATGTGGGCCAACAAGTTGGATGTATTTTTGGGTTCTTTTCAGATAATTCGAACTAAGAGTTTGTTTACATACTATTGTATTGTGAGAGCTTTCTCACTAGGACGTCAAAATGACATCACTGTCAATGCATCCAAACAATATCGAAATATGTGATAGTTAACTAACTTGGCCACGGTATGACGAAGTTGCCAGATTTGGGCGAGACTACGATCTACTGCTCACTGGCGATGTTTAAAATGTACGCGTACAATGTCTGTTACTAACCACTAAAATTTAATCGTGGGCTTACACAGTCGAAAAAATTCACATAAAACATATTGTCATCCCAGTTATTTCAGAGAAAAAGATAGAAAGCTTTTATCGCGACACATTTTACGCAAGTGGAAACTCATGTTTAACTAGTGAAATTGGAATTACACTAAGTATAAATGTGGTATGTATGGAATGTAATGAATAAAAACAACTTGAATTTTACAACATTTACTTTCATGGATTACGCTTTACAAATGTATTTGCATAATGTTACCTTATAGAACAATTTACTACGTTACAATGTGCTAAACTTAAATATAAACTATTTCTTGTAATCATGTCCAGTCATAATGCAAGCAGTACTTTCCAGCAATAAATTTGCCCTTGCCATAGCTCTTCAAACATTAAATACCTTTAGATTGTTCTTCCTGATCTAAAGATCTATAGGCCTTCACAAGTTTACGTCATTTGTAGAACAATACATACGACTATAAGTTTAGCTAATAAGTCTGCCATTTTATTAAATAAGGTAGTAAAAAGGTAAGTTATAAAGTAAAATTTATGTAATCTGGAATTACATAATGTCATCACAGAAATTTCATTTTGTGTTATTATTATAACTTAAAACTAATAATAGTGTCTTCATTCAAATCCTGAAATTTTTGTGTGGCTAAAGAAGATTTTCGTAAATTATGTATTATTTATATTTAAATTACATTTTATATATAATAAATCAATAATTCAAATAATTAGATTAGTAAATTAGTTGTCTTGTAATAAAGTAATTATGTTCCTTCTAAAATACGCTGTATTATGGAAATTTCCTTCATGGAAAATTACAAACTTGTTTAAAATATGAAATCTGGACTGTATTTCTATTTAATGTCTTAATACATTAAATGAAATTACAAACCAAAATTCTGTTACATATTTAAAATTGTAAATAAATAAAATGCCTAAAAAATATTTTGAGTGAAAATTGCAACATATTGTTTGTTTATGTGGACATTAATTTGAGTGGCAAAGAGGTTTTCTTGAAATTTGTCACCCTTTGTCAATTATGTTTTTTTTAAATAAATAAATATACAAGTATAGTAAGGCAAATCAAGCTATTTCAAATTGCCTAATTAAAGAAAAGCATTCATATATTTGACAACAAATTTACATTCGAATATTACATGTAAAGGCATGTTACAGGGATTTAAAAATTTTGAATACAACATACACAGCTAAACAATTCTCTGCTGGTCTGGTGGTCGTGGTCCAATCTAATATTAACATTTTTTTTATTCTCGTAGACCTATTACATAATATGATTTGAAACTTATGTCTTAACGTTTATATCTTACGATTATGTACTATATAAGATGAGAAAGTTACCTTTACTGCCACTACAATGTAAATAACGTTGGAGATAATTGAATTGGGTATTTAAATTCGATTTAAATCTATTATAACTAGTATCTTCAGAATGTAGATTAGGAAATAGAAAACTGCAAAGTTAAGTAAGATATTTTTAAATTACCAATTGTGTCGGTATAAAAACTAGTTTTATTACTAAAATGGCGTTAAAAGCACATGAAATGATATTACGAAACAATGCTTTGCCAGAGTGGCACACTAAAATTATTACACTGAACAGAGATGCAACATATTCCATAGCATACATAAATACATATATATCCTAATAAATCCGGCACACAGTATGTTTCCGACCATAGTTTGTTGCACACAGCTGCACTCCCCCTGCAAATCAGACAATTCTCAAACAATTATACTTATTGGATAGTTAACAGAAAAGGTTCATTGTAGTTAAAACGAGAAAGCTTCACATTGTCTAAAATATCTACAAGGGCCCACAAGCCTCCATGTAGGACAGATGAAGACAGCTTTGATGAAGGTTAAGGAAAAGGAGAGTCAGATAGGATAACAAGTGGAAGGGCATTGGGTCTTCGGCTCTTCGCTTCAAATACATAAGCATAGAATACCTCCACCTAACGTCCGTCTTCTGTGATGTCGCGGTATTTCGTCGGCCGGCCCATTCATGCAACGGCTGTTGCCACTGTGGAGCTCTACCAGTTTTCTGGTCGCAATTTTAAGAGATTCAATCCAATCACAGTTGTAAAACGAGCTATAGTTAATTTTAAATAAAAACAAATAACCCAATGATTGCTACTGATAAGAATCGAATGACATCTCAGTCTTCAAAATATGTCAAACTATTTAAGCTACAGGAGGTCACAACGGAACGGATATTATCTAGGTTTGAATTCGTACCAATGAATATTTCACCTACAAACATACATAATTAGGACAGTGTCATACCTCTGATGAGCCCACTATGAGCCAACCTGTCCGCCTCAGTGTGTGCAGTGCAGAACCTAACAGCAGCCGCCGCCCGCCGCGCCCGGGCCCTGGCCTCCTGCGCCGCCAGCGCCGCCGCCCGTCGAGTGCTGCGGACCGATCTTGATGCCGTTTGCCTTCACAACAAATAATGATTATGCAGTAAGGCCAATAATGGGTAATCTATAGTGTTATCGCCTGGTGAAAATTACATGGATTACCTACGTACAGAAGGGTGTGTGGTATAAGACTGTAAAAAAATAGTTACTTAAAATTTGACCTGATTGTCCAGTAAAAATGTTAATGTACGGACACCCGCGCGTTGTTTGTTTATGTGAACGTAAATTATGCATTGAAGGAGGTACAGTCAATCGGGGTATTTTTGGCAGATCAGCACTATATTTTATTAACTATCTTTTACTATGATAACTATGACAACAAAGAGTTAACTTAAACTGTGCTCTCAGGTTTGCTTTTATACTTTCAAACGCATTTTTATCGAACAGATCTTTGACATGGTTCTTTAAATTGGTATAATTTTTTTGTTTATAAACCGATTGAGATAAAACAAACACTAAATGTTAAGTGAAGCTTACCACAATACATTAGTGAAAACCGCGTCCAAATCGGTTAAGCCGTTTCTGAGATAAGCGGTAACAAACGCACAGACAAACAGACGAACCGACAAATAGACAAAAATTCTAGAAATCATTGTTTTGGGTTTTATTGTGTATATAATGGCCCTCAATACCAGTTTTGTTTAAATATCTTCCGTGTACAGACAGCGATCAGTTACAGTTTCATTATATATATAGATTAAATTCAAAATTCATTTTATAGCATCTTTTGCAGTTCTAAAATATGTTGAAGAGAGAGCATTTTCATTGAAGTGTCAAATTAATAAGTTAACAAAACAATGTTTAAAGATTATATATGATACATTATGTATTGTATATTTCCAATGGGGAAGGTGAAGTTAATTGTATTGTTAAGGTGAAGTTAGTTACCTCATTGTTGATATCAAAAACACCTTCTTGTATTTTCTCGTAAATCTCTTTTGCCGTGTTGATGAAAGCCTCCTCAACATTTGCCGCAGTTTTGGCTGATGTTTCCATAAACACAAGGCCGTGTTCACGTGCGAAAGCTTCCCCTTCTTCTTTCTTTACTTCGCGTCGAGATTCCAGGTCACTGTAAATATGGACTGCATTGATTTCTTAACTTTAAAATGAAAAAGTGCATTCTTATTGTGACAATCTATAATTGATTAAGTCAACTCTTGTTGTCTTAGCGGTGACAACAATGACTACAGTTGAATAAGTATTAGATATCAGCAAAATATAATATATTTAAGAGATATCTTTATAGACTAGGATTTTTCTGTCACGAGAAGGAAGGAGGTTTTTTATGGTTGTTAATTCGTAGCTCGCCTGCTCCTGATTTACTAATTTTGATATTTTTTTTCGATAGGTAACATGTCTAGTGTCAGGTGTCTCGATCTCATAATTGTAAAACTCGTTGTAAATTGATGAATATTGGAACTTAGATTCATTATTTGTGCTTGTGAATTAAGTAATTATGTGTTGTGAGTACATCTCGTTTTTATTTTCTCAAATCTTCATAAATTCTTAATAGTACATTATTTGCGTAGCCTTGATGTCAGCATATCTACATGATTGTTGTAGGTTTGTAATCTATTTGTACTCCAAGGTACTTGATTGTGTCAACTAGCTGTAGCTTCGGACAATCACAGTTTATAGACTCATTTAATTGTAGGCTATTATGTAAGTTTATAGAGTAAAGAAGATTAGGAATTCTGCCTTTCTTTTTAAATATTATGTATTTTGTTTTATCAACGTTGAATGTTAACAAGTTATCTTCAAGCCATTGACGGGCCGGTTGGCGTGGTTTGTAAGATTTTCTCGCCGCAGGCTGTGCGTTCGATTCCCACCCAGGACAGACATTTGTGTGCATGAGCATGTCTATATGTCCTGAGTCTGGGTGTAATTATCTATTTAAGTGTGTATTTACAAGTAAGTTTGTTTGTAAGTTTAAGTACAAGATTTAAGTTTTATAAAAAGAATTATATTTCATGATCAGTTAAAGATGTTTGTGCCACAAAAGTGTATGCTAGGAGTTTAGTTTTTAATAAAATATTATCTTGGTAGTTTTGGCATATTGCTATGGAGTGCCCTGGGAGTAGGCTGTGGAAGGCAGTACATTAAAGATATTCTAACGTATTATGCTCTAGTTGGTTTCCTTGAATATTCAAATTAATATCACCAGTTAATACTACAGTTTTAGTATTAGAATATTTCGATAGAATTTTGATAAGTGAGTCGAGAAATAGAGATATTTTTATATGAAGGGGGATGGATATAAATAATCACAACATCTATAAATTTTAGTGTTAGGCAATTAGCCTCCGAAAACTCCGGTTCTTCAACTATGACAGAAATATTGTCTGTAACATAAATTACCACTCCTTCATTTTGTGGGTTATTACGATTTGTTTTCACGATACACATTCATATTATAGAAATACTCTGTGAATTTCTCTTTTTAATGTTAGGGAATAAAAAAATTAATAGGAAAATTGAGAGTTACCTCTTGTTACCAATTAACATGATGACCATATTGGAGTTGGAATGCTGCCGAGCATCTTCAAGCCAAGTTGTCAAGTGGTTGAAGGTGTCTCTTCTAGTTATGTCATAAACTAGAAGTGCTCCAGCTGCACCTCTATAGTATGACCGAGTTATTGACCTGGAAATGGGTAAATTTTTATAATATGTGTATTAATTAATTCCATAGAAGGTTTTATTTATCTATGTTACAATTTAATAGACCACACTTTTTTTACAATAGTCAAATCAGCAATCAATATATTTTTATTATAATATAATGGAATATAAATAGTAAATCAAATAATTATAATTGAATAATATGTATCAATGTAATAACAAATGAATGAAATAATTAATACTATGATGAATAGTGATTGATTAAGCACACTTTAAAAATGTTAAATTACTTCAAAATTATGGTACAAATAAAGGCAATTTTATTTTTATTTATTTTACTTATTTATCCAGACCGTTAATTTGACCCAGAGTATCTTTATACATTTTACTACCTCTATAAATGCTTGTGTAATGATTGTAATCTTTTGGGAAATCAATTATTTTGAAAAATCCTTTTTTGGATTTTTTGGATGCTTGAAAAAAAATAAATGCTTCTACCTAATTTTTTTTGTTGACTGGTGCAAAAGGATGAGTAAAGAAACAATAACAGGTATATAGGTCATTGAATTCTTATCAATATGTTGTTTACAAGTTAAGTGAATTAGTTTCTTTGTTTGAATTTATTATTACCTGAATGCCTCCTGGCCAGCAGTGTCCCAGATCTGTAGCTTGATTTGTTTACCATCAATTGTAATCATGCGGGCACCAAATTCCACACCAATAGTGAGATCATGTACTGGTTGGAATCTCTTGTCTGTGAACTGTAGTAGCAAACAGGACTTGCCCACACCTACAAACATCACATTTTGATATTTTTTTTCATATAGAATAAATAATAATTAATAGTAGTATATTTACATCACTATTTCATATAATATTTATTACAGGGTGTTTTAATCTGAAATTTATTGCCAAAAAATAAAACAGCTAAACTGTTACCTATAATACCTTCACAAAGAAATAGAGCACAAACAATGTCCTTGAATAGAGCAATAAAGAAATAAGTGCATAAATAAGTTTAGATTTATTTTGCGCAACGTTCTATTCGATAGGAAGATTATGAACAAGCGTAGGCGGAACACAAAAGGTTTTACTACGTTAACATCCCTTTGATATTGTGAATCTTTATTTTGGATGATAAAATAATTACGATTTTCTATGTTATTCAAGACTTTTGATAATGTAAAAAGCATGTTAAAACATTACGGAATCCATAATCAAAAATGACAAAGAAGTAAAATTTCAGGAAATAAAATCAATACCTGTGTCGCCAATGATTATGTATTTAAACAAGTAGGCGTATGCCATTTTCTTTTATGTTTTCACTGTTAATATAACAAACAATACGTTACTTTAGTATATAACACTCTTAACAACGATTATTACAATTATTACGATACGACGCAATTTCAATAATCTAAGTCTCACAGCTGGGTTGATTTAGTATGTCATTTGTGAAAATTTATGAAAACTGACAATAAGACGAGAGCTCTGACACCATAGATTAAAGGACAAAATGGAATACCAATTGCCATTGCTCAATGCTTATTTGCATTTTTTGCTTCGTTGTATTGCAATACCAATATATTTTATTTATTTTTATTGCCGATAGAGTTTAAATTGTTATTGTATGTTGCATATTGTTGTCGTAAATATATTCACAAATCTAAATTCTTTTGGCATAATCATTTTCAAGATAACATCATATTATAAAATAACTTATTTCGTCCTTATAGAACGAGTTTCCTTGCCAAACATCAGAATGCTCGCACGGCTAAAATAACAAGTTAAAAGTTTACATACTCTAAGAGCAATTTATGATTTATTAATGTTGTGAGACATCTCGTCAAACCAGTGATTTTTCAAAAATGAGATCAGTAACTGTACGGTAGTAAAGTAATATATAGAATATGTTTGATAATCCGTGAGCAGTGGTGGCTCAGCGGTTTAGGCCCCAGCTTTACTTTGTGCAATTTATTTTATCACCACTGCTCCAAAAACGGTGAAGGAAAACATCGTGAGGAAACCGGCAAGTCATTGGAACCACTATATTCGTATACAAGTGACATCCACCAACCTGCACCAGGCCAGCATGGTTAATTACGGCCCTTTCCCTCTCTCGGAGAGGGGCCTGTGTGGTGTCCCTGCGGTGGGGAACATTCTAAAAAAGTTCGATTTATTATATTATTATTATTTGATTCCAAGCGTATTAAAGAAGGGAAGATTAATATTTTGATTTGTTTCCAATAATTATTTTGTGTAGGTGTCAGCGTGGTGTGGTTATATTAAATTTGCTCTTTGATGGTGATCGTTACTAGCTGTCAATTGTATTACTAAATGGGTTTGTTTTTATTTAATGAAATAAATTTTTAACAATCTTAGTTATGGTTAAATAATCAGTAATAAAGAGATTAATGCTAAATTTTAACTTACCGTGTCTATTATTTCTTAATAAACATTTAACAGTGCCGTCATTTGTTAACCTTAAAACTACAATGCCGACGAATAACAAGTTGTCGTGTTTGTAATAATGGATTCTTCCGACGAGGCTACGTCTATTCGAAATCTTATGAAAGAGGGATGTGAGAAAGAAGCAAGTAAAGATAGTAAAGGCATAACTAAGCCGGCGGAACAACTAGTTGGGATTGAAAATGTGTTTACATTGATGCCACAGCAGAGAACGTCTAGCTTTGTCCCAGTAAACGGGTCTCGAGATCGGCCGAGTGATGATCCTGAACAATGGGATAAACGAACAAAAGAAAATGATTTACATAGTGACAATATTGGAAATACGATAGACGGAAATCAAAAGCAAGTGGCAAACAATGAGTCGACTAATAAAGTGCACAATATAGAAAGTTCTTGTTCAAGTAAAGTTGAAACTACCGAATGTGATAAAAGTTTCGATGCCAACTGTGAGAAACGAGCATCTCAAAGATATAAAATGTATGCAGATAAAGTAGACAGTAGCAGTGCTAATGGTCCCTCAACAAGTGGCACAAATAAATCCTTTGATAATACCGAAAGTAGTGGCCCCCGAGAAACTAGGAAACGGCCATCAACTCTTAAGCTAGATAGACCAAACATAGATGATAATGATAGTTCAAGTGACACTGGCAATGATGATTACTCATTGGGTTCAGAAGATGGCTGTATCTACACATACAGGGGGGGTGAACATTTGGCTGACTTACCAAGTTCATTTTTTAGCCTTGATATGGGATTGCCTTTGGATAGGCACCTCCCATTGCTTCCAAATTATCAAGTCCCTCAGCAAGGTCCATCTAATGCCAGAGAACAAGGCTCAAGAGCATCAAGTCCTGATATGGACTTTCTGGAAATGGATTTTGATCCTGGGCCATCCTGTGAAGTTGACACGGGTGATGAATCAAGCCCTGATGTTGATTTAGAAGTGGACAATAGTTTGCCAGAAGAAAATGAGCCAGTTATTAGAGGTACCTCACCTGAGTATTTGCCTAATACTAGTGTTAACCCTCAACCATCTACTAGCTCATCACATAATAATAATACTGAACAACATTGTCCCAATGTTCCAACAACAAGCCGTGGGCTGGATTTACCCCAAAGTAATCTAGAAGAGGAAGTAACAAGTGACCAAGAGTATGGCCCATATATCACACATGTGAACTTTAGGGGTGAACAGTTTTTAGTTAGGAGGACTTTGGCAAGTTGGGAGAGTAATACATTGTCTGGTATACATGTGTCAAATGGAGATTTGATATCGCCAAGAGAAGTATTAAATTGTGAGTTTAACACTTTAATTTGATTTAGTAGCTTATTTATAAAGTTTTTTGACTTATTGCAATGCTATTATATTAACCCTAAGTTAATTAATTAGTACTAAATAGCTTAAAATTTATTCATTCATTAATTATTGTGTACCCATATTTAGAGATAGGCTAGCTTTATTGTCTATATTTTCTTATCTCAAAGTTTATATTACAACTTGCCCATTTTTGTATTAGGTATGGAAAATAGATTTTATCAAACATAATTACTAATGTAATATACATTCTGGTAACACTTAAGGAGAATGCAGCAAACTTCTTATTCACGCTGATTAATATTGGCTTATTAGACTACTTTATGATGTATAATTTTGTTTTAGATGAACAAGAGCATTATGAAGGAGTACACACTTATGAAATAAATCAAGGAGTAAGACCAACTGGAGATTCAGTTAATTTCTCATCAGCGCTTTATCATATCACAATGGCTAAGAGCCTCATCAATGAGAAAACTTTGTCTAATGTAGAAAGTCATGATACTGCCTTGGTAAATATTAATAGCAGATTATTGTGAGAAATATGCTCTTCCTGGAATGTCTCTATAAAAAGCACACACATCTTTTACATGAAGTAAAGTACCACTATGGGAATATTAACTTCTGCAACAATCAGATGATTTACTATCTATACTTTCAGTGAAGAGATGTACTTCGCTGCTGGTGTTGGCCCATTCATGAATAGCTGTCTCTGCTACATAGCTCTACTACTGTTGAGCACCGACACTACCTTTTGTTTATATTCATTATAAGCTTTATTTACACAACAAGAGTTGTAACCAATGCTACAAGTCCCTGTGGTGACAATTAATATTTTTTTTATTTTTAATATTGTTCTATGTAAAAAGAAGCACACTGTTATTTACAGACTCGAGACCAGGGTGCGGGGTGCAGCAGTGATGGTGAGACAGGATGTGTGGAGCCACCCAGATGTATGGTGTGGTCAGAGCGCGAGGCATGCGAACGTCAAGTCACACAGATTGGCACCTCTGCTTGTGGTGCTACAGCGGTGGTCAACGTTTTTGTGAGTAATATTTGATGAAAATGAGCAGCACATAAATATGTTGATGACAATGATTTTCCAGAATAATGGGAAGTAGAGGTGTTTCACCCTGTTAGCTAGGTAATTGTGATATGTAGATAATGATTTATTTTTTGAATTTATCTATTGGATGTATTCTCCATAAAACATAAAATTCCACAAAAAAAAACAAATTTTTAGAGTTCCATTGTTTGGGCCATGGAAATATAAAAGTTTTAATAACAATACAAAATGTTACTGGAACCTATAACGTCTGAGACAAAATGACTAGGTGAATAAAATAAAAACTAGATTTTTTTTTAATCACAATGTGGCAAACGAGCAAGCGTCCCCTGGAAATAAGTACCGCTACCCATAGGCATCCGCAACAAGCTAATGAGTTGCAGATGCGTTGCCCACCTTCATGGACGAAGGAGGGGACAAACAGAAAAAAGGATAATTCCATTCCCTGTCCATCCCCTCCTCATCCGTCAAATCCTCTTCCTCTTCCCATCCTTTCCTTATTAGAAAAGGGTAGGAGGGGGAAGAGGACTACAATTAGGCCTCCGGCACGTCACTCATCAGACCAAATGCAGAATACTTCTACTTCACGCCTGTCTTCTGTGACGTCGTGGTATTTCACCGGTCTAGCCGGCCCATTCGTGCAAAAGATGTTGTTATTGCGGGCTCTACCACTGTTAAAAACTCGACCCGAATTCTAAATTCTCTAGGGACAACATTTGAATGTAAGAATCTTACAAATATAAATTCATTTGTATGCGCCAGCTGGTATTCAAATTTGAATTGCTTGGGACATTGTTTAAATAAAAAAGTAGTTGGAGGTAAACCAGCAAGTTTCATCTGATGGGCTGTAATCAGTGCTACACATCAACATCTCCAATCCGAAGATTTATAGATACATCAAAAGATAGTTGATAGAAAAGATGGGATGGGAGATTAGCTCATTTTATAATATGAATTTATTTCTTTTAAGATTGCTCTTGGTGTGCCAGTGAACATTGAAAGAATTAATGCAGCTGTGGGGACAAGGCTCAGAGCGAACAATGCGCCTATACCCAGGTAATGTATGTATGCATCAGGTCAAGTCAACCATACCTCATACATAAAAGCCAAATTTGTTGATGTAAAATAAGTTTTCATCACATATCAAATATAAGTAGTGAAGGTTCTTATTACTTTGTTTACTTAGGTATTTGTTGTCGCGCGCCGTCGCCGGCTGTACTGCGGCTGACTTGGTGACTGGAATACAAAGAGCTTCAGATGGGCTGGTGACCGCCCGATTCTTTCCCATGTATCCCGAACGGGCCATGTCATTGTCCCACTGGCTGGCTGACTGGATATCTCTAGGTTAGATACGGAAAGTTACTCTTTTAAGGCAAAAGCCCAATCTCAATATTTAGGTACTTCATGTTACTTGATAGATTCACAAAGAATGCTAATGTAGTGATGGTTATCAATGCGATTTCGCATAAATTTCATTAGCATGCAAATACATGAGTCTTAGCAAACTAATTGCTGTTGCTATGTTATTTGCTGATATAACGATAGTTGTCAAAGATAAAGTATATGATTTTTGTTAATATGGGAATTAATGAGCGCGTGCATCTTCGGGGATTATAATTATAAGAAGAAAACTTAGTACTTTTTACTACACCATATTATTTAAAGGCAGAGTCCACACTTTTTTTAAGTACAATAATAAACGAAGAAATGTGATTATTGTGTGTCGAATACGTAAACTAAACTCTTGCTACTATCACCAAAACGTACTCAGCTTCGATACAAGACGCTCACCACGCACTTGCCACACAAATTAGTATTAAACAATCACACGCAATCATACAATATACGACTCTAAGTAATGCACCTCAAAGATAGTAATGGCTTCACCTGGTTCTTCGCACGCCTGCTAAATTGCTAATTCACGTGAAGTGAAATAGATAGATTTGGTGTTTCCGAGGTTGCGATTGCGACAGAGAGCGCACGAGATGAATGCGTATGCATATGAAGAACGAATTTATCGCTTCACACTTCACAGAATTTTGCAACCACATTTCATTTGTTAAATGCTAATTGTGAATTTGCATGCTAACAATGAATGTAAATGCGAATTAATGCATTAAGAGCTAGCGGTGCTACTGATATTAATTGACCTTTTTGTGGTTTGGTTTTTATGAACATCTATCTAAAACTGTTATAGTATGCAGACTATTACAGTTTCATAACAGTGTTCTATTCTAGGAGCTGTACCAATACTGACGTTGAATCTTCAAGTGGGATGCGATGGGGAAATCCCCGACGCCTGGCACCATCAAATGGTATTTGGCGTCTCTCCGCGAGGGGTGTACCTCTGCAACCCAGTAGAGTGTGTACCTGAGACCACGTTATGGCCACGAATCACCTCGCCCTCTGTGTTGCTAGTGCGAGCCAGGGATATAATTGCCAGATTAAGTTCAAACGTGGACTTAAGTGTGCTCATGGCTGTACCAGACAGGCGATTTCATACTTTAAATGTGCTCGGTAAGTAAAATGATAATAATCTTGTCCATCACAGCAAACCTCCAAGAACATGCATACCTAGACTGCTATACTGTATGCTAGGAACATATTTTCAGTCTAGAGCTAGATTATAATTGTAAATAAAAGTTTATTTATTTATATGTTTGTATATCAATGATTCCTGCCACAACCATGTCTTTGTCCCTTCGAAGAGCTCATTTTTTACCACGTACAAGGAGTTCAACGAATATAACAATACAAGTGGGCAGATTATTATCGATCGGCAACAGGTACTTCTTTTTTGAAAATCCACTGCGATGTGTTTCTTATTGTTTCAGTGTACTTAGTTATTACATGCAGATTTCTTTTTTGTATTTGTCTTATGTTGTATTTTTAATCTGCGAAACATACACATATATATGTACTAAAAAAGAGCGGCGTGTGTTACACATGTAGGATTTTTTTTGTTACATATTGCACAAGAGGGAATGGTACTAAATTGTATTTTTATAAAAACACACACATTCTGTTAATAAATTTTACTATAAGAGTATAAACAAATCATAAACTTAATCAGGGCATAAACTAGGAGTAATTATTTTTGCAAGCAATGTTGTTTTAAAATACCCTATTGTATAACCCTCGTCAAACGTATTGTAGGTCAAGTAGCGAGCGTCATCCGTGAATGGCGGGCTCGCGGCTGGACCGAGCGCGCGGGTCGGACCCGGTACGTGAGGATACCGGCCGCATACCAGGCGGGCGTCACCGTTGCCGCGCTCACCGGCTCCGAGGCGCACCGACGTATAGTGCACGCCCCCCTACCACCCACCCTAGGTACGTACCCGTCCCCACTATGTACTAGTTCTGTGTGTCGAGGAGTCGTCCGTCGACTGCGAAGATGGCCACCAAGCGCCGTTCACCGGCTCTAAGGCGCACCGACTGCTGAGCGTGGACTGCCCCTATCACCCGCGCTAGGTATGTCCCACCAGCCCACAATAATGCACTGCTATATTTATTACTTGCTATTATTCTAGAATTGAGTGACCTCGAAGCTTAAAAAGTAGTCACACGTAACCCCGAGGTGTAGGTTTAACATTACAAGGGTGATAGATATTTTGACATCTTGGACTTTTTGAGTTCCTAATAGATATCACTGTCTTTTGGAATACGATTATAAAACTTTATTTCTTACTAAACAGGTACTCCGAAAGTGTTTGACGAGTTTCGACCAGCGCCATAATTTCGTGGCGCGATTTGATGCAGGCACCATTGACAACAAACAACATTTATACAAAAATATTTTAGATTACCACCGATTTTTAGCAATGGACAGTCATAATGTGCATTATCATAAATCTGCTGGGCTAATGTTTGTGTTAATTTTTACTGATAAATTGTTTTTTTGTAATTTATAAGCGCGTGTGACTTTTACTTACTATATAATACTCGTGAAGAATCGTATGTGTCTGAAGTTAGCTTTTAGCTTGACACTTAGCGAGACGGACGCATACGTGGGAGCCAGAGGTCTGAGACAGCACATGTCTAGTTTCTCGCCTCTTATCTGCGCTACTGCGTAGGTATTTATTTGCGGACTTCACAGACAAATATTCGTGGTGAGGATTATATTGTGGGCTTAAAAATACAAATACTCATTCATGTCACATGAAAAACTACCGCGTGGTTGTGAATTTCTTCGTGTATTTGTATGTGTATAGACTCCGAAACGGGAAATGATTAGGAACATATATACACACATCGCCTTTTATATAACAGTATTCCACAAGGATATATTTGAAAAAAAAGGGTGATTTGATGGTGGGATTAGCATGAGGACAAGGGTGGGCAAGGCCAACAAATGGCACGGCAATTATAAGTCCGACGTAAATATCACGGGAATTTGAAAAAAAATTATATGTCTTTGTTTTCTTTGTTTGAATACGATTTGAAAAGTAGATCGCGACACATTTACATAATTACAAATCTATATAATAATGTATTAAAAATAGATTAAGTGATTTTCATTTGTCTGTAATTAAGATAATACAACTAATGTATGTTCTAGCGAACGTTAATTTTCACTAAGGCTTGTATTGATTAAAGTCGCTCAAAATGTATTTGTTTATCGTATTTATATATAATATACTGAATTTTTACCATTCTATATTAACTCCGATCGCGTTTAACCGTAACCATGTTATTGGCTAAATTCTGTTAGTCATAAAACGAGTAAATTTGTAAATATTTTTATAAGAAGTAATATATTAGTCAATTGGTGCTTACTAGTCAAAATTATCATAGCACGACCATCTTTATAAATATTGATTTAAAGAATATATACTTTGACTCGGCCTTACTTTACGTTCTACCGAAGTGCTTTATCCCTATAGAAATATTTATTTTAATGACACAACATCTAACTACTTAGATATGTAAATCATGTTATTGCTTGTGAATTAGACACCAGACATTGCAATGTTGGCCTACGAATCAAAAACACACTAAAGTCAAATGAAGAGGGCTTTATCAGTAAACACCATGGTTTTTATTTAATTTTATAATTTAAAATGTGATAAAAGGAAGTCGCTCCGTTCGTTTGTGTGTTTATCCGCGCACTTTTAAGCCACGCGACGCATTTTGAAACGGTTTTCACTATCTGATCTATCTAGAAATCTTAGATAATTAAAATTCGTATTCGTCAATACGGCAATATTTCGAAAGTAAAGTCCGATCGCAACGTCTATGTGAACACGACGCAAAAACGATTGCACGTATTTCATACGTTTTTACTCTTAGACTGAATAATGCGTCAGGGAGGTTTAGGTATACAATTAATGTATATTTTGTATAAACGCATACAGTCACCGGACAAAAGTGTTTCAAAGACAGTGACAGCAACGTTCACATTTCAAATGGTGTAAAAAGGATAGTGTAATTAAAACAATAAGGAAAAAGAGGACAGCTAGTGTTTGTCACTTAAGCATAAATGTTTTTTTTGTGATTGAATTGGGACACTTACAAGTCTTCACTTTTCACAGCTAAAGGCTTACCTACTACTTTTTGTATTAGAATGTCATTGATAAATTCTCTGACATTACGACAGAAAAAAAAGTTGGTGTATATGTGTCTGCTACGAGTCGGGGCGGGTTGGTAGTATAGAATAAACGCGAAGTTAACTTGAAAAGAAGGCCTTGATGTAAATGAATCCTTGTACATCCACAACGCCAGGCTGATATTTTTTTAATATTCTCAAAAATATTAATAAATGTTTTATGAACTAAATTTTTTCAAAGATAAAACGGAACTCGGGTTATTGAAAATAATGTTTATTTTTCGTCACAAATTTTCTAATAAATTAACTGTAAGGATCTTTTAATTTTTTTTACAGTAAACTGGTGTGGATGGTTGATTATCCAAGAAATAAAACAAATATAAATTAAATAAGTTTTTTTCTGGTTTTAATTGCTTGTGAAAGTAACAATATAGCAGCGTAGCAATTATCTATACTTATAGAGTATACTTATACTTAATAAGTACAAGTCAAAGCAAGTAAAGTCGATTAACAACTAGATGTATGATACCATACACAACAGGCGATTTCGAAAACTTTTAGCCTTTTTCACTTTTTTTACACTCTTGCACGCGAGAATAGAAAATCGCCAGCATGGGCCGCTATCTCGATTCCCAGCGCATTGCAATTTCTGCTCTAATTTAACAGTAAAAATGTAGTGGTATGATTTCTTGGTGTATTTTTTAGTTGGAAGGTGTCATGCGTTTCATTTAAGATAATGTAAGGATACAGCGATCCTTTGACGTAGCTATTAAAATAGAAGCATTGTATATATAGGTACTATTATATTTTTGGATTATACGATGATAGAATAAATTTTGTTTCATTTTGTCCCAGTCCCTTCAACAATTTCAACGATATCTGGAGACTTATACTAGTTATAGTCCGATCAAAATCGACAAGAAAGTAGGGATACGCTTACAATAATTAAAGTTGAGCTGAAAACCGGTACAGAAGAGATCGAACACCATTATCAATTAAATATTTAAAGTATCCTATTATATATATATATATAGTCTGCCCATAAAATTGCTGTCAAAAGTCAAAAACATATTTTTTTTTTGCATTTTACTGGTAAATGGTGCGTTTTATCATTGATTTACGCCGGTCTTCTTTTGAATAGTACTTTTGAAGAGATTTTGTAGTAAAGCTCCTTGTTTGTACTGGAGTTTGACTTTATTTGACTTGATTCTAATAACTGATGGTAACAACGCGAAGCTTCACTGCGTAATGACTTGCTTGACGTCACGCGCCTTTGTCGATCGCGCGATGTTACATTCCAAGGTGTGCGTTGCTATTAAAATTCAGCAGGCGGAATGGAACGGCCTGAATAATCATTATTTCATAAATGTCGTAGATCATACAATTATCTACAAACACTGTTTTTATACGTTTTTTCCTAATAGTGACCGATTTTGCATATAATGGCGATTGAAATAATTCAAGATGTCGTTTTTGAAATTTCAATTTTGACCTGACTAGCTTAGCTTTGTAACTTAAACAATTGGCCACAAGCAACAGTGGGATAGTATGCATCAACCAATGTTTTGAAGGCATCAGCCGAAGGCGTGGCATTAGCTGGCAGTGAGTTAATTTTATTCACAATTCTAGCATAGGTGGTTTGTTCTTCGCGGAAGTAAAGGTTAATGATGTCCAGTTCCTCGTACATTTTACGGATGCGCTCTACGTTCTCCGGCTGCCAGCTGCCGTAATTAGCTGCGAAGTCCTTTCTCTGAGCCTCTGAGCAGAGCTGCAGAGCGGTCACAGCCAGCCACGTACATTTGCCCGCTTGAATATCAGAGCTAGTCTTTCCGGTTCGCTTATCGTCATCGAAATAATCAGTAAAGTCGTTCTGAAAAAAGTAATTGGGTTTTTCGATATTTTTCTACTAAAACCGGTGGCCGGAAGGAAATGGGTTTTGAAGTAGGCACAGTTTCAGTGCAGAGGGCAATGGTCTTCCATTACATAACAGTCCTACAGCTAAAGGTTGCGTGTGTGAAACTTTGACTACAAAACGGTCTTCAAATCCTTCATCTGTTATTATATGCGGTGATAAAGGAATCTTTATAAATAGTGTGCGCATTCTCCTAAATGAATATTGTAGAATACTAAATTGACATCACCTTTGCCACTAGCCTAACACAATGGGTAATTTAATGATATCCGGTAGAAAGTAGAAAATGATTGAACTACTTACATTTACTTGGCTCCAAATTCCGACGTCAGTTAATATATTGTCCACTTGTTGACAGGTGTCCTTGTTGTACTTGTTGGATAGAACCAGCGCCGACAGCACGGGAAACTTGATAGAATAGAACGCGTATTTGTACAACGCAATGTTTTTGTAATAATCCATCGTAAAATTATTGTAATTGCGATGTTTTGACGTTATGGCATCCAAATATTGTCCGACATTGCAAGTAAAAATTGCCTGTGAAAAGGAAATATATTAAGCACTAGCTGTTGCCCGAGACTTCGTCCGCTTGGAATTAAATTAAAACATATTAATCACTTCGCAGAATAAAGGTATATAATGATATTTTACATTAATTGTTTTTACCGTACTAAACAAACCTAAAAAATCTGTATCAAAATTATATTGATACAGACCTCGTTCGATAAACGTTGCTCTCATTTGCATTTTCCATTGCAACTTATTTGTAAGTCAATTTACATTGCAAAATAATTTCATTAGTTTTTCTCGTGTGTAGGACGTGCATCGGGTCGTTTAGGTTATTTGCTTAGGCACTCGGAGTGCTTAGGACGAAAGAAAATTAAGAAAAACTCAAAGAAACACATAATTACCACTTCGGAAGCTGTCAATAGATAGTGGGGGAAAGTGAAAAAAAATTGAAAGTGTAATTAATTGTTTATGATCAAAATCGTTTTTTTTGCTTTTTCGTAGAATAAAAGGTAAATTCCTTGATGCGAGCACCATAAGACGGCTCAAGGTCACCCAATTGGCAATGGAGAGAGCAACGCTCGGAGTCTCTCTGCGTCATCGCATCAGAAATGAACTGGTCCGCAGTAGAACCAATGTAACCGACATTGCCCGAAGAATTGCAAACCTTAAGTAGCAATGGGCCGGACACATTGCTCGCAGAACGGATGGCCGTCGGATAGTGGGGCCGAAAGGCCCTCGAGTGGCGGCCACGTACAGGTCGACGCAGCGTAGTTAGGCCTCCCACACGATGGACCGATGATCTGGTCAATGTTGCGGGAGCCCACTGGATGTCGATGCCAGAGGATCGATCTTTGTGGCGATCAATGGGAGCTTACGTCCAGCAGTGGACAAATATCGGCTGAAACGTCGACTAAATTATCTTTTACGTTATGATTATTTCATATAATTGCGAAATTAGTGATTTGTACATTATTTAATTAATTTATACTATGGTGTTCCGAATGTATCTTAGCTAGCTGGCTAGTATTTCCTTTGTGCTGTAGTACCGTGATACCGGTGCTGGATCACAACACACTTGATTTCTTTATAATACAGTTCGTTCGTATTGTGCTTAAGTTTTATGATTTACAATGAAATGTACTAACTGAAACCCTTGACTAACATGTAAAAAATAAGTAATGTCATTACTAGTAAATGTACCTATAAAATTAGTTCATATTCAATATTCATTCGTATTGTCGTTTATTGTATCAATTTATTCAACTAAAAATATGTCGAAGTATGAAGAAAATAAATGTGCCTCAATTTTTCTCGCCTACTTCGCCCTGAAAAATTTGATGTCGAGCGGAAGCAATGTCAGCCGATTTGGTTGGTCGCATTGGTATATTACTTTTTCAAACTTTATATCCGAAGAATGTTCACACAAAACGTTGGATTCAACAAAGCTAAAACTACTCATACATTACGTATCTACAACTATATATTCGTATATTCAAAATTGCGAAACCTGTATTAACAAAATTTACCTGAAACCGAAAAACCAAATTGCACGTCATTTACATAGCTCTCGAATGCAAAATCCTGAAGAATCTATCTCTGACTATGTATGTACGTGCTTTGAAGCTTTTCACGACTGTGGCTTTACGAGTGTAATTGCCCAGGAGCACGAGGAACAATCAATCAGGGGAGCTTTTATAGCTGGCGTTTCTTAAAGTAAAGTCAGAGAACGACTTTTAGAAAAAATAAACTTAATCCTTGATTAAACTATTAATCAGGCGCTATCCATGGAAACTGCTGACCGCGATTCCTTGCTTATTTGGGGAAGCACAAACATCCGAAAGGACCAATTTCAATCTAATGCTGTTTCTGCAAACACGTCCCAACTTGCTGCGACACCCTCTTATACCCGACGGCGATGTTTCTTCAGTGGCGGAAACGTACACCCAAGGGTTAAATGCCCGGCTAACAAGGCGATTTGTCAACTTTGCTCTAAGATTGGACACTTTGCAAATGTCTGCCGGAGCTCTGGTGCACCTTAGCGTGCGAATCATTCTATCAATGCCGCTTCAGACAGTACACCTCTTCATGAAGACCAAGGTGCTGCGGTCACATTAGCTGCGTCTCCAGCAAGCTTGTATAAGTCTACCGTATCAGTAACCGTAAATGGTATTCGAGCCGACGCTTTAATTGACACTGAAAGCTCTGTAACTTTCATAGATATAGACATTACTTGTGTCATGAAGTTAAAAACAAAGGCTCCCAATCACAATCACAGAGCAATCTATCTCTCTTGCGACACTAACTCAAGTTTCTTTTGTAGAAGGCATATGTTGTGTGACTATTTGCTTAGGCGACCACTTATATAAACAAAGACGTTTGTTGGTGGTAAATAAACTCTGTGCTGATCTGATCATAGGACATGACTTGTTAAAGGACAACAGTTCCCTTGTACTTAAATTGGGAGGAGAGACAGAACCCCTCGAAGTATGCAACGTGATGGAAGCAGTGTGCCATCAGCGTCGATATTTACAAATTTGTCTCCTAATATTCAGCCTATTGCAATTAAATCGAGACAGCACAATGTCGAAGATAATAATTTTATACTGACGAAATATCAAAACTTTTATAGGATGGAGTTATAGGACCGATACGCTAATCGTTGTGGCGTGCGCAAGTGCTTATCACTGCATAGGAAACGTTTGGTAATCGATTATTCTCGCACTGTCAATAAATATACACTTTTGGATGCGTATCCACTTTCAAACATTTGTATAATGGTATCGAACGTTGCTGAATATAAATGTTTCCAAATAGACCTGAAAAGTACCGATCATCAAGCACCAATCCTACCTAAATAGAAAGTATACACTGCTTTCGAAGCTTGTGGTAACCTCTATCAATTTACGAGAATACCTTTTGGCGTAACCAACGGCGTTTCAGTAATTCAGCGTACACTGCAGCACATATAAACGCCGAGAAATTAAATGGTACTTTTGCGTACCTTGACGATATGACTGATTACGGAATAAACAAAGCTAACCATGATAAGAATCTGAAAATCTTAATGCAGTAGTCAAATACAAACTTACCACGAAAACACAAATGTCGATTTGCTCAAACATCAACTAATCTTCTTGGTTATACTCAAGCCATTAATTGAACTACTATTGCCATCTGTTGTGGAGGAGATGAAACGAGCGCTTAGTTTATTTGCTCATTATTCGAAATGGGTAGTAAATTTCTCTATTAAGATACGCCCACTCGTCATTTCATCATATTTTCCGCTTTACTTTTCTGCGAAACTTTTGGAAACCTTAAAACAGAAGTAAAAGAATCTTTTCTTGTTGCTATTAATGATGATGAAACTTGTACTGTTGAGACTGCCGTTTCTGATTTTGTTTTAGCAGCTACTTTAACGCAAAATGGTCGACCAGTGGCTTTTTTTTCAAGAACGCTATCAGAAACAGAACGTAGACAATCTGCCATTGAAAAAGAAGCTGCTGCTATCGTCAAGAGTGTCCGTAAATATACACATTTTATTATTGGTAGATATTATAAGCTTGTAACTGATCAGCGGTCTGTTGCTTTTATGTTTAACAGCAATCATACAAGAAAAATAAAGAATGAAAAGATAGAATGCTGGCGACTCGGGCTTTCTTGTTTAAAACATCGTTTTTTTTTCTTGTTTAAAACATTTGACATCGTTTACCGTCCCGGAAAGGGAAACTCGGCTGCTGACGCATTGTCGTTTGCAGCTTATGATTATAGACAAATTGCGTGAGTTGCATAATTCCAATCCAGGAATTACGAAAAAATTGCCTTATTCAGTGGAAGAGATGAAGGCAATGGCGACGTGTTGCAGAGTTTGTCCAGTTATTTCGGGTAATCTCTGAAACGACTGAAACGATTTGGATGGGACTTTTACTGGAAGATACGTAATATTGTAAGGATTCAAATGTGATAAAGCACTATAATAATATTTTTTAATAATACATTTTGCGTACTTTATTGAAGTGTAAGCTTCTTTAGCCGCGTTAGTCGATAATTGTTAGGGGGATATCTTATAGGTTCGAGGGATCGACATGCGCAATGTGCGTCAGCAACACGCTTATTGAACTAAAAGCATATTTAGCCGCGTTAGACGACCTTTGGTAGGATTGGTCGTGGTGTTGGTGGGAGGTTGGTAGTAGTGATGGTGGCTGTGTGGACACCCAAATATCGGTATCGGTTTCAAGTGTTATTACTTTACCATTTTAAGATTAAACAGCAAAACCGCCTCGCGAATTGTTGCTCTATACAGATAAACAAAATAAAATAATTTGTAATATCAAAATATAATTTTTATACTGAGTTTCTTAAATCTTTTTTGTAGATGGATGTTATGGCAAAAACATTTAATGTGGGCATTTAGCATAACGCCTTTGCCTTGCCATTTTGATATTGATCAAAGGCATTGGCCTTGCCCAATTATTAGTAAAATACATGATCATAAAATTTTCAAAATCCTGCAAAGTGATTTATATCTTTTATTTGATTCCACGCGGACGAATACGCGTGTAACAGCTAGTACTTTTAAATGAAAAATGAAGAAAAACAACGTACAATTTCAATGCAGCATTAAGTATGCACCAATTTCGTAGTTTAGGTATGATAAATTAATATCAAAATCGAGTGTGATACAAATTAGATTTGAAACCACGCAGTTGTATGCGGTCCCTAACTGCTTCTAACTAATTGAGTCTAAAACCGTAAAATTGCTAATATACAGGTACATCTTACTTACTTAGCCCTAGCTGCAAATATATGGGCATATTTTGTATATATAAATGGATAGTGTAAGCGTGACGTTCCGCCTTCATGACACGACTGCGATTTTGAAACATTCTTGGTTGTTACCTCGTTAAATAATTTAATTAAATCAACGAAGTGCTGGCCCTTGAAGTTCTGTTGCAGGAGCTGCATTATGAAGCTGCGCAGCATGCTGGCATCGTTGCTCGCCAGCGATCCCACGTCGGGCAGTAAGTGCCAGCATTGCTTGCCGTTTCGGCTAGTGGCGCCGTCCTCGATGTCGTCCACGATAAGAATATATGACATTACCTGAGAAATAAATGTTGTAAATGTAGAGATAGAAACTCAAGGCTTTTATCTTTCTGGGGATAAACAAACATAACCATTTGGTTGCAATGCCACGTACAGTAATTTTTTTTTATTTATTTATATAGATTTTTCGGACTAGAAACCTTTGCGGGCGGGCGTCCTCGGTACATCCTACTACAGTCTTACACCACACCACATCACAATTTGATTTTATGGATCAGGAACGCGTAGAGGACAAACAAAGGTACACATATGGATTTTTATTTACATATAGATTGCAATTATATTACTATTATTGGCAACATTCTTAAGCCTCTCAGAATAAGCCCAAAAACATTGAAATATATTTAATTTATTGGCGTATTCCACATTAAATGAGAAAGTTTAAGATACTTTTTTTATTTATTATATACTAATATTATTTTTAAATTACAAAACAAACACATTATTTATTGATACTACTGTTCCCGCGACTTCGTACGCGTTGAATGTGTTTTCATCGAGCAAAATTAATAAAAACTCTTTTTTTACTTAGTGGCTACAATCATGCGCAATAGCGGCGACGCATGATTTTGTTTATTTTTTTTATTTGGCGCAAATAAAATTAGTCTTAAAAATTGGGTTTTGTTGTAACAATAAAATATATCCCACGGGAACCGGACATTTTTTCGGGATAGAAAGTATGTGCTATTTCAGACTATAATCTACGACGATAATACGTCTGTGCCAAATTTTATCCAGATCCATTCAGTGGTTTCGGCGTGAAAGAGTAATAAACGACAAGACTAACAACTTTCGCATTTATAATCCCTACTAATATTATAAATATGAATGTAAGTTTGTTTGTTTACGCTTTATCATGAAACTTTGTACACATATTCTTGGAGGTATTAGAAGTACCATAGGATACTTTTTATGAACAAAAAAATGGTATATAAAAAGCGAAGTATGTATGTTCCCTATAGACCTATAGACTCCGAAACGGCTGGATTGATTTCGATGAAATTTATAGAGATTGTCCAAATTGGCACATTCCTGTGTTCGGTAGCGATCGGAGCAACATAATTAGTAGTATTTATATATAATATTATTAATTAATTAATATATAATTAAAAAGGAAGATAAACAAACCCTGAAATTTAGAGTCCGATTAAGCTTATATACTGCCATTCAATGTTTAACATTATAAACTGACTAGTTATTACTATGAACTCACCAGTTCCACGCACCACGCTAAAACATGTTGTAAATTTTTCAATTCGCCTTCTATTTTCTCGGGCTTTCGAAGTAGTTCATGACCGAGTATTGTTATTTCCCCCTGAATTGTTTTCCGGTCCTGCATATAGTATTCTGCAATCTAAAAAAATAACATTAACATTTAAGTTGATAGTTTTGCTCACTTGTTAAATGAAGAAAGCCAACTCTAAACTTAATTGAGCACACACAGTTTTGACTTAGGCGAAGAATTGGCTATTACGATAATTTTCATTGCTTTGCATTTTTTAAAATAAATAAGTAAATAATATTTTTTTTGCTAGTACGTCAAATTACAATGTAACTCGGACAACTAAGATACTAGCGGACCCAACACACGTCTTGCGTGAACGTTCGCTTGCCTTCTTTATGGTAGAAATTGGCAAACGAGCAAATGGGTCACCTGGTGTTAAGTGACCGCTACCCATTGACGGATGTACGTATACGCAACATGCAAATTAGTCGCAGATACGATGCCTACCTTTAATGGACATAAGAGGGGATGGATATAGCAGACAGGAACATTGATGTTTCCTTTTCCTATCCAACCCCTCACCGTCCAATCTTATCCCCCTTCCCATCCTATCCTTATTAATAAAGAATGGGAAAGGGGGGAAGAGAACTGAAATTAGTATGAAACTACGAAATAGATTTGATTGCTGTTTTCATCAATAGACAAAGTGATTCCGGAGGAAGGTGAAAATGTATAACACATGTATATTATAATATAGTGGATAAAAGCAGGTAATTTCAAAGATTTGTTGTAAAAAGCATATTTTTTGCGCTCACATTGGAGACGCTGCCCTTAAGAGATAGATAAAAAATAATGTACTATGGAATCGCACATCTTAAAAAGAATTACAAAAAAATTCTAACGTCTAAAAAATGGTCACGTACAATCTTATGTAACATATCATTGTAAAGTCATTTAGACGGATACAATATTAATCGTTATCAACGTAAAAGCGTTAGTTACTTAAACAATTTCATGCACGTTATGATAATCGCTTACATCATATAATTGAAATAATTATCTTAGCAGTTATCGCAAAAAAGCAAAGCGACGAACCTATGCGCGCGAAAATAAAATCTAGCGCGGGTCTCATACTGCCGCGCCGTGCCCCTTGCTGTCGCCCACGGTGCTCAATGTTCTTTCAATAAAGAACCTGGCAATAACTACCCAGCAAGTAATACAGCTAATAATGTAACACAAAAGAAATTAATTCTAAGGTGGAACGAAGTTTGCTGGGACAGGTACTAGTAAAAAAATAAACATAACCCTTTTCATTCGAGCACGTAGTTCATCTGTCTCTAAATATCTTGTCTCCCGAACTCCCTTGTCTATTATAACGGGAAGTGAATTAATATAGTGGTTGTAAGCGTCTTGTGATAGTATTTTTTTCTTAGTTTGCGGTGGACACCTGGAAGAACAAATCTTCATAAATCTTCAAGCTTCAAACTCACGACTAGTAGCTATGAATACGTGCATGGACGTGAACAGCGCTGTCATAATAGATGCAACTATAAACTAAATCTGACATACGCAAAAAAAAATATTAGTAAGAAAGTAAGAATGATTAGTACATACTAAAAAACCTCTTGACGCATATGCGTTTTTTTTTATAAGAGAAGGGGGCAAACGAGCGGCGGGAACACGGAGGTGCTCAACGACGCCCATGGACACCCGCAACACCAGAGGTGCAGATGCGTTGCCGGCCTTTTTTTAGACCTCAGATAATTTTTAGACATCGCTCGGGGACATGTAGTCTCGTAAATTGTTACAGTCTATTTACAGACATTCGTACACTGTCGCTGGCCGTATTGTGGCTCAATGGGCGTAATACAAAAAGCTTCAGAAGGGCTAACAACAGCGAGGTTCTTTTCCACGATCTCATTCTTTACAGTAAAAGGAGGCAAACGATAATCATGTGATGTTAAGCGACCACCTCTGGCCGTAATTGGTTAACATTTAAAATCACAAGAAAACATATCTAATATTTTTAAAGAAACATACCTTTTGCTGCAATATCTGGATAAATTCAGCAACCATTTGCAAGAAACCATTTTACTTGATAACAATAGAAGCAAAGAAATGGTAACAACATGCGCGGAGCTCACGCTTATATTTAATTTAACTTGACCGTTTGAAATGCAAAATGTCTTCCAATTTACGATACCCCACTACTTATTCTGCTATACGTGGTTGCCGAAGAATCAAAAACTTGTATTTTTATTGAACTGGTTTTATCTAGTTAAAGCCAAACATGGCAGATTAACGTGTTTCCCATCAAAAATTTTAATTTTATACAAATCTATTAACACTAGAAATTACAATGGCCAATTCAATTTGACCCTTTCTCGTAGGAAACCGGTACTCTTAATATGAGTGAAGTTAATACTTCTTTTGGAGCGCTTGGGAAAAAATAAAGAGATTAGGATCATATTTAACATCTTTATACGACCATTTAATGTTACATATAGTATGTAGGAAATATTGCCATGGCCGCCGTCGGTATTTATACATGAATTTACCCGCCATGTCCTCATGCATGTCAATCATTTTATCTACCGCTCTCTCTTGATTTTTTTGCCACATTCAACCTTGTCTAACATATGCCGTTAAATTTCGTGGGTACGAGTTTTGTTTTTTTATCGCAGCTCGATCTTTAAGTCTAATGCAAGCAGTTTATGCTGTGGGGTTAGGACCTCGCTAGTTATGACTTTACAATTATTAACCATAGTGATTTTATTTCATTTTTAGTAAAAAGTAATCATTTTGGGTGTTGCATCTTCCACTTTGATATGTTATGAGGTGTTGGTCTCATTTAGATTAGCTACAACGAGGTCAAATGCTAAAACTGCTTGCAAATGACTTTCTCCTACCCGGTTGCTATTTCCAAAGCCCCAACCACCGCGTACTCGAATTTTTCATTCGTTCTTCCATCGTGTCCATTAAAATCTCCACCAATTAAAACACCATCCTCATTTGATACTCCAATCATCATCGCATTACAATCCTCCCAAAATTTATTTTTCACTACATCGTTACAATCAGACTGCGATGTATATTATTCATTTGCATGCATCATGAAATGCGGTTAATCGGTCGAGTAGTTAATAATCATCACTGCTAATTATTCCAAATCTTCTGTTCTTAATAGCATATTGATATGAACAATTTATAAGTTATAAGACGATTAATTAACTTATTGACAATCGTTTTGTTGAACGTTATAAAACTTATTTAAAAGTTAATAATGTGCTCTATGTAAGGCATTGAAGGTGGAGGCAAAGGAAGCGGTTTACGATTTTGTCACAATCCTAATCTCTTCTCGAGGAGAAAATTAGAAAGTCAATAAAATTGACATAGAAATAACAGTCATACTAACCATGTTTTCATTTTTAATGTTATTAGGCCAATGATAAAATTTATATATGATCGTCTAATGTAGGATTTTGTTCTATGTTATGACTTAAGGATAGTACGTGAAACATTTAGAAGAAGGAAGATTTGCC
Source organism: Papilio elwesi (assembly GCA_029849275.1). Lineage (NCBI taxonomy): Eukaryota > Metazoa > Arthropoda > Insecta > Lepidoptera > Papilionidae > Papilio > Papilio elwesi. The sequence goes on along the minus strand of CM056702.1, from coordinate 6,814,632 downwards.
ATGCATTTTGAAGCCTTTAGATAGCTATTTATTATAAGTATTAAGTTAAATTTCTGGTAAACTGCTTTTCCAAAATATTTTATTAAAATCATTTGTATTTTTAAAAGTTTAATTCATCAAATCAACTCAAATCAACGCGCAAGCCGGGCCCCGTTCAGAGACCTCAAGCTCGGCTGCAGTCTCAAGCGCCGCGTCCTCTTCCGGCTCCAGCGACTCGGAAATGGAGATAGAATCTCCCCTATCCACCGAAAATCCCGAGGACAAAGGCGGCCTATTTACGGTCGTCGCAAACAAAGAGAAGCGCAAGAAGCGCTCTTCCACCTCTCCTGTGCCATCAAAGTGCATACAAAGCAGAGCCCCAAGCGGTAGCTGGACCATCTCATTTCGCATCAGCCCATTCCTACTCTAAGGCAACCATGGTAGCGCTTCCCACGCCTACCCCTGCCCCGCAGCTCAAGCCTGCCGCCCCCGCTGCACCCCAAGGTTCCCCCGCGGCCGCGCGCCGCGACATAAAAAGCCTCCCCTAATTTACCTCTAAGCCCAAGACAAATGATACAATCGGCCTTATCTAACAAGTTTAAAGTCCTCGCAACAGCAACGGCACAAGGCATCATGATGCAGCTACAGACTGTCGAAGCCTTTAGGTATGTCACCCGCTTCCTCCGTGAAAAGGAGATTTATTTTCACACTTTCACGCTCCCCGAAGAGCGCATTCTACGGTCTTCCCGTTAGAGGAAATCGCTCAGTCCCTTAAGGACCAAAAACTCCCCGTTATAGGTGTCTAACGCATGACGAATAGACGTACTCGAGCCCCAATTGATTTAACACAAGTTCATTTAGAGCTTTCACCCGAAGGCAAAGTCATCTTCGACATTAAGTCGATCGATTCAATTAGCTGTCATGGAGAAAGATAACGCTAAAAATAAAAATAGTCCTCCGTCTCTCGCGCGCAGTAACGTTCGAGTTAAACCGCAATCGATTAACATTGCATTTTATAACGCAAACGGCGTAAAAGCACAACGCGTGCCGTGGTCGTGCGCAACGTCGACTTACACGTGGACTTAGAGCTGCCTACCATAGCCCGACACCTAAAGTTGGCGTCGCGTCGTTATTTTGATACCGCGCCGGTCACCTCAATCTGTAAGTCCTAGGCACGAGACTCGAGGCTCGAGACAATGCAATAACCATCGCACAGGCTAGGATAAAACAACTTCGCAGCCAAATCACACACCGTTCTCGCCGGCGAGAATGGCCATCTTACTTTAGATACGGCCACAAAGTTGGCAGCGTTTTCTCGCCTATTCATGATAGAAGAGTTGGTAGAGTGTCTTCCGCCACTTCGTCTCCCAGCGCTTACGCTTTCCGAAGTGGTAGTAATGTTAGCTCTAGTAATTCATGTAATTCGATAATAGCTACTGATCGAGCCGAGGCTCGGCCCTCTCGGGCACCCTCGAATCGGAATGCTAAACGCGTAATGAGTGACAGCACAAGCTGAGGTTCTAAAAAAATAAGCTAATTCTTATCCGTCAGAGGTTCATTTCGGGAACAGATGTTGTAATAATTGAGGTGAGATTTGTAATATGGTCAGTCAACACTTTCACTCTACTTCTTTGCAGCCTCCTCGCACACCCCTGGCGTTTCGTCACAAGATCTTCAATCATCTAACACCAGCTTTGTCATTGCTACTTTAGAAGTATTAGATACGGAAGTCATACAATTATTTTTTTCATTTTATTTTAACAAAAAATACAGATACAATTTTTTTCCCATAAACCTAGACGATGTTTGTATGGACCGACATTCTCAGTAGTTCATGTGGATTTTACATTATAATATGTCTGTTTTTTTGTAAGATACAAATTGTAGCGCACACTTGTCTACTTGCCATAGTTATTTACAGCACGAAGGGTCAGTCTACAGAAATAGATATGTGTTATGTTACATAAAATAAACATATCATGTTCGATCCAGAACACATTATTTGATATTCATTATCGGTTATGGGAATTCCTGCAATATCAATCGACGTGTTTAGTGTTCCTTGCTCCGCTTCCTGTATCTTCTGCTCTAGTGCCTTGATTTTTATTTTCAGATAATTATTTTAATTTGATGACGTTATATTTTTCTATTCCAGGTCACTTATTTTCTGTTTCATAACTTCTATATTTTCTATCAGGGCATCAACTTTCTGATTACAATAATTAAGCGACGTGACGATTGGTACGGTCTGTACGGTCTTTTCAAGATCGTTAGTAACTTTATTGATATTCACAGAAGGATTAGCCATCGCTAGATCAGTCGATTCTGTTTCTTCTTCTGGTGGCATGTAGAATTTTCTATTCGATAGGTACCTCAGACAGTCAGAGCACGCCCACTCAATCGAATCCGAATTTCATAGTGCTGATATTTGTTTGCTTGACATTCCAGCACAGTCTTGAGTGTAGCATATACAATTTTGTCATATTTATTACTTTTTCACACTTATCACATTTTGACGACATTTCTAAAAACACAAAGATGTTTTTTTTTAATTTCACGTGTAAGTAAATCGTACTATGGGATGAACAACCGATCGAGTGTTCGCGCTGTCGGCGCGGTAATCTAAATTAATACAAATCCATTCCAAATGATATAAAAACTTAGCCCTAAGCAAATCGGCCGGTCCTGTGGCATATTCCAAATATTTATGAACAACTGTGTAATGATGATGTACGAAACTATCTATTGTAGCAAAATATTTCTTATTTTTTTGAGTTTGTATTGTTCATGTTTGGTTTTTTCTTCTATTTTGCGCACGTTAGTTTTCCTACAATTAATTAATATAATATCCGATAATAGCTACCCCTTTGTGGAAACTTTTTATTGGCCTTTAGATATTGTTGCATTTCATGTTTTTTTCAACATAGCTGTTAGTTTTCCTATAGAAATAAAATAAAAATAAGATGTACAATCTTCCCTAAATTTCCTTCAATACAATCCGAATTAATTTAATTAAAAATTGGCTAAATAAAATAACTTCGACGTATCATAGAAGCAAGCCTATAAGCCGACGAGTATTCATTATCTATGAGCCGAAGCCCTAAGGGTCCGTTCACTCAGACCGGCTCAGATTTCAGAGCAGATGATCGCAATTCAAATAGAGTTTTAGATGAAATAAGGTGTAACATTTCACTTCTTTTGTCATTTAGAATGCTCGAAAGCCATTTAATGCACTAAGTGTGAGACAATAAGAGCCGACCGGCTGATGACTGCGCAGCCGACCACCACGCGGTCGTCATCAGCCGGTCAGCCCGACACGGTCAACGGCTGATCTGTGCAAAGCAAAAGCACCGTCCGATGCTCGACGTGCGGCCCACGGGGTTGGTCATCTTTGCAAATCGTCACTTTGACTATATTAGTGCGTCTCATAACGGCTTTCGTTCAAATGGTTGTTGATATTAAACCGAACGAGACGTAGTTTTACGAGTAATTAAAATTTGTCCAAAGATGGCACTAAGCAAATGGTTTTTACGAGGTTTTAGAAGTTCTGCTATCTGGTATGTACGTTTTCATAATAAATGTTTGAAGTAAATTAATTATAAAATAAATAAAAAAGTAATTTTGCTACAATTTTATTAATGTTTATTGTTATTGTACGTGTATTGTTTTTCAATTAAAATATTTCAATGTAATATTTCAATACTAAAGAGTACATTTACATTTCGTAGTTTATCTTCGTACTTTTAGTGCTTCATTAATATTTTGTATATTTTTACAGTTGTTTTCATAGTTTGCATTGAAACAATAAACAGTTACCTATGTATGTATTATAATTATCTATTCCTAATATTTTTTTTAATTATATTGTTCTAATAAAATAGTATTAATTTGATCTGTTAAGTTTCACAAGGTGTTGTTTTAAACAAAGACTAATGGTATATCGTGTAACCGTATGGTTGTAGGATGCTCTTGTTTAACTATTTTTTTTTGGGGTGTGGAAATCGCGACCGTGTGCACGCTCCCTGTTCGGGGCAACTAGGGGCGTGCACACTAAGGTGGGCCTACCTATTAAAAACCACACGCGTTCCCTCATGACCATTGTGTGGGTGCCACGGGAGCATGACAAGCACGTGACACCGCGACGCCCACTGGCCGCCCCGGGATGGGGTCCCGCTCTGCGCCCTTAAAATTGCGCTGCGCCCCAAGATGGTCTGGGGCGCTCCTAGGAGACGGCACCGTGCAATGCGGGTTCGGGAGTCCCCGCCCTCACCTGCTGGCGCCGCCTTGAGTTTTTTTATAGAGGTTCACTCCTCGTGGCCTCCGTCTTGAAAAAGACAGAGGCCCGTGGTCCCAGCGTCGCCGCCGGGATTACGCGAATTGCAGTTGCAAGGGGAAGGCTGCAGAGGGCAGGGCGACTGGCACACCGCATTATCAACACTCCTCTCGCTCCGTGACTAACCCTAACTGCGATGACGAGTCCCCGCAGCCCTCCAGCGCGCTCGAAAGTGGGCTCCAATGAGCCCACCCCAAGCGGCCCTCTCTGACCGGTCCTGCCTCACGGACCGGCCTTGGGTTCCTCTTAGGTTCACCGTGTGCCACCACGGTTACTGAGCCCCACCGCCACGACAAGGCGGGAACCCGGCCGGGGGGTCCTCTTTAACTATCTTGTAATTAAAAGCAACTGTTTAGTTATTAGGACAACTGCTAACATAGTTTTCTTAGACATAGAAAAAAGTCTGATAAAATAAAAATAGCTTTCTGTGAACTCTTGCCTAGGCACATACATACATGTCTTTAAAGCTTAGGTAATTTTAAATGTATCATAGCTCTACAATCTTAATGGCTTTTAATTACAAAAAGGATTTATATAACCTTGAGTTTCAAGTTGTACTTTTTAAACAAGGGTTAATAATAAACTAATTTTATTAGACACCACATAACGCCTTCATATTTTAGTACAATATTAGCTTATTATATGCCATATGCAGGTAATTTTAATAATATATTGGGACATTATTCACACACGATCATCTGATCCCAAACTAAGCAGTGAAAAGCAAGTATCTTACTAACGACGCCAAGCGGCCCGTCAAATTTTTATAAAAAAAATATATTTTTTTAAATTTTCATGGCGTCCCTCGAAGGGCGACCACCGAGACTAGAACTTAAATTGCATCCAAAGATCTTAAAAAAAAACGCCTCTCCGAGCCTCCGCTCGATAGGAAAATCAGTTTCGCAGTTTTGAAAAATAAAACCTGTGTATTTTATTACACCAATGGAAAGAGTTATTCACAATAGGGATTGTTTCTTTCTAAAGAAATTAAAGTTATATCAGATAAAATGGCTCTTCATTTCATAACTCAAATAACATTTTATTTATCCACAAAGACATCAAAGTATTAAAACATTCTAAATTTGTATACCGCAGAATTGTTAGCTTCTTGGGTATTTGATAAATTAATTAAGTCTAAATGTAATTAAATAATGATCAAATATTATTTCACTGATTATTACAAACACAAAAGTTACTTGACTATTAAAAAAATCAGTCCTAACAAACACTATTATCGGATAAACAAAATACAGTTAGCGTTAGCTAATTTGAGGCACCGAGTTCAATTATTTTATCATATCATAAATAAATTATGTCTAAATAAATTGTTAGTAGTTGGGAGTCATATAACCGAGGCTGTACGATTACCTTAGTTCCCCGAATCCAAATATTTTTTTTATAGAAGAAGGCGGCCTCATTATGTTTAAGTGATCGCTACCCATCGGCTTCTGCAACAAGCTAATGAGTTGCAGATTAGTGGACAGAGGATGGGATGAACAGAAAAAGTGATATTTCCTTTTCCTATCAATCGAACCTCAGTCGAATTCAATTCCTTCCCATCCTGTTCTTATTAGAAAAGGGTGAGAAACAGACGACCAGAATTAGGACTGCCGGACTGTAGGTGCCGTCCCATTCGTGCAACAGATATTGTTGTTGTGGGCTCTAGCCCAGTTAGAAATTACCCCTAGGATCGCCACCAAGTTTGGTCGGTTGCTTTTCTTGTTTCACCGTACTATCACTAATTTAATTATACGCCGGGTGTCGTTGTAGAAGGTGCTAGAAGACCGTCTACGTTACGTGAGCACGTTACGTCTTTTCTGTTATATGACCAGGACGTGTTTGCGTCATCGGTGGAGGTCTTACGGTTTATGCTTAATGTAATGAATGATTCATTGGAAGGTAGAGGTATGAAGACAAGATGTAGAGTAATGGTATTTGAAAGAGCACAAAGTAAGACAGTAATAATAAAAGTTTGGGTATTTGGGATGTATGCTAGAAATCGTAGACATGTCAAATGATGACAAAGATTTTGAACGACGAGTGACTGACTGATAATTGGCTGGGAAATAAAATAAATAGGGCTATAAGTACAGTGGTGAGAAGTCAGAATGTGTGTAGACACATTCTGACTTCTCGGCTCGGAGGCTCGTCTGGCAATGCACAATGCTGTACTAATCCCTTATTTAATTTATGGAAGTGAGAGCTAGATCCTTAATAAGTAGTTAGGCGCGACGTTAAATAATATAATTAAGAATGGCGTTATAAGGGAAAATTGTGGCTTGAAAATGGATGTTGTGACTAGAATTGAGAAGGGTATGCTTCGGTAGTTCGGGCATGTTGAAAGGAAGAATAAAAGGAGAATAACGAAACAAATTTATGTTGCAAAAGTGAGCGGCAGCGTTGACACGGGACGGGGGAGGTCCAAGGTGAACTTCGAAATGTGTGAATGAAATATCGATCAGATTAGAAACATACTAAAGAAGGGCGATATAAGAAGCACTCGTAACCGACGAGCTTGTAGGCGTAGATGTATGGAGGTAGAAGAGAGAGATCGCGCCGAATGGAAATCTATAATCTCTGCCTATCCCTCTAGGTTACGGGCGTGAAGATTCATTTATTTTATGAAATGCCCCAAGTTTATCGTAATAATGTATAAATATAAACGTTACAGGCAAGCTTCAAAAGCTGAGAGTATGTTGCAGAGGGCCGATTATTTTAATAGCAAGCTTTCGAAAATTGTCGCTGAAGGTCTGGCCGGCAGCGAGTTCGCGAAAACACCATCACTTATCAATCGTATAAGCAAGGTAGGATAATTTGTCAAAATTTAATCAATTCTTATATTATATTTAATATTTTAGCTAATCAAGTTTTATCACTTTGTAAGATATATTCCGTGAAGAGACAATAGAACTTTCAGACGCGTTTTACCCGTCTAAGGTAAAAAAGAAATAGCTTGCATTATAGGATTAGATTATTTTATAATTAGAATCTACTCTAGTTTATATATATATATATATATATATATATATATATATTATAGATTAGATTTATTTCAACGTATCCAAACAAAAAAAACCATAAATTTTCAGATGACGAAGTACTATACCACTGAAAGAGTACCTCTTCAAGGTCATATGACCCTTATCGCCTACGAAATGTTGGAGAAACCAGAAAATATTAATGACAAGTCATTGTATGAAGCAGAAGTTGTTGCGTGCGCCATGGAATTGGTAAATAAATATTTTCTTAGTAAAGTAAGTGTATATGTCCCTAATTTACATTGCCCCGCGTAATGTCCATACGCATTATGCGGCAAGCCAGAACGTTTTCAGCTGTAGTTATGTTTGTACTAAAGTTATTATTAGTTTACTTGGTAGCATACTTGTGTGGAAAATAGGGATCCCTAATAAAAAACACACGCATTTTGCTTGTATGAATACCTATACAAATAAGAAGATTGGATCATCCACTAGGTTTGTTGAGCATTGCAGGTTTTTACTGTCATTTGTCTTACTAATGTGTGTGTGTCCAGTAACGTGTAGTGATACAATTGTTTATTTTGTATTGTGCATGACGCTCATGTTCCATTGACCGACTTGAGTATTTTCCTCCTTCCAATTATTCATAGGTTTCGGGATTATTCATCGGAGGGCCTCAACAGTTATAATATTCACCTTAAATTCTAAAACGATTTCTCGTTATTGTCTCATTCAATTTTGTTAACGTCAATTCAATCGAATGAGTCAATTAAGAGAAGTCGTCTTAATTATATTTAATAACTAGAAGCAAATTTGCGATAATTTTGAAGAAGACATTAATGAATATAATTAATTTACTTAGACGTTTTATGTGGTACTACAAAAATTTAATTTATTTTCTGTTGTGTTTTATTTCGAGTACACGGTAATTAGGCAATAATGCAATTGTCTTTTGGAATAACATTTTGTTGATACAAATCACAAAGTATTTTTTGTTATATTTTGAAGATGCCATTAGTATAATTAAATTTTAATGGTAAAACCGATTAATTCGGTGAATATGCAGTCGTAGATAGGCATTGCACACATATGCTATTAGTAGAAGCTGTTTCTGTACAATTAAAAAGTACTGACTTGCACGACTCGTGCTGTTATAAAGTTACACGACGGTATTCTGCAAGTAATTTGTACATTCGCGATAAATTTAGACCTTTTATATTTTTTATGCAATAGAGAGATACCACTGTTAAGTAGTCCAAAAACTTTACTCCTGGCGTCAAAAAATGTCATAATATTTCCAGGTACAATCATACTTCCTCATCATGGATGACATAGAAGACGGGGCGAGAGCGCGGCATGGGAAGACATGTTGGCATTTATTACCTGAAGTCAAAACTTTGGCTTTGAACGACGCCAGCATGTTCCGAAGTCTCATTTTTGAAATACTGAAAAAAAACTTTAATGAACCTCTTAACACTAAACTTATGAATACTTTTAACGAGGTATAATATTTGGGTAATGATTTAAAAATTAATTATTTCTAATATAGTTCTTAAGAAACTTAATCCCTTAAGAGTATTTGACGTAAGACAAGTCTTTACTATACATAAAACTCCATATTGCTTGCTCCCTTCTTTCTTTCTATCTTTCTTTTCCATATTTATAGTGAAATGGTAGGTTTTGAAATTAGTAAATTGGTAATAGATGGCAATTTATAGCTTACACATTATTAAGTTAACGACTATATATTTTACATTTTATAAGATACCATTAAAAGATGGCGCAGATGTCACATAAAAAATGCGTCCAAATAAAATAAGTACAATTAGAAGATATTTGTACATTAAGCTGCAGCGCCACTTTCATAGGACTTCCAATAAGTGCTTTTAAGACACATTAGACTCGGTAAGCGTACTGTACTGAAGTGGGTAGGAGCCATAAGCGATCGGCGAAAATTATTTTTAAAATAACGCACGCACGTTTTGTTAATGATTTTTTTTTTTTTTGTGACTGAAGGGTCACTGTTTGCCTTGAGGAGGCATTTACAGCTACACCGGGCTCGAGGCGGCAGGGCGCAGAGGGCGCCTAGCCTAAGCCTCTTTAAGAGTAACTTAGCTCGAGGGCTCCCTCCGTAGAGGGGACCTCGGCTCGGGCCGTTACTTTAATAATATTACCGGATTGGGAGGCCACCGAGCTCTTAGGTCGCTTCGGTGGACGCTCCATGGAGTGACTCGGCTCAAGGGCCCCCGAGAGGGGACCTCGGCTTGGGCTGTCACTCATTACGCGTTTAGCATTCCGATTCGAGGGTGCCCGAGAGGGCCGAGCCTCGGCTCGATCGGTAGCTATTATCTGACTAATATTACTACCACTTCGGAAAGCGTTAGCGCTGGGAGAAGAAGTGGCGGAAGAAACTCCAGCAACGCTTCTATCATAAGTAGGGGAGAAGAATCTGCCGGCTATGTGGCCGTATCGAGAAGGTAATAGCCGTCCTCGCCGGCGAAGACGGTGTGTGATTTGTTTGCGATGTTGTTTCATCCTAGCCTGAGCGATGGTTATTGCATCGTCTCGATAGTCGAGGACGTGCCTAGGTCGTCTATAATCGCGACGGAACGTACCGAGCGCGATTGGTTTGTAGGTGGCGGCACCTACGACTAACGGGTTGGGGTGACCGGCGGCGGAGTCGAAATAGCGACGCGACGCCAACTTCAGGTGTTGAGCTATGGTGGGCAGCTCTAAATCCACGTGTAAATCGATGTTGCGCATGAACCACGGCGAGCCAGTGGCCCTGCGCAAGAATCTGTTTTGGATCAGCTGAAGTCGGTGTATTTGTTTTGGGGAAATGTGCGCGAATACCGGACTAGCATATGTCATGATGGGCCGTACGACAGCTTTATAGAGTGTCACCTTGTTCCGGAGGGACATTTTACTCTTAAAGTTAATTAATGGGAAAAGGCGGCCTAGTACGAAAGCCGCCCGGTTCCTGACCCGGGTCACGTGAGCGGCGAAGTTAAGTTTTTTGTCAAGGATGACACCTAGATATTTCACCTTATCTTCCCAGGGAATTGGGCTGTTCATGAGGTGAATGGATGGGAGATGCGTTAATGAATGGGCTTTCTTATGTCGCGAAAAGAAAAGGGCCGCGCTTTTTGCTGGATTAATTTCGATCCTCCATTTCCGGAACCACGCACCGAGAGTGGTGGCTGCGGTCTGGAGGCGTCGACATATAGCGTCAGGCTGAAGGCCCGACGTGAAAATGCAGGTGTCATCGGCAAATAGGGCTAGCTCTACACCGCGTACGCGCGGTATATCATTGGTGTAGAGGGTAAAGAGGACTGGGCCTAGCACTGACCCTTGAGGCACCCCGGCTCGAACGGGGTGCGCTTGAGAGCACACTCCCTCGACGCGGTAGCGGAACGTTCGATTGCTTAAAAAGTCTCGTATTATGCATACGAGACGGTCGGGCATTCCGTACTCGTATAACTTGTATATGAGGCCGTTGTGCCAGACTTTATCGAACGCCTTCGCCACGTCGAGGAAGAGGGCTCCAGTGTTATAGCCGCGTTGGCGTTTGGAGAGAATGTGCTCCGTGATGCGATGCACTTGATTGGTACACGAATGTTTGGCGCGAAAGCCGAATTGTTCAGGGATTGGTAGTCCTTTGGTATTCATAAAGGTACGTAGGCGGGCTAATATTAGGCGTTCATAGATCTTCCCAAACGTTTTGAGAAGACTTATGGGTCTATATGACGTGGGGTTCGTGGCCGGCTTTGAGGGTTTGAGGAACCCTATGACCTCAGCATCTTTCCACTCGCTGGGAAAGACACCTTTGGTCATTGCCGCGTTATAAATAAGAACTAGTAGCTGTATAATAGCAGCAGGAAAGAGTTTGGTCACCCTATTGGTGATACCATCTGAGCCGGGGGCTTTGCGTGGACGCAAGTTCTTAATTAATTCCTTAACTTCGTCGAATGTTACCGGGGGAACGGAGTCGCGAAGCGGTTCGTGTTTCCTTCGATCGACCTCGCTGTCCACCATTCGGAGGTGGGCAGGGTCGACCGGTAGGCTACTGGGAGAGCACTGGGCTTCGAGGCTGTCAGCTAGGCATTCGGCTTTCTCTTCGTCCAGCATGGCTGGGGTCATGTTCGGGCGTAAAAGCGGCGGCATCGTGGTATACGTGTCGCCTTTAAGTGATTTGGGAAGCCGCCAGAATGTTAAATGGGATGGCTTTAAATTATTAAGTGTTGTATCCCACCTTTCGTTCCTGAGGGCGGCTATGCGTGCTTTCGATTCACGCTGTAGTTTACGTAGCCGCTTTCGGTGCGATTCGGTGGGATACATATCATAAGCTCGGGTGGCCGCGTTCTTACGTCTCAGCAAGTCCCTGGCGTCCGGGGGCAGCTCCCAGCGATGGTTGTCCATCACTGGGATCTGCCTCGAGCAGTCCTCGATGGTATTTTGGACATAGCTTGTGAGAGATCCGATTGCGACGCCCATGTCTTGCTCATTAATTATTTGGTCGGGGACGGAATCAAGTTGCGGCGAGTCAATGTTCTGTAGCTTAGCACTGAGCTTGTGCCAGTCCACGATGGTCTTGGTTTGGGGCGAGGCTGGCGCAGAAGGCCCTAGCCGTAGTATTACTGGTCGGTGATCCGAGTGAAGCTCGTGAATCACTTTTATTTCGCGTAGGTTGAGATTAATATTTTTGACAATTGCTATATCAAGCACATCCGGTGTATGTTCCACTGTGTGAGGGTAATGAGTAGGCTCTATGGGCGCTACGATTTCGAAATCGAGTAAGTCCGACAGCGAGTCGAGCGCGCGACCTCGTGTGCTGATCTTAGTTGAGTTCCATCGGATGTGCTTTGTTAATGAAAGCAAGCAAGTACAGAAATCGAGAACTTATGACCGACCGCAAGGAGGGAAAGAACATGATGTTTAGCGCCGCAATGGGAGTCCCGTAAGAGATCTTTCCCATCTCTTAACGTATTAAAGAATAAATCGTACCTACATTTAAATTGGTTTTTTTTTCAGGCGTACATACACATAGCTATTGGACAGCATTTGGACACTATTTTCTCTAGATCACGAGATTATTCATTATTTACTCAAGAAAACTACGATAACATAATCAAGTACAAATGCACGCACTACACAATGAAGCTACCATTGATATTAGCCATGCTGCTGACCCACAGAGCAGATGATGAGTCGTACGAGCGCGTAGAAAACCTGTGCCGGGATGTCGGTGCACTGTTTCAGATGAAAGTAAGTTCCCAAGGTTTGGCTAATAATTATCCGTAATGATTTCTTAGAGTGCGTGCACATCTAGCGAATGCGCCACGAAAGCGCTGCTCGCTGCTCGCATATTAATCACAGGACGGGCAGAACCCAAACAGCTGGTAGTACCCGGCTATTGGTTTTAGCTTCTCTATTGAAATAAGGATGTTTTAAAATTTTATAGCCTCGCGAATATTTCTTGGTAGGAAGCAGTGTTCTTTTGGGAGGATTTGTAGTTTATTTTATCAGATTTGATATAGTGGTTATAATTAATGTCTTATTTATAGAATGACTTCATGGACTGCTTTGACGTGGAGTCAGAAACTGGTAAATCTGGTACCGACATACAAGAAGGGAAGTGCACATGGCTAGCTCTGAAGACCTTGGAGCGCGGCAACTCGGAACAACGGAGGACATTCATGCAGTGTTACGGGAACTGTAATCCTGGGCATGTTGAAAGCATAAAGAGTCTATACAAGGATTTAGATCTTATCTCGTTGTACAAAGAACAACAAAACGTTCGATACAAAATGTTCATGGAAAAAGTTCAAGAACTTCCATCAGACGCAACGCCGACTCCTGAATTGTTCTTAAAGCTGCTTCAGATGGCCCAGGGAGGACAGTGAGAGCCAGATTAGCCAGGATCTTCACAGCGATGATGCAATATGTGTATAATTAGTTAGCAGCCTAATGTTAGAACTTAAAATGCATAAATAATATACAAGTTAAGTATTTCAACTATTAGTATTTAAATTTAAATGGAAAAGATTTTTCAAAAATTATATTTATAGTAATCCGCCCTGGCTTCTGGTGCGTAGGATTAATTATGTTGCTCCGATCACTATCAAAATTCACAGGATCACCCGCTACGGCAAGAGAGAGAGAGGTATATATGTATGTATGTATATTGTTGTGCTGTAATAAAAGCAATAGACAAATGGATTGGCTAAAACAGTTTTTTATTTTATTTTGTTGCACCCTTTTTTTGCAATTTCATTATATAACACCAAAGCCAGAGGCAGAATATTTAAACGATTTTATTTGGCATGCCCTGCTTATTGTATTATAAATACATATTTGGATCTACCTAAGTCATAAAAATTTTACCACCTTCCAATTTATTGACAAACAGGCCTTATATTAAAACCTAATGGTAATTCAAACTCAACTCAAATGTAACATGGCCAGCAAGAAAAAGGTTCATCACATATTTTTTCGCAGCCCCCTTAATACGGATATCAAATGAAAGGTTGACTCAAACATAAAGTTGTGGGCATGACATAACCTGACTAAGTACTTAGCATTTAAAATGAGCAGTGTACTGTTGGTAGAATTTTCACGTGGCCACGTCTTCATTTTTGAACTTAGATCAATGCCCTAGGGTGCAGGGGTCGAGGACCTCAATATCTATCGATTTATACCCAATTTATATTCAGCGATTTTGAATGAATCTAAATGTATTTGATTTATGATTATATGCCAATAAATAACGAAAATTTGATTTGAAATTAAAATTTATCCGTGCATCCAAAATATTAGGATTTTTTTGAACAAGTTTTATAATTGGGTTTTCGGATAATTATGCTTTTTTTATGTTCTCTTCTACTAGAAGCGAGCAGTGGTAGCTCAGTGGCTTAGGCCCCGCTTACGTGCTGTAGGTTGCGGGTTCGAACCCATACAGGCGCTTTTATTTGTGTAATTTATTTCATCACCACTGCCCCAAAAGCGGCGAAGGAAAACATCGGGAGGAAACCGTAATATCGTAGAACCGGTAAATTCGAAGATATGTGACATTTTGAAAAAAAAGGGTGCAAGAAAATAAAATAAAAAACTGTTTTAGCCAATCCATTTGTCTATTGCTTTTATTACAGCACAACAATATACATACATACGTATATACCTCTCTCTCTCTTGCCGTAGCGGGTGATTCTGTGAATTTTGATAGTGATCGGAGCAACATAATTAATCCTACGCACCAGAAGCCAGGGCGGATTACTATAAATATTATTGTTAAAGAATCTGTTCCATTAAAATTTAAATACTAATAGTTGAAATACTTAACTTGCATATTCATGCATTTTAAGTTCTAACATTAGGCTACTAACTAATTATACACACATTGCATCATCGCTGTGAAGATCCTGACTAACCTGGCTCTCACTGTCCTCTCTGATCTGGCTTTAAGAACAATTCAGCAGTCGGCGAGCCGAGAGGATGGCGAAAAGTATAATATAAGCACACGTGGGGATGGAGGGGAACGCGAGGGCGGACGAACTGGCTAAATTAGCCGCAGTCGGGGTGAAGACCAAACCTTACTACGACTAATGCCCCGTTTCATTCGTCAAGTAACAACCTAGGTTGGAGACGCTTGGCAAATGGAACAGGCGGTATAAAGAGGGACAGACGACCTCGACAACGAGGGTTTTCTTCCCTGACGCCGGTCGCGCCTACCCGGTTCTGCGCAAAATTTAATTGGACCCCGTGCTGACACAAGCTCTAACAGGCCACGGGGGGTTCGCAGAATACTTATATAGGTTTCGTGTATCTGCGAAATGCGAAGAAGAATGTCCGGTGTACGCAAATGGAAGATGGACCAGCGAAACTGAAATTGAAAACAAACAATATAAAAAAGAAAATAGACATAGATTTTTAAATTATTGTAAAGAAGTGGCAAATAGAATAATCAAAAGAAACAAGACATAGCAATCCGATACTGTCTAACAATAGAATTATAAGATAGTACACTAAGTTATATATCCAGTTTTATTATTTATTTTATGACTCTTATTTATATTTAATTGAAAATTGTTATTTATTTTAATTTACTGTATTATTCGCTCTATTCCATTAGGATTAATTAGGTACTATTGTAATTTGAAATTGTATAAAAAAACATGTATTTATTGTAAATTTAAATTTTTTGAAATAAAGAAAACCAACGACTCTGACTTCATATCTAGAGGGAGAACAAGAGGGCGGCATAGCGCCGCCCAATAAAAAAAAACTATTCCTTGAGGGCGCTGTTGAGCCCGCAACAACAAAATCTGTTGAAATACCACAACCTCACAGAAAACAGGCGTGAAGTAGAACTCTGCATTTCGTCTTATCAAGGGAGGTGCCGCAGGCCTAATTTCAGTCCTCTTTCCCTTCCCACCCTTTCTTAATAAGAATAGGATGGATGGAGGATATATATATATATATAATAAATTCTTAACTTATGTAACTAGTCATTAATATTCGATGAAGGCCAAAAAATACATCTGTATCGTTAAAGATGTGAAAAAAAAACGAATTTAAATCAGGTTTTATTTTAAAAGAATTCAAATTTTATAAGATTGATATTGTAAATTTACATGTTAAGTACTCCTGGCTGTTGTTTTTAATGTTAAGTAGGTATATTGTTTTGTATTTTTTTTAAGATACCTATGACCGCAAAAAATGAGTCTGGCCGAAGCTAAAACCACAAAGAGCCCTTCATTGACGCGAAGGAGAGGAAGAAAAGAAAAAGGTGTATGGTCATGCTACTATAGACTAAAATGACATGTGATTATAGTAGCTATTTTTTTCGTTTATCAGCCTTTCAGAAGCCGGGCGCTTGGGTTAGACCCCAAACTATTGAACCGGTTTTGATGATATTTTTATAACTTCATAGTATATAAATTAAACTAAACGCTAGATAGAACATCTGTAACGACTAAGGGTCGATTACACCGTTTGCATTCGAAAACAAGTTTAACAAAACTACGGTTTGCTAATTGAGTTTATAGTTCGATTCTAATCTTGGTTTTCGTTAAGCGGATTTCATCAGCAACAATTTGATCGCTTGCAGTAAAACGAAATATAGTGAAGCGTAAACTTCATCTTCAATCTAAGCGCATGCCATGTTTTGAATATTTTTAATTTTCATGAAAAACGCGTTTACAGAGCTAAACGCCAAAAATCGACCGTTTGGAACTTTAACTCAGTAAGAGTATAGCTGCGCTTAGTTTATGTTGATGAAATGTAATTTTGAGCTATAAATTCATTAAACGCGTAAACCGGGCTTAGGCCGAACTAATCGCGTTTATTTTCAACGGTGAAGCTGACCTAAGTACCTCGCTGCGTTTGGTTTTACACACGATATTGGTGATCCTACCGTACGATGATTTTCTTAATGACTACATTTTTTTTAACTCATTAATTACATTTTTCTTTTTTCTTCAGTTTTGTCGGCTTGACAAATGCGTATTTCTAATTATTTTATTTTGATAAATCTTTTTACGTTGACTATATTAGTACGTCTCAAGACCTTCAGCCAAGCAGTTCATGATTGTAACCTAACAGAGACGTAATCTAATTTAAAATTGTCAAAACATGTCACTAAGTAAATGGTTTGTACGAGGTTTTAGAAGTTCTGCAATGTGGTATGTACATTGTTTTAAAATACATTATTGGATATACACTTTTTAATTAAGAAATGTCGTTGTAATTTATAATAATTATTGACTTTTAATAAATGTATATTATTACATTGACATCTTCTACATTTCGTACTTTTGACATCTCTGATTTACATACAAACATTCATTTAATTAAATATACAAGAGCTGTTATACAGTAATTAAAAATCAATTCTAATTCTAGTAATAAAAATATAAACTAAAGTTAAGTTTTAAGTTTTTCATCTGAAAACAGCTGTATCGACGTTGGCAGTGGTCCGATTGTATCACGAGGAACCGGTTACAAATAAGTCACTAGGATTAACAAAGATGCGTAATAAAATGAAAAATAAAAATGTTTTATATTTAATACATATTGTCACTTAGACTTGCCATGTACGTAGCTGGGTTGGTTTACGTAGATGTGCGTACAGATTGTACAATTTGTATACCACCATTGATGTAAAATAAATGTTTATTACGATACAAAAATAATTTATAATTGAATTAATACATTAACAAACAAAAACATTGTAAAATAATTCGCAACGAGACTCTCACATTTTTCCCGCGCTTCTCTATTTTTTTTTCACTTATCTTTTTCTGTTTTATGCGGCGTTCCTTGCGCGTGACCAGCTCGACCTACTTGGCAGAACACGCACTCTTTGGTACTACCAAAGCAGTTAAAAATATGTTAAATAAATATGCACTCACGCCCGTACCCAAGAGGCGTAGAAAGAGATTATAGATGTTCATTTGGAGCGACCCTGGTCTTGGTCTTGCTTCTTCCACATCCATACATCGTCCAAACGTCAGTTACGGAAACTCCTTATATACGCCTTTCTTTAGCATGTTACTAATCTGCTCACTTTACATCAGGATAAGCTCGTTTGCCACCATCTCACATAAAAAAGGAAGGAATAAGAATTAGAAATAATCCTTTTCTGTTTGCCCCTCCTCTGTCAATTTAAGGTGGGCAACGCATCTACAACTCATTAGTTAGTTGCAGATGTCTATGGGTAGCGATCACTTTATTTCGAGTGAACCGCTTGGTCGTTTGCCATCTCGTACAAAAAATGTTTCGTTACTCCTATTCATTGATCCTATCAAGGAGCCTGAACCACCGAAGTACACCCTTCTCAATTATAGTGACAACATCTACTTTTAAGCCACACTTTTCCCTCATAACGCTATTTTTAATCTTCTTATTCAACGTCACACATAACATATTTCTTAACATGCTTTACCTGCCAAACCTAGCTCTTACTGTTCTCACTTTAGTGTATGGTAGTCCTCACTTTAATGTATGGTATTAAAGTGAGGACTAGTACACCATTATGAATTGCCAAACAAACCTTCATAGGCACATGCTGACTCCTGACTACTGTACCTGTGTAAAGCATCATTCAATTTTTTCATGATTCACTCGTCGTTCAAAATCTTTAACGTATATACCATCTCTACTAAACAAATTCTATTGTCTTTTACGTGCGTAATTTTTAAGTCTATTCGTAACATATACTAGAGAAAAATATAGCTTTCTTCACAAAAAATTTAATTATGTTAAATCTCTCACACTTCCGTGCAATAATATTTTGCGGTATATAGTCATGGCCGAGACAGCGGAGGACCTCGGTACTCGGTACGGCTCGACGATCTCAACAGAGCCTCAGAAAGAGTAGGTATCAAAATGGATATGGACAAAACGAAAGTTATCTCGAGAATCCATGTCGTTGACGAGTTGACGAGAGTGTAACTGGGATATGGGATATGCTTCTGCCTACTCTAAATTTCTTTCTTTTTAATATGCCTAAACTATAATTTAACAACTTTGATTTTTCTTTATATTAAGAAGTTATTAACGTTAATGCAGTTCAGCACAGCACAAGCAATCTTCGAGAGCCGATTGGTTGCAGAGGAATGAACGTTTTAATAATACTGTTCGGAAAATCGCCGCCGACGTGGCGACTAACGGTGAAGTTGCTAACATACCGTCACTTGCCCAACGAATGGTGAAGGTAAGAGACATATTTTGTAAACTAGCTGTGCACCCGAGATTCACCCGCCCCGCAATTTTACGTAAACGAAATGATATTATCTACCTAATACTACCCTTATCTCATCGTCATATCCCTGCCTTTTTCCCGCGCATGACACAGTATGATCGAAACACAGTTTAGCAATCACATAAATTATTGTTTAAACTGTGACCATGGGCCATACTGTACTGCCAAAACCTTTACAGTATAGACTACTATATTGTACAGTTTGTTTTGGGTACATTTTGTACGGCCGGCCACCTCCCTAACGCCAACCCTCCTTGGGAATTATAAGCTAACCTTACAAAACATTTTACATAAGAATAAATACATAATTTCTAAAATCGTCGTATACGTACGTGTAAATTCAGATGTAGTGAGAAAATATTTTCCTTCGTAATTTCTCGGAAAAGTTCGTATTTATTGTGCTCTCTCAAATAGCTTCAGTATCCATCTTTTGACATTTGACACTAAAATATCAGTTGGAAATTCTTAAGACTTATTTTTTTGGTGCTGCAGCTTACGAGATCGTAAACAGCCGAAGGTTATTGTTATTGTTAATTGCCTTGAAAACGTGCGTTATTACTTTACCACTTTTGTAATAAATTGAATAGCAACAAGACCGAGTGAAATGTAGCTCTATACAGATAAACAAAATTAAAGATTTATGTTTAATTTTGTACGGTAAAAACAATTAATTTCAAAAGTACGATTATAAAGTTTTATTCTGCGAAATAATTGATATGTTTTATTTGATTCTACGCGGACGAAGTCGCGGGCAACAGCTAGTGGATAAATACAATTGCAGTGTTTGTACATATGTACTTAAATATTTACAAAATAATAGTAATATATGAGGTTTTCATAACACACGGTCTGCTTAGTTTTAGATCAGATGGCCGTATGTGATATTATTATTATTACGTAATATCAAAATAAAATTCCCGTAGTTGATTACCAGAGTACCGGGAAGTTGGGGGTAGAGGCAACATTGAAAATGTCTGTAAATAGTACTTTAGCAATCTCGGTAGCAATACAAAAGTTAAAAAAGTAACGGACTTGCTATGACAGTTCGGCTAAAATAATGTACAAACTGACGCTTGATCACAATCCCATCTGATGTTAAGTGGCGAGGTGTCGAAAGATATACCCATGTTATAGTTGGACGGACAATCCTTTGCCGTACGCACGATGAATGAATATTAGGACTGCTTCGTACAAAAGCGCGGTATATCCACTATGTAAGGATGGAGACCAGAGGTGTCTAAACGTCCGATGGTAAAAAGTAAATGAGGGAATCAACTCGTGTAAATCCTGCGCACGCTCCTCAAAATGCATTCTGTAAAACACCGAGAGGTCAGCCAATTTGCGTCTGTGCTCAAGACTGACTAAATTTACGTCTAGACCACCGATCAATCTCCTGACCCGCCTCTTCGTCGAATCTAATACCGCCAGCTTATGTTACGTCAAAAGCTTTCCCTGTGTGAAGTACTGCCGTACTTCTGAAAGAACTCCAACTTATTTCTGCTTGATGCGGACATGCCAAGTCTAGCAGCAAGGAATTTTAAGTGATGTGGAACTGCCAATAGCTAGTCGTGAATTATACCTATAAAGAGAAGAAAATAAGTCTGCCTTCTCCTGAGTGCTATATAGTATATATGTCAGTGGTTTATCAAGTTTTAGCAGCGGTGGCAAGTGACCAGCAAGCTCTACTTCCGCTGGATTTATTGGGGAGTTTTGCGTTAATACACTTAAAATGGTTGACGGATGCCTTCCATAATACCTTTTTATAAGACTTCTTGTCGGAACCGCTGGAGCTAGATCATTCCACAAGGCGGTTACGAGGCAGAAAGTTACGAAAAAAAGCGTAACTTACACCTGTAACTTAAATTTGAAGAATTATCAACCACTATAACATATAGGTATATTTATAAAATATTAAATTTATGATCTGACAAGCGGACCGCTGTTGCCGCAATAAATATAATTGGCAAGTCAAAAATAAGTCTTGTTTAACTTTTAATACCATTAAAATTATTTTTTGTGTATTTTAGTTTGAATTTGTGAGTATTGTACGAACATTTATGAAATATATATTAAAATAACGAAGAATGGTTTTTTTACATTTTTTAAATTCCCGTATTGGGTATTATTTTATTTATTTTATTTTGTTATCTGTTATAGTATAATTATTTCCCGTTATCCGTTATAAGTTAAAAGTAATATGACATGTTTAATGTGTTTTTAATTACATTCCGTTCTACTAATACCTTAAGACCAATCTACGGGAAATAATTAATCTTATTAAAAGTTATATCATATACAGAAATAATTACCACCGCCTGCTGCAGTTTTTTTAATAACAAAAAGTTAAAAACGATTAATTACACGCATTTTTACGTTTGTACTGCACAATATATGCAGACACCGACTTTTTATTTGTAATACCATAATTCTGGTTAGACTTTACAAAAGGTATACTAATAAAAAAAACCTGTATTACTTTTTCAGTTGATGGAGTATGATACCCTTCTAAGAGTACCTCTTCAAGGCCACATGACGATGATGGCTTACGAAATCCTGGAGACACCGGCGAAGCTCAATGAGCAGTCATTGTTTCGAGCACAAGTTGTTTCTTGCGCTGTGGAATTGGTAAATTTATAATCCTGTATGTATAATAGACATAATTTAACTATCTCTTTGTCTTTAAATATCGGATATGAGAATCATTCTTATCAGATTTTATAAAACACAATTCAATTATATTGTGCCGATGTAGATATTGGCTGTAGTTTATCGGACATAAATAATCTTAAAAAGGGTGTTATGGTTGCATTAAAAAATTACGATTTTTATGTATGTTAAAAATTTTTTTCGTGAAAAGTGAATGAAGACAATATTGAAATAGCACCTCATGAACTGATTCCACTATGCCTGTCAGTTCATTAACTTGGTTACTAAAAGTCTGCGTAAAGTTAATGTTTAAGTTAAATTAAAAACAGCGTACTCGATACCAGCAATAAAAATGCTACAAGAATTTCTTTCCAGGGACAATCATATTTTCTCATCATCGACGACTTTATGGATGGATCGACAATGCGTCACGGGAAGCCGTGTTGGCACTTATTGCCCGACGTTAAAAAATTAGTTCTGAACGACGCTTGCATATTCCGAAGTCTAATTAATGACATACTAAAAATGCATTTAAAAGATCCGGTTTATACCAAAATTGTAGATGTATTAAACAAGGTTTGTTTGTAAAATTTATTTTTTATATTAATAATTTCATATAACTTAATAACATTAATGTCATAAGGTTATCGATCATAACAAATTTCAGGATTATTTTCATGCAACTAGCCTTCATCGCGAGAGTAAGGTTCGTTCGAGTCATCATAAGCATAACATCATAATGTTCGTTCGAGGAATCATTAGCATAACATCACAAGGTTCGTTCGAGTGAAAATAAGCATAACATCACAAGGTTCGTTCGAGTAATCATAAGCATAACATCACAAGGTTCGTTCGAGCAATCATAAGCATAACATCACAAGGTTCGTTCGAGTAATCATAAGCATAACATCACAAGGTTCGTTCGAGCAATCATAAGCATAACATCACAAGGTTCGTTCGAGTAATCATAAGTATAACATCACAAGGTTCGTTCGAGTAATCATAAGCATAACATCACAAGGTTCGTTCGAGTAATCATAAGCATAACTTCATAAGTTTCGTTTTCGATTTCTCGAAGTTTAGTAGAAATTGCTTTTTTACAATAAAACGACTCAGGTGAATTCGATTCTAAAGCATCTTTGCAGTTTTTGTCATTTTGTAATTCAATGATTTCTCTCTCGACTCCTTCAGTAAAACCTGCGGCCGTGCTAAAGGGGATACGAATCAGTTTTTGATCAACTTTAGCTTCTTCTGAATGAGTCTTTTTCTTCTATATTTGAAGAAGAAGATAGAATGAAGATAAGCCAAGTTCATCTGACTTGTCATATTTTTTTTATAGCATAAGGGGGCAAACGATTAACGGGTCGCCTAAAAACTAAGTGACCACCGCCGCCCATGAACATCCGCAGCACCAGGGGAACTGCGGATGTAAAATAATATATTATAATATATTAGTAAACTATATACATATGCGCTCACGCCCGTAACCCAGAGGGGTAGGCAGAGATCATGGATTTCCATTTGGCGCGATCCTGGCACACCATTAATTTCGTCTTATCCACATTCATCTTCATACCTTTACCATCTAGTGAATCATTCACTACATTCAGCATAAGTTGTAAGTCCTCCGCTGATGACGCAAACACAACCTGGTCATCAGCGTAAAAGAGACATTTTACAACTAACTCACCCATTCTTAATCCACAATCTTCGTCTTTCAAAGATTTCAAACAATCATCCATAAAGAGATTGAACAGCCTTGGGGATGCTACACAGCCCTGTCTTACACCTTTATTGATGCTAAACCAGTCTGAATAGGCCCCGTTTATCCTAACGCAAGCAGTAGAATCTTTATAAAGAGACTTTAACACTTGTATTAGATCACTGTTCAATCCAAACTCAACCAAGGTTGACCACAGATCATCTCTTTTAACTTTATCATAGGCCTTTTCTAGATCTACGAAGGCGCCGAAAACTTTTTGGTTTAGAGGCAAAAACTTTTCTATGATCATACGTAAAGAAAAGATATGATCCATGCAACCCATTCCTTTCCTAAAACCAGCTTGCACATCCCACATTCTTTCTTCTGTTTCTTTCATGACAGTTTACAGTTTTCCCACAATGCTGAGAAGGCTGATTCCTCGGTAATTCTTACAGTCATGCTGTGAACCTTTCCCTTTATACAAGGGACGACGACGGGTTCACACCAATCTTCCGGTACTAGGCCATGTCTCCAACATATATTGAAAAAGACCCACAGCAAGCTTGCAACTAGACCTTCACCAGCTCTCAGCATTTCAAGAGAAATCCTGTCATACCCGGGTGCTTTACCCAATTTCATTCTTTTCATCGCAATCACAATCTCATTCAAACTTATCTCACTTTCCAACTTCTTTTCTTTATTATTAGTAAACTGTTCCAACAAAACGTTAATTTTTTGTCGTTGTTCATTTGTTGATTCGCAGACCATATTATAACTTCAGCGGACCGCTGGTTGGGAGCCGTTGATTTGATTTGTTTTATATAAAAGGTGTTTATTTTCAGATGTATTTAATGGTAAGTATGGGCCAATACCTGGACAGTACGATTCCCAAATCAAAAGACTTATCTTTGTATACACAAGAAAACCTTAAGATAATACTAAAATACAAATGTACACACTACTGCTTAGAGGCACCAATAATGTTAGCATTGGCGCTATGCGAAAAAGATGACAAAGTTACATTGGAGCACGTCAGAGAGATAGTCCAGGAGGTCGGTACACTGTACCAGTTAATGGCAAGTATCTAATGAGAGCAATATTATATATATTATATTAGATGACCCGCGAACTTCGTACCACGTTTGACTATACATTTTCCATAGCTTTTATTAATCCTATTAAACCTTACTTCAGTTAAGCATGTAAACATATGATTTAAAAAAGTATATAATTTTGTACTTGAACAACCAATATAGATAACATTCAATGCGAAGCTTTCTAAATAAACATTTATAAACAGCAGGTAAATAAACAATGATCTTAGACGCGAACATGCTACTCGGGCTTTTTATTACTCGATAATCGTCGTCCTTAAGTCGTATATTCATAAACGGATTCTTAGTCAGTCTCCTTTCTCTGAATAGTCGAGGTTGGCTGATGTTACAACTAACTAAACCAAAATGCGTGCATAAGACGGACCGAGGTTTTGCTATTTCACAGAATATACATATCATTCAACGCACTTGCCCACTCATCTGTCTTTTCTTCCCAATACACATCCAATATAGATTGATTATTTGAATAACTCGGGCAGTAAGTCGTGTCTGTCATTTAGAGTGATTTCGATCCCTTGTGAGTACAGATGAATGTTATGGATAAGTCTTGGAGAAGACTATATTGTCTGAAATTTGACATCAATCGATAAGGGCTTTCAACGTAAATTGACGGTCAAACACGACACGGTAAAAATTGTCAGTTTTCCACGTTGTTCCATCACGACATGTAGACAATAAACGAAATTATAAGCATCTCTAGAAACTATGAGTGGTTCAAGTTGTGAGACCGATTTCAGTATTTACATGATTGCACTTCATATAAATTAAGAGATTGAACGCTGAACTTCGTCTTATACGTCAATACCGACAGAACAACTGTTCTTTAAGCCTCACTGATTTTCCAATTTGCCTTGAAGTTGACGAAACGTAATTTAACTCGCTTAAACTAAATTATTTAGAAAATCCACACGCAAAACTTTACGTAACAACTGTAAACAATTAATTAACACTATCAACCCCTCCCCTATTAACAGTTTCCGAAATGGAAATTATGTGTTCCCATGGGTTTTTCTTATTTTTTTGTCCTCAGTAATTCGTAGTAGATACTAAGCAAATAACCTAGCTGACCCGATAATCGTCCTAGATACTACCTAATAAAGTTTGAACAAACCAACAGTAACAAATATCTTGTATAAGTTACAGATAAACCGCACACATGTAACATTCAGGTGTTGTTAGTCTTCTTACACTTATTGTACTTACTGGGACTCAAACTTCTTGGAGCTGCTTGGGTACCAAAGAAAAAGGCTTAAGTCACGCTGTGTTCCCCGATGTTGCCTGATCGAAATAGCGAAACACAGATTTAGACGCGATACTGAATCGCTTCAGTCGCGCTTTACAAACGCGATCAATGGCTGAAAGTAGGAGACGCGCGCTAGTGTAAAGCGCGTCTATACCGCTAGAATAGCCACCTGGGCGATTATGCTTTTAATTATAATGCGAGCCTCATAGGCCAATATTGGTATGTGTTATTCTGACGTATCAATGCATTGGCACACTAAAATTCGTTCGGTAGTTTAAGGATGAAATGAAACAAACATCTATCAGTAAAATTATTTTCGCAAAGTTTAATTAATAAA
Organism: Papilio elwesi; assembly: GCA_029849275.1. NCBI lineage: Eukaryota > Metazoa > Arthropoda > Insecta > Lepidoptera > Papilionidae > Papilio > Papilio elwesi. The sequence continues at coordinate 6,788,538 of CM056702.1, read as the reverse complement.
TATTGATTCTTGTTCTTTAATATTAAGAGTAGTGACTGCATAGTAGTATCTAATTAATTACATACAGTGCTGAATACATTACATAAAGTTTCACCAGCGACGAAGGTTCCTTTTACTCAGTTCCTTTGTACCTGATTGCAATAAAGATGTATAGATAAGTTAAACTATAAAGTATAATATAATATAGCAACAGAACTTAATCATATAAACGGATGATTTTCTACTGCTGACACGGGCGCACGGACGACCCAAGGGTCTTTGCATAACACCAGCGCTGGTTACTCCTGCGGGTAGCCAGCACATAGCTGAGCAAGGACCTTATTCGTTCAGCATTGCAATACTCAGTAATTAGGTATCTATATTTTTGTATAACTTTCTTTCCCATTTTGTTATTTTTTACCTATTCTTTCTTTAACCTGTTTATCTTTAAGTCTGAAGTGTTGTATGTTGAACGAATTAAATGGATTATTATTATTTTATTAATATTATATAATTAGTAAAATATATTTTTATTACAAGTTTTATTTCATTTACAGAATGATTTCACGGACTTTAATCAGGACGAATCTAAAACGGGAAAAACTGGTACTGATATACAAAGAGGAAATTGCTCCTGGTTCGCCGTAAAAGCATTGGAGCGGGCGAGCCCCGAACAAAAGGAAATTTTCAAGGCCTGCTTCGGCAGCTGGAACCCTGAAGATGTTAAACGCATAAAGAGCATATATAAGGACTTGGATTTATATTCACTTTGTAAGGAAGAACACAAAGTAAAGTATGAACGATTTCTGAAGAAAATTAACGAACTTCCATCAGACGGAGTTCTGCGACCTGAATTGTTTAAAAAATTGATGGAGGCGTCCTACTTAAATAACTGGGAAATATATTAGGCCTCCGGATCGAAAGAGCCGTATTAAACATTCAACAGACTTTAAGAATAGCGCGAAAACGAAGGCTTGTGATATTTAGCATAGTTAAAGTTGGAGGATCCGTGGCCCATGCTAATATTTTTAAATGAAAAGGTGTTGAAAATATATTAAATTGTATAACATAATATATAATATAAATAATAACCTATAGTTTACGTACATTTGCCAACATGGCGTCAAATATGTCATTTTGCATTGACATGCATATAATATTGACATTGTTAAATGCTATCTAATGGTAAATACAAACATAAACAAGAAATTTAAAAAAAATCATAAAAATCAAGCAAACAAATATAAATATTACACGTTTTTCTCTATTATAAGCGCTATTGTTCTTGTAGGAGGAGGCAAAGGAAATGGCGCTTTAAAGCCAGCCACCAACTGTAACATTGGACGTTCCCCTTCTTTACTTTTTGGATTTAAGAGATTGTTGTAATTTCTTTACTAGATACTTTAGACAACCGAAGCTTGGTTTCGGAAGATTTGTCTTTGTCCATGGTGCAATGTAGTAAATGTACAGAATTAATTACATTTTAAAAATCCTTTTTAATTAGAAGTAGGAAATTAAGATATGTTCGATTTCTTTTGATTGTTGCAGATTCACGACAAATTCATGTTCATGTTAAGGTTATTATTATTATTAATATATTTTTATGAGAGAAGGGGGCAAACGAGTGGAGGGAACACCGAGGTGATCAAAGACGCCCACGAGACACCCAACACCAGAGGAATAGATGCGTTGCCGCCCTTTAAGACAGAGCTAGGCTCGCTTCTTGAAGGACTCTAAGTCGTACTGGTTTGAAAAAGCCGCCGAGGACAGACTATTCCACAACGCGGCTGCGCCTGGCAGGAAATTTCGCGACACCCGGACAGTCAAGGAATGCTAGCCATCAAGATGGTGTGGATGGTACCTGGCAGCCTGTCGTGTTGTCCGATGACGAAACTTGGCGACCGGAATCGTTCCAAACATTTCTTCGGAACACTCCCCGCGGTATATGCGATAAAAAAACGCTGAGGGAGCTGACGTCCCTCCGCAAGGCCAGAGTATCAAGCCGATCGGTAAGAGCTCGGTAGTTGAAGATTCGAGTCGCTTTCCGTTGTATGCGGTCAAATGGAAGAAGCTGGTATTAGGGTGCTCCCACCCAGAGATGCGAGCATTATTCCATATGGAGCCGAAGTTGTGCCTTGAATAGCTGAAGGCGGTGGCCCGGCTGGAAATACTGCTTCGCACTACTGCGTACATCCAGCGTTTTAGACGCCAACTTGGCCTTGTCTTCTAAGCGACCGCGAAACTGAACGTCACTCGATATGTCAACGCCGAGAATACCGATACTGGCTGTGGCAACCAGAGGAGCGCCCTCAAAACGAATATCCACGACAAAGGGCTGTTTTTTAGCAGTTATGGCGCAGACTTGTGTCATTATGATATTGAATTAGACAAGATTTTTGTCGACCCCATCCGAGACTTCACCAAAAAGGATATCCAGTTCAGACACAAGTTTGGTCCGGTTCTCAGCGGCAGTAGCCCGAGAAACGTTAGCGCGGGCCATGTACAGTGCATCACACGTGCTATCGTCTGCATAACAATGGACGTTGCCAATTTGCAGCATGTCATTGATATGCAGAAGAAACATGGTGGGCGACAGTACACAGCCCTGTGGGACACCAGCATTAATTGGTTTCGGGTCAGAGCATGCACCGTCGACGACGAAGTAGGAAAACCAGAACAGGCGCGTTAAAACCGGTGTCAACTCGGGAGCGCATGTCCTAAGTCCTCGGCTTGCAAACGTCCAGAGACTACAGCACTTTACGCACTGATCTCTCTTTAGCCTATAGCTTGAGAAGAAGCGCTGTTTATAAGTTAGGACCTCGCCCGTAATTATAAATATATAATCAATTAATAATTAAATATATATATATATATATATATATAGAAAATTATTGTATTTACAATTAGATATGCACAAATATGAAAACAAAATAAATATTATAAATCTATATATATATAAACACCTAAATACACACTCAATAAATTCCGATAATATTAGAGCTAGTTATTTTTAGCATACGCAGCTTCCACTACATCCTTACGCTTTCCAACAATATACTCTTTGAGTTTATTTTTAAAAACGTATCTGGATGGAGTCGAGTTATACGCAAAAAGAGAGCCTAGAATCGGCCTGCTCTTTTGCCGTATGGGCCAACGAGTCTTCCCACTGCGCAAAGATGGCAAAGAGGGCTTACAGAAATTCCCCTGGACAGCCTTGGCGAGAGACCAGAACGCACGAGTTCCCAAAGGAAGGCGCACCAGTCTCTCACCAATGATGGCCACGTGTTCCGTCTTTGCCTTGGCAATAACTCTTTTGAACGACCTGGAGGCAGAGTTGTACTTCTTTTTGAGTAGGCTGGTATTTACATCCCTAGCCGCTGTCGCCTCAGTCCAGGCTCGGTAACAATCCTGCTTGTAGCGCGCTGCTAATTTGCAGGATTGACCAAGCCAGGGCCAAGAACTACCTCTGATGGGCACAACACAGGATGGAATAAATAGTTCCATCCCCTGAAGCACCACATCAGTGATAGGATCGGCAAAGGCGTCGGGATCGTCCAGCTTAAAGCAAACATGCTCCCATGGATAGGATGCAGAAAAGGACTGCATCTCATCCCAGTCTACCGACCTGAAGTGCTACACTCGGCCGTGGCCATTCGGTATGAACCGTGGGCGAGCGAGATAGGCACTTTTTTGTTTGTAAAATGAATTTATAACTCAATATAATGCAATAATTAAATAAAAATACAAAATTTTAATGTAAGGGCTTCTTAACCATATTACGCGCGAGTGTAAAAATCAGCTTGCACTCCTGGTAGTAGATTAGTAGGTATGGGTAGTAGTAGGTAGGGGTAGTAGTTGGAAATAAACATAAGATAATCTCCTATACGAATATGCACCTATAATAATAATATCCCGGGACACTACAAACTAAGCAGGCTTGCACTATGGAAACCAGATAATTGATAGACTACATATACTACTTTTTCTTTCGTAAATAATTACACCCAGATGAAAGACAAACAGACATGTTCATGCACACAAATGTCTGTCCTGGGTGGGAATCGAACCCACGACCTGCGGCGTGAAATGCAAGTTAATACGTTAACCGACCCGTCAAAGCCTAAGCCGATGTTATAGTTCAACTCTCATGTCAAAAAGGTTACAAAATATGATTAATTAAGAAAAAAATTGTCAGGAAAGGTAAAAATTTGTAGCAAATAGGTCTTATGCCCCTTTTTTCGTATGCAAACCTGTGTAACCTAATATTCAAAATGCACTCATATAATCTATTGGTAGTAAAAAGTTTTTAGTATTTACAGTGAGTGCCTAAAACTTGATCTGTTATTTATAAATTAATACGTGAAGAGAAAACTTTGAGACATCTATACGAACATTAGGACATTAGGATTAAGCAAGTTAAAGTAAACAAAGCTACATTTGTTCTATAGTACCTGTTACGAACACACAATGAAATAAAAAACGAACTCTTGTAATAACAAATACGGGCAAACATTTAAAATATGAAAGAATGTTTTGTATGTAGTTGTTGATGTTAAGTTGTTAAATAAATTATATTTATGAAATAAATGACTAATGTATTTAAAATGTGTTTTTTCTTATTTTGATGAATATGATATGAAAGAAATGAATCCTTTCCGGGACAGGGGCAATTTGACAGGGTAGGACAAATAGACAAATTATGTTTCCTTTCCTATTTATCCCTTTTCCCGTAAAATGCTCCTCCCTTTACCTTACTTTCGTTATTAGAATTAGATGCGCAGGAAAAGAGCTGCAGAATTAGGCACCTGGCGCTTTACACATCAGACTTTACGCCTGTCTTCTGTGAGCTCGTGGTATTTGACTAGTCGAGCCGGCCCATTCGTGCAACTGATGTTGTTAAACAACATCTGACAAACGTTAGCTGTCCTCTTTTTTTTATTATTTTAATAACGCTATCATTTTTACACCATTTGACATTTGTGTGTTGGTGTAACTGGTGTCACTGTCTCTGGAACAATTGTGATCGGTGATTTTGTATGAGTATAACAATTTATAGTTTGTTTGTTTTCATATATCATTATATTAAGATGTAAGAATAACCACTCCAGTTACGTTTTATACTCAGGAAATATATTTGCAATAAAGCACATATTAAGCCAAAGGGTACTTCGTTGTAATATGCACTTGAACTCCGTTGTAATAAATATAATGAATGTACTTAGCTTTTATTTACTTAGCCTTTGTCATTTATCATTACAGCTCAGCTTGTATTAACTTCACATTTACTACCACTTCGGAAAGCGCTAGCGGTTGGAGAAGAAGTGGCGGATGAAATTCCACCAACGCTTCTATCTTTAATGTGGCTGTATCGGGATTGTCTGGTAAGGTACAATGGCGACCTTCTTATACAGTCGATGGTCAATACAATATCTTGTATTATAATACTTTTAGCGATTTAAATATTAAACACTTAAAAGATATAGCAAACGAACTATTGTTAGCAACATGATGGAAACTTCCTTTTATAACGCTGACAACACTGTTTTACAGTATTGTAACTGGCAGCTGGCAATGAGGAGTAGCCTGATTAGTTAAAAACCCACTAGAAAGAAGGATTTTAAGGGAAGACTTTGTAGAAGAAAAGAAAATTAAGTGTTCGTTGCTAAAATTAGTATAAATGTAAGATTTAGTTATTAATATTTGTTCTCAATTGTAAAGTATAAAATTAATTTAATATATAGTTAGTTTTAATTTTAATATTGTTTCTTTTGTAAGACTTTAATAACTTTAATAAAATAACAACAAATATGCGCTCACGCCGGTAACCCAGAGGGGTAGGCAGAGATCATGGATTTCCATTTGGCAAGATCCTGGCACACCTATCTCGCTTCTTCTACATTCATACATCTACGCATACATGCTCGTCGGTTATGGGTGCTCCTTATATGGCCCTTTTTTAATAAACCATTAATCTGATCTTTATAAGTTCTCCTACGGCGTCCCCTGCCACTCAATTTCGCTACATAAATTTGTTTCGATATTGTCTCTTCATTCATCCTTTCAACATGCCTGAACCACCGAAGCATACCGTTCTCAATTCTAGTCACAACATCCACTCTTAAGCCACACTTTTCTCTTATAATGCTATTTTTAATCCTATCATTCAATATCACGCCTAACATACTTCTTAAGGATCGGATCTCAACGGCATTAACTCTAGCAGCATGCTTTTCCTGCCAAACCCAGTTCTCGCTTTCATACATTAATGTGGGGACCAGTACAGCATTGTGTATTGCCAGACTAGCCTTCGTAGACTCTTCTGACTCACTACCATAGCCCCATTCATTTTATTTCCCGCATTCACTCGTTGTTCAACATCTTTAACGTGTCTACCATCTCTACTAAATATACAACCTAAATACACAAATTCTTCCACCTGTTCAACCTCTGTGCCGTTAACATTTATATCAATTAATGTCCTACTTTGTTCTCTTTCAAACACCATAACTTTCATTTTGTCCTCTGCAGATGACGCAAACACGACCTGGTCATCGGCGTACAAGAGACATTTTTCGATTCGGTTTGGGCACGGTTTTCACTAATGTATGGTAAAGGTAAGGTAAAGACCCTGTCAAATTTATGTTTGCACTTATAAGATTCGGAAATGTGTTCAGAATAATCGTCCTTACGACTTAATAGTCCCAATATCATTTTCGCTATAGAAATAGATACATTTGAAGAAAGCGAATAATTAAATTTGAGGCCATTACTTGTCTTTTTAATAAAGAAAAAAAACTTTCGGTACACTATCAACACTCTATCGAAACCTTTTTTGCCCGAGTTAAGTAAATCAAGTTTTTTTGTGTAATTAATTTTCTTTAATGTTTATATATTTGTGTAGTTAAGTGATTTCAGTGTAGCTTAGATATTTTTATATTATAAAAAAGATATAAAAGTAATATCGTAGTGCACATTTAAGTCCTTTTGTGCAGGCAAAACAGCAAGCGGCTTACTTGATCTTGTGGTAATCGACTCCGCCCCGTTAACATCGGTGGCTACAAAAAACAGCCACAGATTTCGCAGCAGACACAGACATCAGAAAAGAACTCAATAAAATTATTAAAAATTTTTTAGAAAAGAACTCTGCTATAGGTCTTCTCCAAACCTCTTTCTCTCGACTGATGAAAAGGGAATTGGAGGCGTCGTAACACTTCGCTTGTCGAGGCGGCAGATTTTTCTTCTACTATTACTCTCTGTGCGGGTCTACAGCTATAGACATAGCTTTTTTTGTGTTATTTTAAGAAATGTGAGGAATGTTGGCTAGATCTTCCGATCCGATCATTAATTCTATTCATCATCTCAACTACTATACATTGAGACCGGTAAAAGCGGCTTCATCTTGTCCAGCTTAGTTAAGCACGAAGTTAAACCTGTGAACAATAAATTTAAATGAATTTTAAAATTTAAGAATAACGTTCAATGGCAAACTCTCTCGCATACAAACTCAGTTCGACATTTCTTTTGAGCGGGAACATTATTTTTCTCTCTCGATAATCGTTGTTCTCTTTGACGTTGTTCATAAGCTGATTCTTAATTAGTCTCCTTTCTTAGCATATTCAGGTTGATTCATTTTACAACTAAGTAAACCAAAATACGTGCGTAAATAATACGTGCTTGCGTGCGCTGCTCCTGCTATTAAACACAACACATCACTCAACGCCAAGTAAGTTTCAATTGAATCTCGCGTTCATTCACATGGTCCAAGAAATCCATCAGAGATTAAACATTTTCTTTATCAACTCTGGAAGGGTTACATATGAATGCAAGAATTAATCGTGGGGACTATGTTGTCTAATAACGACATCGCGTTATATGCGTACTCGGGCATAAGGCGCGGTCTTCTTGTGTAAAGTTATTCTAGTGGTGGGACTGATTGCGGTAATTACGTATTTCGAACGCCACAACAGAATTTAAGGGATTAATCGCTTAATTTTGATGACTCACGATACGGAATACACCATAATCTATTTCGCGATGTCGAAATTAATTTTTGATGTTTACGAAACAATTTAATTCGCTTAGACTAAATAATTTGCAAAAACCTCAAATTGCAAATGCAAAAACAATTAATTACACTTTCAAACAAATGTGGAAAATAAATAATGGTGCTTGCGGAGCGGACAAATGGAAGCTTGACCACGATCGCCCCCCGTCGATAATTTCCGATGTAAAATTATCTTCTACCTTTGAAGAAGAAGACGAAGAATATTCTTAATTTAGTTGTTTTCCTAAGCAATCCCAGTGTCGACGCGAATCATCTCGACGACCCGACGAATGTCCTAGATTAATTTAATAAAATACAAATGAAAGTAACGTATTTAATTTATCGAACATTTATCGATTTCGAACGACGAGTGAATGCGGGAAATAAAATGTATGGGGCTATAAGTACAGTAGTGAGGAGTCAGCATGCATTTATGAAGGCTCTTCTGATAATACACAATGCTGTACTAGTGGTACCCCACTTTAATGCATCGTAGTGACAGCTAGGTTTGGCAGGAAAAGCATACTAGTAGAGTGCTTGTATGAGAATGAGAATGCTGTTGAGATGCGATGCTTGAGAAGTTTGTTAGGCATGACGTTGAATAATAAAATTAAAAATAGCGTTATAAGGGAAAAAGTGAATGTTGTGACTAGAATTGAGAAAGGTATGCTTCGATGATTCGGGCATGTTGAAAGGATGAATGAAGAGAGAGTAACGAAACAAATTTATGTTAGCAAAAGTAAGTGGCAGCGTTGGCAGGGGACTTCCAAGTAGAATTTATATCGACCAGATTAGTCACAATGAAGCGCAACCCGTAAGGAGTACCCCGTAACCGACGAGTATGTATGCGTAAATGTTTGTATGTAGAAGAAGCGAGAGAGGTGTACCAGGATCGCGCCAAATGGAAATATGTTATCTCTGCCTGATCGTCTGCGCTACGGGCGTGAATGGATATTTATTTATTTTTTAACATTGAATTCAAAGCATTCTGGCAAAACACAATATTTTAATTTCTCCTTGCAACATGAGCTTTTCTCCAATTTTTATTTGATTTGTCGGGATCATAAGGGAAAGCTGCTTGTTTCAAGCTTACAGGAGGTCCACGTATATGCAACGAGCAATGTTTGCGTCTCTGGGAACTTTGGTTTCGTATCTTCCACCAGACTTACAAATACATGTGTTTTAAATTATATCTTCAACAAGGCTTACAAATATATGTGGTTTAATTTATACCCTCGATAAGCCTTACAAAAACATTTGGTGGTTTGTCCAATTATGATATATTTTATTCAATGATTTAAGAATCTTTAAATTATTCATTATATTAACTTTTTAACAATCAGGTGATTTTACAACTCATTTAACTTTTACTCTAGATTAACAACTTTAAATAAAATGGAAACAATAACAAAACAGCGAATTATTTTAAGAAATTTCATTTAAATGATTTACAAGTAAATGGCGTTGCGCCGATTAATTAATTCAGATCGCAACTTGACTAGACTAACTTGGCGGCTACTGTTTTTCAAAGACATTAAATAGAAAAAGGTTATCATTTGTTTAGTAACTTATTTATTAAGGTTTTTATGTATGTGTTTGGATATAGGATAGATTACAATTTTTCAAATTTGAAAAAAAATATAGCGATATTAAGTTGGTAGTTGCGCAATAAATCAATTTCAACATTCACTTCAGCCGGCGCCATCTTCCTAGGACGTCCGTGACGCCGGCTTATTGAATTAATAATAATAATATCCTAGGACATATTCACACACGGCCATCTGATCCCAAACTAAGCAGAGCTTGTGCTATGGCAACCAGATAACTGATATACTACATATACTACTTTTCTTTTTGTAAATACATACTTAAATAGATAATTACACCCAGACTCAGGACAAACAGACATGTTCATGCACACAAATGTTTGTCCTGGGTGGGAATCGAACCCACGACCTGCGGCGTGAAAAGCAAGTATCTTACAAACCACGCCAACCGGCCGGTCAATTATAATTATAATAGTAAATTACTTTAAAAAAATCCTAACGTGCGACTCTTTGCTTGGTAATGCCTGCATGTTTTTACACGGACTATATACGTACGTCTCACAAATTTCAGATAAGTAGTTCTTGATTGTAAGCCGACAGAAACGTGAAATAAATTAAAATTGTCTAAGCATGTCGCTAAGCACATGGTTTGTACGAGGTTTCAGAAGTTTTCCAGTATGGTACGTATATTGTTTTGGTGTTGTTTTTGTTAAATACATTATTCGAGATGCATATTTTTTTATTAAGGAATGTCGTAGAAATAACGTTATGAAGTAAAAAGCATTTAACACTGGATTATTGGACGGGTAGCGTTCTCTCAGTGCGGTGTAACATATTGTTATCGCCAACCCGCATGCCAAGCGGCGCAATGACCAATGATGAAAATATGGCCCCCAGTAACCGGGGTCCCTGCCGTTCTTGGGTACGGTAGCAGTAGGGGTGACTAAAATCCGCGGAGATCCACCTACCACGCTCGATGACAACTGGCCCTGGGAACACTGAACACACGCACGCTTCATACGGACGTAATTTTCACGGAATTGGGAACACAATTGATCAAGTTACGTTATCAGAGGATTATTCAAAATCCGGAGACGGGAAGAAATTATCTTCAAGTCTGGAAACTTGCTGTTCTTCCGATTGGGCGACCGACATCAACAATTTAGTGAACATGGACTTTGGATATGGAACTGAGACTATGTAAAAACTCGGTCCAACGCTCGACGACATCAATAGACACTCCAAACGGGTCCCTCCCTCTCGATATGACATATGTTCAACCCATTTCAATAAATATCGGAGGGCGTATTCTCGAAATAGTTGTCGAGTATGTCAACCTGAGACTTCTCTCTACTCTAAGCCTCCCTTCCTCTTTCAAATGCCTAAATGTACCCGAGCGAAGCTGGGGGGGAGGGGGTCACAAGTATATTATAAGTATATTAATTTTACCAGTCCTTCGGCTCGTTGATCAAAAACGATAGTGATATTGAATGGGCTTAACATGCGACCGAGTTCCTCTTAAAATAAAGGGAAAAAATATTTACAAAATAACCGTAAGACATGCACCAGAAAAGTGAACATGGAGCTGGATGTGTAGAGTAACACGAATGGTAAAGGTGTGAAACAAGTATATTAGGGGAAAGCTGAAAGTAGCACCGATAAGTGGAGAAGATAGTATGAAAGTTAGAGAGCTAATAGTTAGGATGGTGTAGAGATGTTATAGGGGGGGAAGAATGGGATGTGATATGTGTTAGGTGAGAACGTGGAGGGATATATCTGTAGAGATAGGCCTAAGAAATGATGTATGGATTCAATGAAAGGTGACGTGATAACGAGAGGAGTGACGACGACGGACCAAAGTTCTATATGGACGTCGAAAATATGTTACGATCCCATAATCTAACAGTGGTAGAATCCGCAACAACGTCGACCTCGACCGATGAAATACCACGACGAATACTTTTATATCAATTTTGAAGTCATTATTTAATTTCTAATTTAGCTAATTACAAAAATTAAAACATTAAACGACAATATAAATAATATATATATGTGTATTATTAACAAGGCTTGTTCGCTTGTCCGTGTACAAAATTGTCATCTAGTTGCCACGTCGCCATACATCTCCACAGACTTGATAAGACTGAGAAAACACAGTGATAAAAATAACCCGTGCGCCGCGTATAAAATGGACGCCATTAACGAAAAATCATTTCATCGTAAAAATTGTATCACGTCAATCGTAGTAAAGTATCTATACCAAATATATCAAAATATGCGATACATAGTATATATAATGAGAGATTCACAATAATTGTTATAATATATATTTAAAAATAATAAATGCACTAAAATGTAGAATAATAAATAAATACAATGTCTGGGCTGCCAGATGAAAAAAATGTGTAATCGTATTCCAAGGAAATTTTGAAATTAAAAACTCGTACAATGTAGTAGTAGAAAGCTTTTATTAAAAAACTATAAAAGCTATAAAACTATTCAAGATTTATACATATCAAATGAAAATGAAATAAAAATGTTAATTGTATTTAATACTAGTGACCCGCCCCGGCTTCGCCCGGGTACCACTAATTATATTGATCCGATCGCTACAAAACACAGGAACGCTCGCTGTGTCAATCTGGACAATCCCTGTAAATTTCATCGAAATCGGTCCAGCCGTTTCGTAGTCTATAGGAAACACACATACTTCGTTTTTTATTGACTTTTTTTCATAGAAAGTATCCTATGTTACTTATAGTACCTCCGAGAATATGTGTACAAAGTTTCATAATGATCGGTTGAGTAGTTGTCGCGTGAAAGCGTAACACGCAACTTACATTCACATTTATATTACTAGTGACCCACCCCGGCTTCGCCCGGGTACCTTCCGATCCGATCGCTATCAAACACAAGCCAATCTGGACAATTCCTGTAAATTTCATCGAAATCGGTCCAGCCGTTTTGGAGTCTATAGGTCTATAGGGAACAAACATACTTCGCTTTTTATATACTATTTTTTTCATAAAAAAGTATCCTCTGTTACTTCTAGTACCTCCAAGAATATGTGTACAAAGTTTCCCGATGATCGGTTTAGTAGTTTTCAAGTGAAAGCGTAACAAACAAACTTACATTCACATTCATAATATTAGTAGGGATTAAAAGGGATATATTGAAAAATAAAACATACCAAAAAGTTTTCTGCGCCTTCGTACATTTAGAAGAGGCATGCGATAAAGTTAAAAGAGATGATCTATACTCAACCTTGGTTGCGTTTGGATTGAACAGTGATGTAATACAAGCTTTAAAATCGCTTTATAAAGATTCTACTGTTTGTGTTAGGATTAACGGAACCTACTCAGTCTGGGTTAGCATCAGTAAAGGTGTAAGACAGGGCTGTGTGGCATCCCCGTGGCTGTTCAATCTCTTTATGGATGATTGTTTGAAAGCTTTGAAAGACGAAGAGTGTGGTTTAAGAATAGGCGAACATGTTGTAAAATATCTCTTGCACGCCGATGACCAGGTCGTGTTTGCGTCATCGGCCGAGGACTTACAGTTTATGTTGAATGTAATGAATGATTTATTGGAAGGTAAAGGTATGAAGATGAATGTAGACAAAACGAAAGTTATGGTGTTTGAAAGAGAACAAAGTAGGACAGTCATTGATAAAAATATTAACGGCCAAGAGGTTAAGCAGGTGGAAGAATTTGTGTTTTTAGGATGTATGTTTAGTAGTAGAGATGGTAGACACGTTAAAGATGTTGAACGACGAGTGAGTGCAGGAAAAAAAATGAATGGGGCTATAGGTACAGTAGTGAGGACTCAGAGTGTGGCTACGAAAGCTCGCCTGGCAATACACAATGTTGTACTGGTCCCTACATTAATGTATGGAAGTGAGAGCTGGGTTTGGCAGGAAAAGCATGCTAGTAGAGTTAATGCCGTTGAGATGCAATCCGTAATAAGTATGTTAGGCGTGATATTGAATGATAGGATTAAAAATAGCGATACAAGAGCGTGGCTTAAAAGTGGATATTGTGACTACAATTGAGAAAGGTATGCCTCGGTGGTTCGGGCGTGTTGAAAGATGAGTGAAGAGAGAGTAACGAAACACATTTATGTTGCAAAAGTGATTGGCAGCGTTGACGCCCAAGGAGAACTTATATCGACCTAATTAGTGACGTACTAAAGAAGGGCGATATAAGGAGTACCCATACTCGACGAGCATGTATGCGTAGATGTATGGATGTAGAAGTGAGAAAGGTGTGCCAGGATCGCGCCAAATGGAAATCTATTATCTCTGCCTACCCCTCTGGACGTGAGTGCATATTTATTTATTTATTTAAAACATACATTGTAAAACATTATCCACATGCGGGCTCTACCACTTTAACAGTGGTAGAGCCCGCAACAACAACATCTGTTGCACGAATCGGCTCGACCGGTGAAATACCACGACCTCGCAGAAAACAGGCGTGAAGTAGAATTACTCTGCGTTTCGTCTGATGAGTGAGGTGCTGGAGGCCTAATTTTAGTCCTCTTCCCCTTCCCACCCTTTCCTCATAAGGATAGGACGGGAAGAGGGAGAGGATAGGATGGGGAGGGGGTTAACGGGGGAAAGGAATTATCCTTTTCCCTGTCTATGCCCTCCTTTGTCCTTTAAAGGTAGGCAACGCATCTGCAACGCATTTGTCTGTTGCGGATATTCATGGGCGGCGCTCACTTGACATCAGGTGATCCGCTTGCTCGTTTGCCACCTTATCACATAAAAAATACATCAAATGTAAATGACGAAATAATTGTTATTTCGCATTGTTAATTACGCAATTTTTTTATATGTATACGTAACGTAAACGTAAAATTAACGGCTTTTAACATTTTGTAACAATTATAAAAACAATTTGAAATGAATATTACTAAAAGTCTCTGATGATTTCAGATTAAACAACTCACTTGAGTTAAGTCAACCGTGTTCTGTAAAACGTATGTACACATTTCAAAAAAATCACTCTCTTTACGCTATTTATATCAATTGATATTATCTACGTATAATTCAAGTCTGATATCAAAAACAGTACAAAATACAAATAACTAAACAAAATATATGCAGTAAAAGTAGGTATAGTAAGAATACAAGGCTATGGTCTTGTGCTCCTTTTTCTCCGTATTGCCTTTGCGACCAAAAATATTTAAAATACTCTGATGTAATCTAATGATGGTAAAAATTATTTAGTATTTAGTGAGCGCCTTCATCTTTAACTGTAATATATATATATATATATATATATATACGTGAAGAGAAAACTTCGAGAAAATTTTAATAATATTTCGCAGTTTATTTGTGGACACAATTATCGGTCGGAATACATTTCTTTACTAAGGTCTTTCAATCTAATCTTGTAGTAGTACGCAAATACTCACGTACGTCGTCGTGAGTTAACTTACTAATTCTATAGTATACAGTGCACTTGAACTAATCGTACATAGTTCGGAATAAGCGCATCCAACTCTAGATTGCAATCTATGCGCGAACACTTGCATGCTCGCCATTTTGATTTGACGTAGTAACCCTCCAATGACCCACTCACTCAAATTTGTGCGCAACAGATACTCGTAATGTTTGGGCCATATGATTTTAGGTGTGCCCAAATTTAGTTTTTATTAATAACGCTTTCAATTTGAGCGGCGTTGAGGTATTTCAAAAGTTTATGAATTGGTATTTTAAAAATATTGTAAATTACGCAACCAAATAAAATTGATGGGTGTATAATTGCAATTTCATCACGTTTTTCAACTTTGTAAGCAACAATTATATCACAAGTATGATCACGAACTTTAATTGTTATCCATCCCATGACAGATAAATAATTTTGTAGTTAAAAATACATATACTTAGTATTAGACTAGCCGGCAAACTTCGCACCATCTAAATGTATTGATTTGACGCTGCCATAGCTCTATAACTTCCTATAATTACAACTCTTCCATAGTGATTATTTATTCCTATTCAACCTTCCAACTACTATTCATTGAGATTGATAATATTGTCTAAATCGTACCCGGTTGAAGTTTCAGCACTAATGATTTAAATGAATTTTATAAATTTGTACTTGAAATATAAATTTTGTTAACATTAATGGGCCTGCGCGACAGCCTTGAATTGACAACTCATTACGCGCTTAGTATTCCGATTCGAGAGTGCCCGAGAGGGCCGAGCTTCGGCTCGATCGGTAGCTATTATCGGACTCCTGATTTTTGGCACAAAGTGCGTTTTTATACGCCGCGCCGAGCCACAAAAAATGCCCCTTCGTTTGCACGCCTGCCTTTTCGTTCCCATGACCGAACACTTTGGTTATATTTATTTTCTAAAATACAATTATGACAGCATTCTATGAAACATTCAAAAATATACATAAGACAAATCTACACACATTACATATTCGGGTTCTTTAGTATATCATGTGATTGTTCACTTAAACGCTATTCTATCTCATGCCTCATATTGAACTAATACAATTATAAGCAATACACGCAAGTTTAACACATAAATGTACATACATGAACGGACAGCTAAGGCTCAATACACCATCAAATGTTATTTATCACTACACACATGATATTTATACAAAAATGTTATAGTATATAGACCCAAACATTATTTCCACGGTACGAAATATTCACAACACCGTTAACCAATTTGGTTGGTGCAATAAACCAATAAACCTTCAGCTCGACAGGCCATCCGCTACCT
Source organism: Papilio elwesi (assembly GCA_029849275.1). NCBI lineage: Eukaryota > Metazoa > Arthropoda > Insecta > Lepidoptera > Papilionidae > Papilio > Papilio elwesi. The sequence continues at coordinate 6,772,220 of CM056702.1, read as the reverse complement.
TTTATTTAAAGCAGCTAGTCTTTTAAGAGATCCCGTTATTGTAGACCGTTACAAGATACGAACAACAAATTCCCACGATTTCTCTTGTTTCTTCTCAAGGTATTCATAGTATGCGCCCGCACATTATCCTTGGGCAACATGTGTTCGGTTAGTGGAGACGCAAATGCTCGCCCTTATATTCTGTCACCAACAAAAGTATAAGCTCTTCTAGAAACTATGAGGGTGGACTGCACAACACAATGCAAGACATTAATCGCTGAATTTCAACAATACGGACAAACAACTATTAGTATTTCTAAAGTGCTTCTTTAAAACATACTCATTCATCCATAATGGATTTCGCGATTTCAAAATGAATTTAAGAAAATTACGAAACGTAATATAATTGGCTTAAACTAATATAATTATAAAATCCTCTAATTTCCTTAGGAACAAATGATTCCAATTATAATCAATCTTTTAGTACAATTTGGAAAGTGGAAATTATATGTTTCTTTGGTTTTTTTTCTTCTTTTGGGCTAAACAGTATTAACACAAATACCCTGGATGACCCGGTCAATGTCATAGATACTACCTAATAAATAAATTTAATAAAATACAAATGAAAACAACATATTTGATTTATCGAACTTGAAAAATAAATGTTAACAATCTATTCAAAGCTTTGTGGCAATTACATTTTTTGTTAGATTTCTGGTGAGTAAATAAACAAAGTAATGGATTTATCATGCGCAATCACGGCAATTTAATGTTTCTATACAATCCAAGGGTATCACCGCTAAATTACGACGACGACGACCTTACAACACGAACGTGTAATCGGCAATGTTTATCTTGTCGCGCTCGGTGGCTTTGCATTTGTTATAGCTGAACTTATTGCATTCGACCTCTACTCGCTAATATTCCATTATCACTTTTGTTTGTCATTTCACTAATTTGTCATGTGTATTAAAATTATCCGTTCCTCATCGGTCATCGGGGCGGTTTGCACGTAAAGTAGCTCACCGAGCAATTGCTTTGCTTCAAGGTCCTATGTCACCAGCCCAACCCTCCTCAGTATGATAACGTAAAAATTAATACGTTGTTTTCACGGTCACTCAAATGTCGATCTCCCTTTGAAATCTTTAAAATATTACAATCTAATAAACAATTTCAAATATAACGCAACTAATATGACAATGCCAACACAATGTCAAAATACCGTCCGGAATGGTGATGTGATATGCATGCGCGCGCAGCTGTCAAAGGATAGGCCCGCTAACGCACGAACGCCACCTAACGTGAATATTTAAAAGTTTCATAATCCTAAAAAACACACAGTTACAGTTATTGGTGTTTTTTTTGGTTTTTCTAGACTAAGGGCATTAATACAAAAAAAGAATTATATAAATCGGTTCAGTCGTTTGTAAGAACAAGCATGACTAACGAGCAGAAATTCATTTTTATACTTATATATATAATAAAATATAAAAATATAATCGATAAAAGCCGAAAAGATTCGTCTATATCGTTAATGTTGTGAAGAAATTGAATCCTCAATCTTTTAGTACCAGGTTTTGCATAAAAATAAAATTTTATAAGATTTGCACATTTACGTATAATTTTCTTCTAGATTTTGGTTTTAATGTTATGTTGTTATTATATTTTTTTGTAATTTATATTTGGCAAAGTATAAGGTAACCAGATTCTGGATCAAAACACGAAAGTGTCGAACACCATCAAGAGCATCACCAAGACCAAGCTTTGGTATTCTCAGCATTTCTATACAGTTCGGAAACATCTGAGGCTTTTGAAACTACCACTACTACACTACCAGTAACGCAACTCCCTGCTACCGACGACTTCTCAACTACTTTGGTCACATTGGCCGGAGACAACTAGACAATTTGGATGAACTGGTTTTAGTAGGGAAGAGGGCAAAAGATCACAGGATCGATCACCTACCTGGTGGTGTGACCAGGTACAGTTCATACTGGGACTCTATATTTCGACTGCCTTGAGACGAGCCGACGACAGAGTCGTGTGGAAAAAGCTCGTCAACACTTAAGTCAAAGAACTTCAGGATAAACAAGACCTTCAGCAATGAGGCGCACGAAGAGGAAGAAAATAAAAAAAAGTTGACTACAAACACATGCTACTAGAAACTCAAAGGAAATTTGATCAGAACTTTGACAGCTAGCTAACTATTTTTTTCGTTTATCAGCTTTCCAGAATCGGAGCGTTAGGGTTAGACCCTAAACTAATGAACGGATTTAGATGTTATTTTTATAACACAGGATATCAAATTGAATTAACTGCTAGATCTGTGACGGTTAAGTACTTCGCTGCGTTTCGGAACAACACGATAAAAAAACTACTTTTTAGTTCGGTTTTTTAGGTCTAGGACAAATGCGTTTTTTAAACTAATATTTATTTTATAGTAGATTTTGATTCATCGATTTCTTCTTGTATTCAATGTTGACTTTTATTGTTAAGACACAAGGGCTTTTTTTGCGATTATTATAAGCCTAGTTAGCAAATGGAATGAAGCGAGGTATTGAGGTCACACCGTAACGCGAACCCAAGTTTCCCCTTACCAAAATCACTCAATGCGGATAAAAAAAAAACACTTCAAAAATCTTTTGCGTCGAAAATATCCCTCACGTGCAACTCATTAGTTTGGTAAGCCCTGCAAGATTTTACGTTGACTATATTAGTACGTCTCAAAACCTTCAGACAAGCAGTTCTTGATTGTAACCCAACGCGAGAGAGAGGCGTGATATAAATTATAATTTTCAAAACATGTCACTGACTAAATTGTTTGTAAGAGGTTATAGAAGTTCTGCAATTCGGTATGTACATTGTTTTTAAATACATTATTAGATATGAATACTTTTTTAATGAATAAATGTAGTATTTAAATGTATAATATGTATTTATTTACTTTTATTATTTGTACATATAACAATTTAGAACTTGTGTTTTCTAAGTAAACCAAAGAAAACTTGATGAAAATATGTTACGCCAAACGCTTTTATCATTGCAATTAAAAATTAAAGTAACAATTGCTTCTCGCCTACCCCTCTTTCACGTCATCCAAGAAATACTATGGAGCTTTGCATGCCAAATGAATAATTTTATTGGTTGATTTATCACTGATAACGAAAATATATCTAAAGCTAAGCATTTAGGACTCGTGGTTTTTGTTTAAAACAAAGAAAACTTAGTATATTAAGGTTACCTTAAGCTTTTAAGTAGCAATATGTTAGATGTAGTTTTAGTCGTAATAATATGTAAAGGGACATATGCAGAGGAAGGATTCTCTGCATATTAATTATAGGTAATGGGTATATTAATAGGTATATAAACTATGATCCAGTGATTCCACCAGTCCTGATAACAGGGACTATGTTAATATCGGGAATAAAATTAATTTTACGGATTTTATCACGATTATCTCTTAGTAGTCAAATATAAGACACTCCAAATTTACAATCAAGCTTGAACACTCCTGATCTTGTAGAGGGATATTACACTTTAGAGATGGTAATCACTGAGTGATCTTTCTACAATGTTTTTGATGATGGCTTCTTCAAGATGTAGCCAATCTTGTCTGTGGCTCATCTGACATATGGTAAAACAGCCTGCTGTTGTGGGCTTCATTCGGTCGACTTGACGACCCTTGACATATTACTCCACTGCTAGATGTTTGTGTCTGCTATACAGATACCTCATGATTTCTGAACCAAAGATTTTGCGTGCGAAGACACAAAATGTTTTAGCGTCCTATCGATGCACAGGTGACAATTTATGCACCTCAACATCGTAAATCAAATCACAAGCAATGATCCGAATCCGTGGAAAAGTAGTCGCAGTAGATGGAGTCAGTACATCTAAGCAACAGTCGTTATGATAAATAATTAGAGCACTCAAAAAAACAAACGCAATGTGCAAACAAAGATTAATTTTGAACTTAACACGTTAATGACTATTCGTACACGGGCAAATGCGAAGGAATGACTGACAAAAATAATTATGTATTTCAATATTCATAGCTACTATATAAAATCCATTACTTCTACGTAAACTTAAGCCCGTAAAACAAAATTTACATATAAATCGATACATAATATTACTATTTACTACTACTACTACATATTTTTTATAAGGTAACATTTTTTTATCGTTGTTTATGTAGACAAACTAACTCATTGACTTAAAGGTCTCTTTACCAGGCCATAAAATCTTCTCAAATAAAAGGATCGTTGATTGACATTTTAACAAGTTAAACCGGAAATGGATTGAATAAATAAAATAAATACCCTTTTTAATTTAATTATTTTCCGCAAGTTGCAACGAAATATTTATAAGATTTGTTACTCAAGGCTTACTGTTTTCATACGATTTTTTTCAGTAATTTATATTTTGTGTAAATTAACAAGAATAAGTGGGGCAGGATCTGGCATTGTCATTTCATAAGGATTTGTGGAGTTAAGGCGTTTAAACGTACAATCAAATATCAATAAACAAACAATCTTACATGCTCATTTATAATATTAGTTATCAATAATAAAACAGGAAATAGTACGCAAATGCATAGTATTAATCTACGAAACGTCTATGAAACTCTAGAGATCGCCCACTGGGCGAAATTCCAGTAGCTTAGACCATGCTCGATGACCTCAACAGAGCCTCCGAACGAGTAAGTATCAAAATGAATATGGACAAGACGAAAGTTATCTCGAATATCCATGTGACACCCACTCCAATAATCATCGGACGACGTAATCTCGAAGTTGTTGAGTATGTGTACCTGGGACAATATGCTTCTATCTACTCTAAGACCCCTTTCCTCTCTCTTATGCCTAAATTTTTAATTTAATTTAATGTTCTTTTTCCTCTTAAGGATAGGAGGAATAAAGAATGTCGGTAAGGGGGTTAACGGGGAAAAGGAAATATCCTTTTTCCCGTCTATACCCTCCTTTGTCCATTAAAGGTATGTAGGCAACACATCTGCAACATATTGACTTGGTGCGATTGCCTATGGGTATCGCTCATTTAACATCAAGTGATCCTCTTGTAAGTTTGTCACCTTCTTCCATGAAAAAATTGTAATTTAATATCTTATATTTTTATTTGTAATAAAAAGTTTTTAATAATACCAGGCACAGTACAGCACAGCACAAGCAATATTCAGGGGCCGATTGGTTGCAGAGGACTGACCGTTTTAGAAAAACTGTTCAGAAAATCGTCACTGATGTCGTGACTAACGGTGAAGTTGCTAAAATACCACCACTTGCCCAACGATTAGTTAAGGTCAGAGACAGATTTATTAAATCATACTTAAAAAGCTGCCAAATTATCAATTGAACTTTAGAATATAAGAAAACAAGCAACCCTATTTAGATTGGGTAAGTAGTACAAAAGAGTGCAAGAGGTTATAGATTGGGTCAATACATATCTATATACAAAACACAATATATGTTCAAGATTACAATATATACAGTTCCACATAGTATTCCAAAATGTCAAAAAATCTCTACCCTGAAACAGATTTTTAAGCATTGGCAAACTATTTTTACGGATTGTATCGCGTTTATTTTACGTTTTTTGATTCCCGACGTTTCGAGTACTTTACAGCGCTCAGCAGGAGGACTGAGGTGTCAGACGTTCTAATGTCAAAAGTTGCTGAGGAAGTACCCACTTATTTTGAATTAATTACTTCGCTCCGATCTATGCTGAATGAGCTCACTTTATCTTGAGGTCTTGCAGTTGTATGCTTGGATTGAGATCTAACTTTATCGATTTTGGGATCCCTAGCCGGTGATAGTTAGTACCCAGCCGTGTTTCCTTATGATATTTTTTAATATCGTTTACACTGGTCTTGATGGACCTCTTTGTTTGCCCTACATAAGATAGTCCCGGGTAAAAGAACACATAGCTGACTTAAAACACCAAAGCTCCACGAAGTCTGCAGTTAGTGATCATGTTTTAAGCGGCCCCTACCATGTATAAGATCTTATAAACCACAAGTCCTCGCAAAAAAACACCGCTTCCTATCCAGGATCTTAAATTTGGAATCAGAATTAGAATTATTCATGTTATTTCGTGTTCTTTAGTTATGTAGTGGCCAGTAGGCTAGAAATCTTCTCACACTTGTCACAAATAAAAAAAACTGTACTACTTTTCAGTTGTTGGAGTATGATACCCTTGTAAGAGTACCTCTTCAAGGCCACATGACGATGATGGCTTACGAAGTCCTGGAGACACCGGCGAACCTTAATGAGCAGTCATTGTATCGAGCACAAGTTGTTTCGTGCGCCGTGGAGTTGGTAACCTTGTAATTCTGTATATAAAAGACATAATTTTATTGTCTCTTTGTGTTTGAATATCGGACATAATGATCATACCTACAGATTTTATAAATTCATAGTCATAAGACAATTATTTCGTGCTGATGTTACCTTTTTAACCTGCTATTGGTCGTAGTATATCGGGCGCCGATTACTTAGAAATGAAACTCTTTTCCATGCTATTGATGTATTAAAAAGTAAAGAATGTTATGTATTAGTGTAAATTTTTCGTGAATATTGAATGAAAACAATGTTGAAAGTTCCAGATTTGATGAACTGGTTGTACTATGCGTATCAGTTAATTAATCTAGTTACTAAATGTCTAGTTACTTAGTGAAGATAATTTCTTAAGTTGATTAAAAACAGCGCAGGTAATGATGAACATGGGAAGTTTTTAATGTTAGTTAAAGATAATTTATTCCAGGTACAATCAAATTTTATCATTATTGACGACTTAGAGGATGGATCAACGATGCGTCACGGGAAACAATGTTGGCACTTATTGCCAGAAGTTAAAAACTTCATCCTGAATGACGCGTGTATGATCCGGAGTCTCATTAACGACATACTAAAGGCGCATTTAGAAGATCCCGTTTACACAAAAATTATAGATATATTAAACAAGGTGTGTTTGTTACGTTGGGTTTTTTACTATTAATAATTACATTGATGTCACATGGTTATCGACCACATGAACGATTCGTGGTTATTTTCATGCAAGCCATTTCAAGCCTACATCGGGAAGGTTTCTTTAAGCTTTATCGAGGTTTTTCATTAGAATCGGAAGGCGGTGATGACCAGTTACCATATCTACGCATTTGTCCCTTACGAGGTGTAAGGTTCGTCAGTGATTTGACGCTGTCTTAGAGAGAATTACACTTTCTATTCTACTATTTTCTCAAACACATTTTATTTATAAAGTTAGGAGGTATCCTACCCATGATCAATATTATGAATGCGAATGGCAGTCTGTTTTGTGTTTGTATCCATATCAAACGTTTTTATTTTCAGATGTATTTACTTACAGCTATTGGCCAATACCTGGACAATGCCACTGCTAATTCAAAAGATTTTTCTTTGTATACACTAGAAAATTATAATAAGATACTAGAATACAAATCTACATACTTCTGCTTAGAGCTACCAATAATGTTAGCCTTGGCGCTATGCGAAAAAGACGATGAAATTATATTTGAGCGCGTAAGAGACATAGTCCACGAGGTCGGTACACTGTACCAGATAATGGTAAGTATAAAATGAAACCCATATATATATGCAATATATTTGCATGATGCATATGGGATTGTAAATTATCACAAAAAGTCACCCCTTTCACCTCCTAACGGAAGTATAGTAACGTAAAGTGGCAAATAATTCTAGTAGGTATGTTTTCCCATAAAAGGCACAAACGTCGTGTTTTGAGTTCGGTATAATTTTTGAGTATAATTATTCGTAGTAATAGTTGACAAAATTTTACGTATTCCGCATTGATACAGACGCCACTCAGCGTCGCGTCAGTCGTTGAAGGACGCTGGCACAAAGCTCATACTTTGCTCGTCGATATCGCCTGATCTAAATAATGATGCATTGATAAAGAATCGACCCGATCGACCAATGGCTAAAAGTAGCAGACGCGCGCAAATGAAACGAGCGTCTATATCGCTACAAAAAGCCCCCGTGGGCGACTATGGTTATAATTGTAACGCGAGCCTCATAAACCGCTACTAGTATGTTTTATGTGACGTATTAGTGCATTGATCCACGGAAATCCGTTTAGTAGTTAGGAGTGAAATAGTAAGGACCATTTATCAATATGGTTAACGTTACAAAGTTTTATGTTAAAATATTAGCAGGGTTTGTGGGGTATTCAAATTTGTATTTCTTTTACAGAATGATTTCACAGATTTCAAGGAGGAGTCAAAATCTGGAAAAACTGGTAGTGACATACAAGGAGGTAAGTGCACCTGGTTCGCCGTAACGGCACTAGAGCGGATGAACCCCGAACAAAAGGAAACTTTCAAGACCTACTACGGCAGCTGGAACCCTGAAGATGTTAAACGAGTGAGGAGCCTATATGAAGATTTGGGTTTATTTTCGCTTTGTAAGGAAGAACTCAAATTGAAGTATGAACGATTTATGAAAAAAATTAACGAACTTCCATCAGACGGAGTTCTGCGACCTGAATTGTTTATAAAATTGATGGAGGCGTCCAACTTAAATAACTGGGAAATATATTAGGCCTTTGGACCCAAAGAACCGTATAACACAATATTATTAAAAATAATAACAAATACTGTTAGACATTTGAAATATGACAGGATGTTATGTATTTAGTTGCTACTGTAAAATTGTTAAATAAATTATATGTATATATTTACGTAATAAATGAGAAACATAACTGAAATTTTGATGGATATGATATATAAGAAATCAATCCTTTAAGGGTCAGCGAAGGGGACAAGCAGACTAATTATATTTACTTTCCTATTTTTGCCTTCTCAAGTCAAATCTCTTACCACCCTGTAAAAAATCCCAATTGGAATTGGATGCGTAGGAGAAGCGGACTAGAATTAGCCCTCAGGCACTTCATATACGATACGCAGAATACTTTTACTTTTGGTTTATTCCACTGTGATCACCTGGGTGATATCACTTACATGATCAAAGTGGAATTAGCCAATACTTCTGTCATTTCACCGTTACATTTCACTGTTATTTCACCAGTTGAGCCGGCCCATTTATGCAACAGATGTTGTTGTTGCTGGCTTTCCAACTGTACAACGTGTGAAAAAGGTCGTGTTCAAAGGTTAGGCTTCACAGAGCGTGCCATGACGTCATTAATTATGAGCTGTTCTGCCTGGCAGAGCCATTTATTTGGATCTCTATTGACAACAATTGATGAGATTAAATCTAGAAATTGAGAGGAAGTGGCCGAAATTGACCAATAGAAAGGGTGTGGTCTTTCATGACGACAGACAGATTAGACACATCTTTAGCCACTCAGCAAAAATTAAGAGAGTTTGCCTGGGAGGTGTTAATGCATCTGCCATATCTATGTATATTCTGACATGGTATTTCCACCTGTTTCGGTCTCTTCAGGGTTCTTTATTTATAGTCAGGCTACGATCAAGAGAGGACTTTTTGTTGTGTATTTTGCTTAGAAGTCCCTTAATTCTACAGCTACGGGAACATGACAATACCTTCAAGATGGCAAAAAATTGAAAATCGAAAAAAATGGTACATAAACACTGTACTTAAATGTATGTAAGTTTTGAAAAACTATGTGTTGTGTTTTCATATAAAAAGCGAAGAAACTTTTTACACATCGAATTACATACATACTTGTCCAATAGGGGTGTCAACAGAACACAGAAATGAAAACTCAAGACAAGTGAGAAAGCACGACAATAGTTCAATTCAAATAATCATGTTGGTGACGCGTGTTGCTGCATGTTGAACATGATGTTCACGCCAACCTATAAGATTTTCTCCACCCAAATATCGTCTAACACGGTGTAACCATCCTTTTTTCCTCTAGGGATTATTAGGAGTATATTAATGAAATCGACTGGGAAACATAAAATGTCTCCAAGTCGAAACACCACCAAGATCGTCTCTTTAATATTATATTAGGCCAATGATATATTTATAAGATTCGCCAAGCTTATTGAAGCCATAGGATGCTTATTAAAGTCCTTAACTCTATATAAATTTGCCAAAATAATATTTGAAATTTATCGATCAATTGCAATTTCCAAAATATTTCATTAAAATTTTACTTGTAAAGGGTTTACATGCTTTATTCTCAAATACCCGATACAACCCTACTATCGCAACATATATTTTTGTCTTTAAAAATATATGGAGGTACACAGCTCCAGCGGAAATCCCTGCTGTGTACGGTGAGCGCCGTCCACCGGTTGAACTCCCCCCGACTTCAAGGGACAACAGATCGGCCACCGTATATCGCAGAAAAATACTGGTAAACCAGTAAGAGAGTTTTTAGCTCATTATTGGTGAATAAACACCATTCAGTCGTTTCTCGCATATCAATGCGTTACACTGTCAAGTGTATAACAAGGCGTCGCCACCAAGACATCGTCAGCGTAGGTATCGACCTACGGAGCGCATTAGGAGTATAAAACTCGCCTCAGGGGATGGCTAATTCCATCGTTGTGCGGTGTCAGCGCAAGCCTTGAGAGCATAGCTCCCTCCAGCTACTATCTTCGCAAGAGACAAATGCACAGGCTCCACCAACTAATGCCAGGGCAGTTTCGGCCACATTAATAACTTTTAGTATAATTCTCGAACATCATATAATTGTGTTATACACCAACATTTCGCATAATGTGAGTCTCGATCAAATTTGCATCACCCACCAATAATTCGCTTTCGTTTATAAACATGGGTATTTTACAGGCCACTTAATTGATTTGTAAATCATGGAGGGCAAACAGTCTGCAATCCCGCATAGAAGGACCCGGGCTTGGGCAAATCTAATTAAGACAAGCGTCATACTACAATACAGAATACCATAGCAAACGACAATATCTTATCCTCAATCTATCCGAATAATACAAATGAGCATATTAGCCACGAACTACTTATATACCCGTCACAGGAAGACTCGTTGATCCCATCAATGATCCATCAAAAGATGTGCCAAAGACCAAACATAAGCAGCATATCAGGTGCAGTAATGTCGAATTGCAACTCTACACACTCCACGACAGGCGATAGAGATAATACTCTAGGCATAGCCGCTTCAGAGCAGATATTTGCAATCAACACCCCGCAACCATCAATGACGCATTATGAACACAATAAACACCCGTGTAATGTTATTGTAGCGAGCATGTATAATCGCGCTTGCGAGACATGCTTGCGAACCAACAAAAAATCAAGCTTAGGCAATAAGTATCCGCTACCTCTATTTTCATCCGTATAAACAGAATCAATTTCGGTACAAAAGTTAGTTGACAATTCATATAAACTCGACGTATCATAGAAGCAAGCCTCTAAGACGCCAAGTACCCATTATCAAAAAGCCGAAGCTCTAAGACATGGTTCTGAGCACGTTTAATACACCGAAGTGCAAAAACACACTCTTCCTAAACCAAAGCATAATTAGTGAATAACTCACCAACTACACCCTAGCCGGTATAGGTTTATAGACATTTATTCTTCGTGAGAACATGTCTATGCGATTTACAGCATAATTCACAACGCAACATTTTACGGAAATTGGACCCTGTATACCGCTTGTATACGATCTGTATTCTAAAACAACCACCACATAGTAATCGGCATTATTCATTTTATATATCATATTTCCCCTCAAATATATCTACCATCAAAATAAATTAATTATTTCAATAGTTCGACGTCCAACGCTTCACGCCGGCCGCATTACTCATATATGTAAAGTCATGGGTGTGTATCTACGTACAGGCAATTTTGATGTCCGTTCGCGTATGATTTTTATCTTTCGTATTTTTAAATTATATTATTATAAACGTTCATTATAAGTGTATACAATACCTATTACCCTATTTTTGGATTTAAATTCAATAAAAAAAATCAATGCACGAACTCACTCTTTAGACTTAGTATGATTTTTCACGAAAAATCAATACGAGAACACATGTAATTCTTATGCCCCTATTTTCCTTAATGTATTGATTCGATAATAATAATATGTATTTATATTACTTATAAGTGTTTTATAGGTCTTCGTTAAAATATTCACTTGCAAACTTAGTCAGGTTTTTGTATAGAATAAACTCTCGAGTGTACACAAAATTTGTTATATTTTTCCATTTTAGCCAGATTATGCCTATCGCGGTGCAATTAGACCCTAGTAGGTCTAATTGCACCAAAAAAGCCCTATCGCTTTTATGTTGCCACTAATTAGATTGGGAAATGTATTCAGAATCGACGTAAGGGTTATCGTCGTCGTCACAAGTCACAATAGAAAAGAGACATTTGAAGAAAGCGAATAAATAAATGTGACTGTTAGTGAACTTGTTTTTTAAAGTAAAAAAAGAAACTTTCGCAACCCAATCGACACACTAGTGATAACTTTTTTGCTTGAGTTAAATAAATCAAGCTTTTTTGTGTAATTCTCTTCAATGTTGATATATTTCTCTGAATTAAGTGATTTCAGTGTAGCTTAGATATTTTTATATTATAAAATAGATATAAAAGTAATATTGTAGTGCACATTTAAGTCCTTTTGTGCAGGCAAAACAGCAAGCGGCTTACTTGACCTTGTGGTAATCGATTAAACATCGGTGGCTACAAAAAACAGCCACAGTTGTTTTACACATAAAATATACAGGAAGGCGTGAGGAAAAGAAGTACAGACTCTGCTATCGGTCCTCTTCTTGTCTCGAATAATCAAAAGGCAATTGGGGTTTGAGACACCTCACTCACTAGACGAAACAAACCGTGAGGTCGTGATACTTCGATTGTCGCTTGTTGAGCTTTGCTTTTGGGATGCGCTTGTGTCCTAGGGTTCTATCAAAATTGTGGTGCTACAGTAGAACCGCATAAATACTTAGTTTCGAGTCACCACTTGGAGAGTCACATGCGGCGTGTATAATTCATTCAAACCTCAAGCCCAGCTCGCTGACGTACAGATAATGGCTTATAAAGTCTACGTAATACGTATTTGTACTCGAATATAATTCATTCAAGCCTCAAGCCCAGTTCGCTGACGTACAGATAATGGCTTATAAAGTCTACGTAATACGTATTTATACTAGAATATAATTCATTCAAACTTCAAACTCAGTTCGCTGACGTCCAGATAATAGCTTATATAGTCTAGGTAATACGTATTTGTACTCGAATATAAAAAATCATGCATTCTGCACCCATTCTTTTATATTCTATTTGCAGTCGCTTTGTGTGGTTTTCACGAAAAGGAGCTCACCGAGCAATTGCCTTGCTTCGACGTCCTATGTCAGCTCGACACCTTCTCATTAATAAATTACAAACAATGTAAAATTTTATGGAACTATTTTCACGGTCACTCAAATGTGTCGAACCGAATTCCTTTGCAATCTTTAAGATATTAGTAATTTTTTTTCTAAACTATTTCAATAATGAAAATGTCAAAAGACCTTACGGAATAGTTATGTGATATCCATGGACACACAGTTGCCTAATGATAGGTCCGCCACGAACGGCACCAAACGTGAAGGCTTAAAAATCCTAAAATAACACACAGAATTATCGATTTTGGTCTTTTTGGCGTTTTTTATTTTCTTTACTTTTGATCCTTTCCTGGACTGAGAACATTAAAACAAAAAAATGTCCAAATCGGTTGAGCCGTTTTTGAGAATAACCATGACTAACGAACAGAAATTAATTTTTATATACTCGTGTACCTATTTGGGTCATAAGTTCTGTCAAAACATTTTTTTAAAATTGGCGGAAACTGCCCAAATATTCTTCGAGTTATTTTGTAAATGGAACGTTTGCGCATTCCGAATATTTTTTTACTCACTTTACAAAGAGGCGATTTTTTTTGTGACTGAACGTCACTGTTTGCCTTGAGGAGGCATTTACAGCTACACCGGGCACGAGGCGGCAGAGCGCAGAGGGCGCCTAGCCTAAGCCTCTTTAAGAGTAACTAAGCTAGAGGGCTCCCTCCGCAGAGGGAACCTCGGCTCGGGCCGTTACTTTATTATTATTACCGGATTGGGAGGCCGCCGAGCTCTTAGGTCGCTTTGGTGGACGCTCCATGGAGTGACTCGGTTTAAGGGCCCCCGAGAGGGGACCTCGGCTCGGGCTGTCACTCTTTACGCGTTTAGAATTCCGATTCGAGGGTGCCCGAGAGGGCCGAGCCTCTGCTCGATCGGTAGCCATTATCTGATTACAAGTATTATTACAATTAACATTACTACCACTTCGGAAAGCGTTAGCGCTGGGACAAGAATTGGCGGAAGAAACTCCAGCAACGCTTCTATCATTAATAGGGGAGAAGACTCTTCCAGCTATGTGGCCGTATCTTGAATGCGATGGCCGTCCTCGCCGGCGAGAACGGTATGTGATTTTGTTGCGAAGTTGTTTCAACCTAGCCTGAGCGATCGTTATTGCATCGTCTCGATAGTCGAGTACGTGCCTAGGTCGTCTATAGTCGAGGCGGAACGTACCAAGCGCGATTGGTTTGTAGGTGGCGGCACCTACGACTAACGGATTGGGGTGACCGGCGGCGGAATCAAAATAACGACGCGACGCCAACTTCAGGTGTTGGGCTATGATAGGCAGCTCTAGGTCCACGTGTAAGTCGACATTGCGCACGAACCACGGTGACCCGGTGGCCCTGCGCAAGAATCTGTTTCGGATCACCTGAAGTCGGTGTATTTGTTTCGGGGATATGTGCGCGAAGACCGGACTAGCGTACGTCATAACGGGACGTACTACAGCTTTATAGAGTGTCACCTTATTCCGGAGGGACATTTTGCTCTTTTTGTTGATTAATGGGAATAAGGGGCCTAATACGAAGGCCGCTCGGTTCCTGACCCGGGTAACGTGAGCGGTGAAGTTAAGTTTACAGTCGAAGATGACACCTAGGTATTTTACCTTATATTCCCAAGGAATTGGGCTTTCCATGAGTTTGATGGACGGAAGACGCGGAAGGTGAGCTTCCTTATGTCGCGAAAAGAAAAATGCGGCGCTTTTTGCTGGATTTATTTCGATCCTCCATTTCCGAAACCATGCACCGAGAGTGTTGGCTGCGGTCTGGAGGCGTCGACATATAGCGTCAGGCTGAAGGCCCGACGTGAAAATGCAGGTGTCATCGGCAAATAGGGCTACCTCTACACCGCGTACGCGCGGTATATCGTTGGTGTAGAGGGGAAAGAGGACTGGGCCTAGCACCGACCCTTGAGGCACGCTGGCTCGAACGCGGTGTGCTTGAGAGCAAACTCCCTCGACGCGGTAGCGGAACGTTCGATTACTGAGGAAGTCTCGTATTATGCATACGAGACGATCGGGCACTCCGTACTCATACAGCTTCTATATGAGCCCGTTGTGCCAGACTTTATCGAACGCCTTCGCCACGTCGAGGAATAGTGCTCCGGTGCTAGACCCGCATTGGCGTTTTGTAAGGATGTGCTCCGTGATGCGATGCACTTGATGGGTACATGAATGTTTGGCACGAAAACCGAACTGTTCGGGGATTGGTAGTCCTTTGGTATTCATAAAGGTACGTAGGCGGGCTAATATTAGGCGTTCATAGATCTTCCCAAACGTTTTGAGAAGACTTATGGGCCTATATGACGTGGGGTTCGTGGCCGGCTTTGAGGGTTTGAGGAACCCTATGACCTCAGCATTCTTCCACTCGCTGGGAAAGACACTTTTGGTCATTGCCGCGTTATAAATAAGAACTAGTAGCTGTATAATAGCAGCAGGAAAGAGTCTGGTCACCCTATTGGTGATACCGTCTGAGCCGGGAGATTTACGTGGACGCAAGTTTTTAATTAATTCTTTAACTTCGTCAAATGTTACCGGAGGAACGGAGTCGCGTAGCGGTTCGTGTTTTCTCCGATCGATCTCGCTGTCCACCATTCGGAGGTGGGCAGGGTCGACCGGTAGGCTACTGGGAGAGCACTGGGCTTCGAGGCTGTCAGCTAGACATTCGGCTTTCTCTTCATCCAGCTTGGCTGGGGTCATGTTCGGGCGTAAGAGTGGCGGCATCGTGGTATATGTGTCGCCTTTAAGTGATTTGGGAAGCCGCCAGAATGTTAAATGGGATGGCTTTAAATTATTAAGTGTTGTATCCCACCTTTCGTTCCTGAGGGCGGCTATGCGTGCTTTCGATTCACGCTGTAGTTTACGTAGCCGCTTTCGGTGCGATTCGGTGGGATACATATCATAAGCTCGGGTGGCCGCGTTCTTACGTCTCAGCAAGTCCCTGGCGTCCGGGGGCAGCTCCCAGCGATGGTTATCCATCACTGGGATCTGCCTCGAGCAGTCCAAGGCCCATATCTTGTTCGTTAACTATTTGATCGGGTATAGAATCTAATTGCGGCGAGTTAATGTTTTGGAGCTTGGCACTGAGCTTGTGCCAGTCCACAATGGTTTTCGTTAAAGGCGAGGCTGGTGCGGTAGGCCCTAGCCGTAATATAACAGGTCGGTGATCCGAGTGAAGCTCGTGAATCACTTTTATTTCGCGTAGTTTGAGATTAATAGGCTCTGTAGGCGCTACGATTTCGAAGTCGAGTAAATCCGACAGCGAGTCGAGCGCGCGGCCTCGTGTGCTGATCTTAGTGGAGTTCCATCGAATGTGTTTGCTATTAAAATCACCTGCAAGAATAGTAGCTCCTCCTATAGATAGTAGGGCTTCAAAGTCGGAGCCTACAAAGAGGCGACGTAAGGCAGGCGCATATATATCCAATAGACATATCTTTATCTTTTTCTACAAAACGAACTTTGAGCGCTGGTTGGTCGAAACTTGAGACCCTCTTTTTTATTCGTTGCCAGTCCATCTTTTAGTCAGCCGCTAAACGTAAATTATATTTTCAATTATTTTCGTAGCATTAGGAACTAAAATATACACAATACTTGCAAAACTAAAATTACACAAGTTATTTATTTTCTTACAGGTTATGGACAATGAAAAATAACTAAAATAGTAGATGTTTATCATTTTGTAATGATATTTCTATATGATTCTACTTTCCATGCTATATATGATTGTACTTAAAACAAAAAGAATCCTAAATAATTAATTTTAATCATTTAATAACGCTAGATACAATAGGAAAACGGAGTATCCTTTTTTCCATTTATCTACTCCTTTTCCATCAAAGTTAGGCTGAGTTGCCTTGTATGCATATCATTAGCTTATCGCAGATGTATATGGTACACTTAATATCTAGTGAACCGCCTGCTCGCTAGCCACCTAGTTCTATACTTAAAAGTGCGACTCTTTGTTTGGTAAGCCCTGCAAGTTCGTACATTGACTATATATGTACGTCCGTCTCAAAAACTTTACACTTTTAGTTCTTGATTGTAAGCCGACAGAAAGGTGATATAAGTTAAAATTTTCTAAACATGTCACTAAGTAAATGGTTTGTACGAGGTTTTAGAAGTTCTGCAATGTGGTATGTATATTGTTTTTAAATACATTATTAGTGATGCATATATTTTTTTTAAATAGGGAATGTCGTAGTAAAAACATTAATAAGTGAAAAGCATACAACAGGGTATTATTGGCCCGGATACTTTGTCTCTAAGCTACGTCTTGAACTTACAGACGATGGGCAGGGTTCTCTCAGTACGGTGGAACATACTGTTACCGCCAACCCGCATGCTAAGCGTGGTAATGATGGCTACCTTCCCTAATGGAGGGAAAATGTTTTCCAATCCATATCCGATTAGAACACAAGGGTGTATAACTAATCGGTTATGGATCGGGAAACATTTCCTTACTGAGGTCTTCCAATCTATACAAGAGTAGTACGCAAATACACACGTACTCCGTCGTGACTTAACTACCTTATTCCATAATATACAGTGCCAGTACGCACTTGGACTAATCGTGTATAGCTTGGAATAAGCACACCTAATTCTAGATTGCAACTGCGCGAACACTTGCATGCTCGCCATTTTGATTTGACGTAATAGCCCTCCAATTATCCACTCACTGATAGGTTTTACCAAAAAAAATTACATCATGCACGATTATAATGTATCCATTAAAATAACTATTGAACTTTGTACAACAACAGCCACCGACCAATCTAATATGCAGCTTAGCTGATGATCCCGTTTATCCTGCCACTTAGAATGAAGCGCTGACTGTAGTGAAAAAATTTTTAAACAAATTAGCAACTATTTTAGAACAACACCCATCATCATCAAATTTAAAAGCCATTAATATCTATACATAGAATAAAAATATAAGTGATCGCTGTCTGTGCATGGAAGATATTTGAAAAATACTATTATTGGGGGCTTTTATAAATCCAATAAAACTCAAACAATGATTATTAGAATTTCTATCTGTTTGTATGTATGTCTGTTTGTCTGTGCGTTTTTATCGGGCTAGGCAAATTCTAAGCGGTCGGCACAATGTCAGCTTAACGAATGTTTGAGAATGATCCGTTTCTTTTTTGGCACATCACAAAAAGGCGAAGTGAGGCAGACGTATATTTATCCAATAGACATGAATGTCTTTGTCGACAAAACGAACTTTGAGCGCTGATTGGTGCAAACTTGAGACCCGCTTTTTTGTTTCGTTGCCAGTCGGTCGGTAAACGTAAACAAATAAATGTGATTTTATTTTAAATTAATTTCGTAGCATTAGTAAATAAAATATACACAACATTAAATAGTTTCAAAACTAAAATTACACTAGTTATTTATTTTCCAACAGGCTATGGACTATTCATGGACGAAGGAGGGGGGGGACAAACAGAAAAAAGGATAATTCCATTCCCTCTCCATCCCCTCCTCATCCGTCGAATGCTCTTCCTCTTCCCATCCTTTCCTTATTAGAAGAGGGTAGGAGGGGCAAGAGGACTACAATTAGGCCTCCGGCACGTCACTCATCAGACGAAACGCAGAATACTACTACTTCACGCCTGTCTTCTGTGACGTCGTGGTATTTCACCGGTCGAGCCGGCCCATTCGTGCAAAAGATTTTGTTATTGCGGGCTCTACTGTTAAAGTGGCGCAGGATACGAGTTTCGACCAATCAGCGCGGACGTTTCGTTTCGTCGAACGATATTTTAGTCATATTCATCATATGCTAATCGTGATTCGCCCCATTAGAAAGTGACTGGATATGAAACGTCATATTGTCAATGATTCGTTCAACTGAGAATGTGCCGACCGTTTAGAACTTGGCTAGCCAAATTATAAAGTGTCTGCTCTGACAATCGGTCGGTAACATATCTACTCTAAGACCTCTTTTCCCATTCAAATGCCTAAATTGTGTTTACTATCTTTGATTTTTCTCTACAATAAAAGGTTTTTATTAATAGCAGGTACAGTACAGCACAGCACAAACAATATTCAGGGGCCGATTGGTTGCAGCAGATTGAACGTTATAGACGAACTGTCCAGAAAATCATCGCCGACGTCGTGACTAACAGTGAAGTGGCTGAAATACCAACACTTGCCCAACGATTAGTTAAGGTACATATATTTTAAATTACATAGAAAGCTGTCAAGTTCTCGGTTGAACTTTTAGCATATTAGTAGCAATCCCTGGTTAGATTGGATAATAATAGTATATATATATAATACGCCTAGAGACCTAGACTCGAAAATTTGCAAACAAATTCCCTTTGATTACGTAGGGAAGCACTAAGAAATATTTTTTTAATTAATCCCCAGAAGGTCTAAATTTAAATCTAATGTAAGTTACTCAAATCAATCATATTAAATAGGGTTCAGCTTAGGCTGGACTATTGTCGGGTAAATTAAATTGCACGGCGTCTGTTAGACGTTTAAGTTCACGTACGCTTTCAGATATTCTCGTATTTTGATTCCTGCAAATTAGGATGGTTTTTGCGCAAATTAATTATTTATTAATTAGAGTTTTTTCGTGTTCATTAGTTATGTAGTGGCCAGTAGGCTAAAAATCTTCTTCTTACATTCGGCACAAATAAAAAACACTATATAACTATTTCAGCTGTTGGAGTATGATACCCTTTTAAGACCACCTCTTCAAGGCCACATGACGATGATGGCTTATGAATTCCTGGAGACACCGGCGAACCTTGATGAGCAATCATTGTATCGAGCACAAGTTGTTTCGTGCGCCGTGGAGTTGGTAAGCTTGTAATTCTGTATATAAAAGACATAATTTTATTGTCTCTTTGTGTTTGAATATCGGACATAATGATCATACCTACAGATTTTATAAATTCATAGTCATAAGACAATTATTTCGTGCTGATGTTACCTTTTTAACCTGCTATTGGTCGTAGTATATCGGGCGCCGATTACTTAGAAATGAAACTCTTTTCCATGCTATTGATGTATTAAAAAGTAAAGAATGTTATGTATTAGTGTAAATTTTTCGTGAATATTGAATGAAAACAATGTTGAAAGTTCCAGATTTGATGAACTGGTTGTACTATGCGTATCAGTTAATTAATCTAGTTACTAAATGTCTTAGTGAAGATAATTTATTAAGTTAATTAAAAAAAGGGTAGGTAATGATGAACATGGGAAGTTTTTAATGTTAGTTAAAGATAATTTATTCCAGGTACAATCAAATTTTCTCGTCATTGATGACTTAGAGGATGGATCGACAAAGCGTCACGGGAAGCCATGTTGGCACTTATTGCCAGAAGCTAAAAATTTAGTTCCGAACGACGCCTGCATGTTCCGAAGTCTTGTTAACGACATACTAAAAGCGCATTTAAAAAATCCGGTTTACGCCAAAGTTATAGATATATTTAACAAGGTATGTTTGTTACGTTGGGTTATTTACTATTAATAATTATATTGATGGTGGTAATCAACCAAAAGAAGGTTTGATATTTATTTTCATGCAACCAGCCTACATCGTGAAGGTCAGAATTCTTATCGAGGTTTTCCGTTAGAATTTTAAGTGGTGACCGCCAGTTATGTTATCCACGCATCCCTTACGAGGTGTAGGGTCCGTCAGAGATTTGACGCTGTCTTAGAGAGACTTACAGTTTCCATCATCCAATCTTAAAAAGTGAATCAACTACTATTTTGCTTAAACACATTTTCTTATAAAATTATCCGATACGATACAAACTTATATAATGAATGCGAATGTAAGTTTATTTTGCTTTAAGTGTAAATTTCACAACTGATCTTGAGTTTGGGCATTTTGAATAGAATTCATCTAGCGCTCCAATAATCCTGGTGGTCAGTTCAATATTAAATTTACTCTAGGATCAGTTGTTTCAGATATAATTATAAACGCAGGTGAAAGCTAGTAGCTATATAAAGCGTTTTTATTTTCAGATGTATTTATTTATAAGTATTGGCCAATACCTGGACGTGTCTATTGCTGCATCAAAAGATTTTTCTTTGTATACACAAGAAAATCAAAATAAAATACTAAAATACAAATCCACACACTACTGCTTAGAAGTACCAATAATGTTAGCCTTGACCCTTTGCGAGAAAGACGATGAAATTATATTTGAGCGCGTAAGAGACATTGTCCAAGAGGTCGGTACTCTGTACCAGATGATGGTAAGTAAATGATAGCTATATATATATATATATATATATATATATTATATTCGATTGCGTTCTCATAAAAACTTCAGTCGCGCTTTGCAAATGCGACCAATGTCTAAAAGTAGCAGACGCGCGCGAAACGGGTGTCTATATCGCTACAAAAAGCCACCGACTGACTGACCACTGGGCGACTATGCTCATCATTATAACGCGAGCCTCATAAGCCGTTATTGATATGTGATATTCTGATGTATTAATGCATTGGTGCATCGAAATTCGTTCAGTAGCTTAACAGTGAAACAGTAACGAACACTTATTATTATAATCGTCCTTACAAAGTTTAATGTTAAAATATTTTTTATTTATTTATTATTGAAGATACATATGGTTACAAAATCAATTTGTCGCCAAGTTGCAGTTGATTGGCGACAGAACACTCATTACATAACATTGATTTACTTATCCTTCTTACATCTAATTAATATACTACTCTAATTACAATACACACATTTCCTATTACTACTCTACAACTACTACTAAAGAAGTTTGAAATCTATGAACAGTCAATAAAATTATTTCAGATAAGTTATACATTTCGTGTATATTAACATTCCAAAAAGTATTTTTTTTATTTCTTCCTAATTTAAGTATTTTGAGTTTATACAACCGTCAGTTCTTCACCATTCAATATCTGACACCATCGATCATAACCTGTAGCGTTCTATGTTTAATATATTATAATTACTGAAAAAGTTATTTGTAGGGCCACATGCCGCACTCACTCATGGCTTGTAGTAATATTTTATGATCCAAAGTTTCAAAGGCTTTTTTATTATCAATGAACAATGCTACGACCTGTTTTCCGCCGTAGGTGTTCATTAATTGTGTCCATATCCATATTCGGCCGGAAACCATGTTGACATTCTGACAATATATTGTTATTCTCTAAGAAGAAACTAATCTGCCCCACCACTACTTTTTCAACGATCTTATTGACGATTGAGAGCATGGCGACGGTAATTCCCGTAATCTAAGTGCGATGAATTTTTGTAAATAGGACGAATTATGTACTTTTTCAATAAATTAGGATAATAACCTGTTTTAAGCAGGCATTAATAAAGTGAGCTAAAACAGGGGTTATATCATTTTAAATATATTTTATATTCTGCACCCTAATTTTGTAACCCGGCGTTTTATTTTGATTTAATTTGTCGATAATTTTAGTAATCATGAATTAATTAATTGGTTTAAATCTAAAAGACAAATCCTTACCATCGGCATAGCCGCTTCTTTTTAAGAATTTTTCGTTACATAATGCTTAATGTCCTGAATCTCTTTTGTAAAAGTTTTTGCAAAGTTGTACATATATTGAGTAGATTTTCCTTTTACCCTAAGTACTTTTATTAACTATTTAAGCTTATTATTAGTTCAGTATATATCATATTAAAATTTGTGTTTGATTTTCAGAATGATTTAACGGACTTCCACAATGAGGGGTCTAAATTTGGTAAGACTGGTACTGACATACAAGAAGGAAAGTGCACCTGGTTCTCAGTAAAAGCACTGGAGCGGGCGAGCCCCGAACAAAAGGAAACTTTCAAGACCTGCTTCGGCAGCTGGAACCCTGAAGATGTTGAACGCATAAAGAGCCTATATAAAGATTTGGATTTAATTTCGCTTTATAAAGAACACCACAATTTTACATATGAACAGTTTATGAAAAAAATTTACGAACTTCCATCAGACGGAGTTCTGAAACCTGAAATGTTTATTAAATTTATGGAGGCGTCCCACTTAAATAAATGGAATATATACTAAACTTCCGGACCCAAGGACCCATATTACATACTATTATAAGTTTTAAGGGTATGATATTGGAGAAATAATTCACTTCTAAATATTGCCGTATGTTTTCTTTTGATAAGCTTAGCAGTTCTGTACTATTTTTTAGGTTCTGATATGAAAAATATATCTTTTTATGTTGGGAAAACGAAGCGCGAAGGACAAAGAGGGGTAGGTTTTCTTTAATCTCATTTAATAAAATTATAAGGTAGGAATATCACCTATATTAATTTGTAATCTCCCTTTGCTTAGCATTTTTTGTTACCAATATTAGATGCTTTTTTCAAAATGTACGATGTTCTCTTATTGAATAAAATAATTTCTACTTTAATTTCAATTTTTCTTATCTGTACTTATGTTACTTTTTTTAGTTATGATGATGAGTTGACTGCATTTTGGTTGTAACGAAATAATTTGTAAGAAAAATTCTTCAAAACGCGCGGAAGACGGTAAGCGACGGCTGAAAGCGCCCGCACGCATCTTTCCCGTTGATGGTTCAGTTTGTACTGAACAGTTACGTTATATATCTTGGTTAGTTATATTAATTGCGAGGGAGGCGTCGATGCTAAATTTGTATATGCTCGAAAAGGCGGAAAGGGTCTAAAGCTTTTTAATAACGTAATGTAAATCAAATAACGTGGACATCAGAGCACGTCAGAAATACAGGGAGGTGAATAATCTGACGGTTTATCTGAGTAAATAGTAGATATGGCCATAAGAACCGCTTAAGAATGGGATTTTTTAGAGCGCATCTTAAATTCACAGAGAATGTAAATTAGACCTAGAAGAAAGTACAATTTAGAAAACCGAAGATTCGGACGTGAAAAAAGCTCTTGACATCTTCTTGTAAATGCAAAAACAAAATTCGAAATAATCGAGCGCCAAAGATTATGTGGAGTGATTTTATTAATTCAGCGATTTCAAGAAAAATATTGTTTATTAACTTTTTTTCGTGGCTCTCGACTCGTTTAATTTAACACTTTTGTCGGAAACATTTCATCCTTATTATTAACACTGTCGACTGATGCAATAAAAGAACAAAATATCCCTTTTTCCGATTATGGTTTGATTCTAGTAAGCGTGTTTTCAATAGTCTTTGAATGTAGTTTTACTTCTTTTTATGAGGAATGTTTCGTTTGACTAAACTCTCCAAGATTTATGGCACATTTTCTTCAAGTGCGATTAAAACTCCATCATGTATATGTTGTATGTTTTACTTTCTTATTAATACGCTTCTCTAGCTATGTTTGTTTGTTTGTAACCAAATTTTGAACATTAATTTTCAACCCCTTAAAAACATTGGATTAATTCTAAACCTCGCAAATTAACCAAGGAAATGATACAAAACAAATAATTGCGAATTTAGACTATAGACACATTGAACATATAAAACTTTCTTTGCCTAAAATGTCTACTATTTTAGAGCCAGTAAATTATATTATAAGACTATATGTTGCGCGCGACTTTGCGTGGAATCAGATAAAACATAAACGCTTACGCAGAATAAAAGTTCATAATCGTGTCTTTTACATTACTAGATTTTACCGTACAAAATAAAACATAAAAAATTAGTATAAAATAACCCAGAGGGGTAGGCAGAGATCATAGATTTCCATTTGGCGCAATGCTGGCACACCTCTCTCGTTTCTTCCACATTCATACATCTACGCATACATGCTCGTCGGTTATGGGTGCTCCTTATATCGCCCTTTTTTAGTAAGCCACTCATATGATCGATATAAGTTTTCCTAGGGCGTCCCCTGCCAACGCCGCCACTCACTTTTGCAACATAAATTGTGGTTAAAGAACTTTATTTTCTCATAGAATTTACAAAATTCACTTAAGAGAAATCTAAGATACATAACAACTAATTTACACCAGTGGTACTACATCATTATTTTAGTTTACATTTTATTAATAACATAATTTTTAAGTTGCTTTTTAAACAATGCTATAGAATTGATGTCTCGAATATATGTAGGTAAAGTATTATATAACTGCACGCCCTCAAATGTCACACATTTCTGTCCATAGTTTGTTCTGGGTCTTGGTAATTTCAATTTATTTTTATTCCTGGTTTGATATCTATGAGTCCTTTTTTTAAGGATTATTTGGGAATTTGTCTTATTTGTTATAATTTTCTTAACCAGAACACATGTATTATAGGTGTACAGTTGCTTTATGTTTAATTTATTAGTTTTAGTAAAAATTTCAGAACTTGGCGAAAGGTAATGGAACCGAAATAATACTTTTATTAGTTTATTTTGTGTCCTTTGTAGGGTACCTAGGGTCGCCTTGGAAGAAGAACCCCATACCTCAATTAAATTTTCTAGGTGTGGTTTAACGAGGGAGTTATAGAGAGTGTGTCGGATTTGTGCAGGGATACAATTGATTACTCTTCGCAAGACTCCAATAAGTGTACTAATTTTTGTACGTATGTAATTAACATGTGTTTGCCATGTAAGTTTACTATCTAGATGAAGTCCTAAATACTTTTCAGTGTCAGATTTGTTTATAGCTTTGTTATTTATTAATAAGGGGGCATGATTTGGTATTTTTTTATTTTTTGCTGCAAAAATCATATAAGAAGTTTTGGAAACATTAATTGTAAGTAAGTTATACCTAAGCCATTCTTGTAAAATATTTAAGTCACTTTGAGCTTGCGTAATAGTATCGTGAATAGAGTGTGCAAAATAAAAAAGACAAGTATCGTCCGCATAAAGCGTTATGTGACCTGTTAAACCTGACATACATACGTCATTTATATAAATTAAGAATAAAAGTGGCCCCAAAATTGAACCCTGTGGGATTCCGCAAGTGATTTCGTGAGGTTTACTTTGATATTCGGCTATTTTAACTATTTGTTTACGGTTTGAGAGATAGGATTTCAATGTTCGATGTGCTGTGTCAGTAATTCCTAAGGCATTCAGTTTTTGTAATAACACGCTATGGCTTACGGTATCGAATGCCTTTTTGAGATCAATAAATACTCCTAGTGCAATGTGTTTGCTATCAATATTTGTTTTGATTTTAGTTATAAGGTCTACTGTTGCAGTCAAAGTATTTGATTTGGGTCGGAAACCGTACTGATGTTTAGAAAAGAAATTAAATGATGCTAAGTAGTCATAAAGTCGAGAGTATAGCACTTTTTCAAATATTTTGGATATGACGGGTAGCACTGATATCGGACGATAATTACTTGGATCAGTTTTGGCACCTGATTTATATATTGGCGTCACTTTGGCTATCTTGAGACTATCAGGGAAGCTGCCTGTTAATAATGAGTCATTAATACATTGTGTTAAATTTTGAAGTATACAATTTTTAAATTTGTTTTGTTATTCTCTCTTCATTCATCCTATCAACGTGCCCGAACTATAAAAACTATATTTTGATATTACAAACAATTTAATTTTGTTTATCTGTATAGATCTACATTTGGCCCGGCGTTTACGCTGTTCAATTTTATTGTTCTAAAAATGGTAAGTCCATTCAACGGGACCTTTTTGTTGAAAATACATCGCTTGGTCACAATGGCGGGAAGGGGTTTAGAATTTCGTCACGTTCTCAATACCCTCCAGGGATTTTATTCGGTTTTTGAGCTATATACAAATTTGGCTTTTTAATCCCACGCCGTATTAATAAAGACAATATAAGTCAAATTATTGTTTAAATTTCTTTTTGCAAAAAAGATTTAAAGCAATATTTATTAATTCCTAGGCAATTAGAAGGCGAGGAAGGGATCTTGGCAAATACTGCGGGTGGTCACCGAGTAAGCATAGGGCTAACAAAATTGCAAATAGGTAACGTGGCATGAGTATGTTCCATAATAACATTACTCATATTTTTCAAGCACGTGTTCATAAATATTCTGAATTTGGTTGTTTCTCTTTTATCATTCAATGTAACAAAAACCGCTATAAGGATAAAAACTGTCTGTCTCTTGAATTTTTTGTTCGGTCGAGGCGCAAAAAAGATTAACCTTCGTATGAGTATGTAGGCAAAAAAACAAAAAAACATTTTTATTGATTCCCATGCGGAGGAAGTCATGGGAACTAACACTAGCATGGGAATAATAAACCGACGTTAACGCTAAAATTAATTATATATAATATATTACTGGTAAATAATAAAAGTCTTCTCGCGGTGTGTACGGAAAAGAATCTTGTTGTGGCAAATACCTTGTTCTGTCGCAAGAAGATTCATATGTAGAGATTCCCGGTAGAGCGTATAAAGGTAGAACTATTGCAAGATGATTGTGTCAAAGCAAAATATGGGAGTTGTTTTGAAGAAAAAAATTGTAGTAAAATGAAAGGAATTTAAGAGAAATGGACATCGAGAGTGCTTGGGGAAGATAAAGAACGGAATAGTGGAAGCTGCCACCGAAGTATGTGAAATTAGCAAGAGGAAGGCCGCAAGGAAAGCCCATACGGCGAGGTGATCCCATAGGGAAGTTCGAATGGAAGTGAATGCGAAGAAGAAAGCGTGGCTTGATTTACTGGCCGCGAAAACCAGGCAATCAGACTGTACAAATGAAGATATTGAAAGTATCACCGCTTTAGCCGCTTAGTATCGAGTCGTAGACTAGGACCGTAGTAGCCCTTTGTAAGAGCGTAAGTTCCTCGGGGTTCGGTTTACGGAAGCTGGATTGCGACTGTTTTTTTTGGTGACTGAACTGTCACTATTTGCTTTAAAGAACAGACCGCTTGGCCTGACCCCATACAGCAGCAACATACCATACAGTGAATCATAAGAAAACGAACGTATATATGTATAGACAACTACACATGTAATCACCGGGTGTACTTTAAATCTTGCTTACATCTATGTATACGTTAACGTTCACGTGTAAGCATTCAAACATATTTATGGAATATCCAACATTACTATACATACATACATATGGGCAATGGTATCGATTCATTCCTACATAAATTCATCTTTCACACGCATTATTAATACCAGATTTTTACTTAACGAGTCCCAAACATTATTCCCACGGAAATATTCACAATACCATTTACCGTTGCGGTTGGTGCAGTAAAGCAATATACCTGCAGCTCGACTGTCTATCTGTTTTATTTGTTTTAAGGCGCCGAGTCGTTTTAGAGATACCGTTGTTACTGACCGTTACAAGAAACTAATAACAAACGTCCTTGCTTCCCACGATTTCTCTTTGATTTCTCCTTAATGAATTCAACCTATGCGCCCGCTCATTATCCTTGGGCAACATGTGTTCAGGCAGTAGAGACGCGAATGTTCGGCCTTCTGTTCTGGCGCCAACAACATGTGACCGTCAAGTTTAGGACTTTGTTCTATATTGTGTTTGATAGTAATCGGGTCTTTAAATGATACATTTGGAGGTATATTCACCAGGAATAATTCATTGAAAGGTTTGTTATTAAAGTGTTAAAATCCCTTCGTTCTTACAAAGGCCAAGGCTTTTATAGTCAACGCCATGGATGTGTATTTGATTCTTTTTTAATTATTAATATTTTAAACTCAAATATTATTTCCATTTGAACTAACAAATTTACCACGTTTTAATTGATATTATCAAGCTTTTATATTTTGAAATTTTCTTTATATCATTATATTTAATAATTTGAATGTTATATAATAGGAAAACGGAATATCCTTTCTTCCATTTTCCCCTCCTATCCTATTAAATGTAGGCAACTCATATGCGTTTCTACAATAAGCTAATGACATGGATATCCATGTCATTAGCTTGTTGTAGATGCCTTTGGGCATCGGTCACCTAATTGGTGATTCTGTGATTTTGACTTTCATTGTTAACACATAAGCAAAGAGGGAATAACTATTGAGGCGCCTGTAGGTAATAATGTTAAAGGCGCCCCTGACGAAAAGAAAACTTACTTTACTTTACTTCAAAAAATCTGTTGCGTTTCAAATAATATTTGTAATGCGACTCTTTGGTTTGGTAAGCCCTGTAAGCATTTACGTTTATAATTAATACGTCTCAAAAACTCCAGACAAGCAGTTCTTGATTGTAACCTAGCAGAGACGTGGTATAAATTATAATTTTAAAAACATGTCACTGAGTAAATGGTTTGTGCGTGGTTTTAGAAGTTCTGCAATTTGGTATGTACATCAATATACATATTATTGGAGATACATATTTTTTAATTAAGAAACATCGTAATAATGTATTATATTCATTTTATTTTAATATTTGTTCATTAACATTTATTTAATTACATATACAAAATTTGTTCTTTAAAACAAAAATCAATTCGTAAATAAAATAAACTTATGTTAATTTTAAGTTTTAACATATAAAGAGAATAGCAGTAAGGGTATCAGCATTGCCAGTCAAAGGCACAATTAAAACAAATGATAACAGGTGTTATCTAAACACTGAATGAAGCTTGTTTACCTCTGTGAAAATTTCGCGCTAATGCTTCAGAAATTTTTGATAATTCAAATATTTCAAATGAGACGCAAGATTTCTCTAAACAAGCTACCGTATAGGTCTTATTGGTCTCCAGAAAAGGTCTATTACTTTTTTCTACAGGTACGAATGTCAAAACAAGATACAATTTTTGTCCATCTCCAATGTTTATAGAGGCTCATTGCTTTACAGATACATCTCAGGCTTCATATGTCGCTTGTATTTATTTAAAATTTATAAATAAATTTGGGAACTGCCCGGTTAGATTACTTTGTGCTAAAGCTAGAGTAGCTCCTTTCAAACCAGAACTAACCATTCATCGTTTAGAATTGATTAAATCAATACATCTTTACGTTAGCAGCTATGCTTCCTAATTTAGTAGGCCTATACTAAAAACTATCCCAGTTCGATTGTATTGAGATTGTCGACCCTGGTGGTATCTGCGAGGCAGCTTTAAAGGCAGCTAAGTTTTTTTTTATAGTACTAGGTAGAAAACGAGGAAGCGGTTCATGCGATGACAAGTGATCGCTACCCATAGACATCAGCAACTAACTAAGGAGTTGCGGATGCGTTTCCAACCTTTAATGGACACAGGAGGGGACAAACAGGAAATGTTTATTTCCAATTCCTATACATCCCCTTCACCGTCAAGTTCTCTTCCCCTTCACACCCTTTCCTTATAAGAAAACGGCGGGAAGGGGGAGAGAACTAGAATTAGGCCTCT
The DNA here is from genome assembly GCA_029849275.1 of Papilio elwesi. Taxonomy (NCBI): domain Eukaryota; kingdom Metazoa; phylum Arthropoda; class Insecta; order Lepidoptera; family Papilionidae; genus Papilio; species Papilio elwesi. The sequence goes on along the minus strand of CM056702.1, from coordinate 6,741,718 downwards.
GGCACCTCACTCATCAGATGAAACATAGAATACTCTACTTCACGCCTGTCAAAGTTCCATTTAAAGAGAATAATTAACAAAAATTATTACACACAACACTAATATAACGTTTGAGGAATTGTCAACATTATTTGCACAAATAGAAGCAATTTCAAACTCGCGTCCTCTTACACCTTTATTATATAAATTAACAATTAAGGACTTAGAGGCTAACAGATCGGAATCGAAAAACAATGAAAAATCAACTGTATCTCATTTCTCTCCTTAGGTAATCTTATGACCATGATGTAATATATTTTTCAATATAGATAATACAATAGAGATTGTGCAGATGATAAAAATAAAATAACTTTTTGGGTAAAAAGAGTAAGAAGTATGTATCAAAAATCAGAATCATACTAAAATAAATTAAATACTGTTGAACACTGACATGTAAAAAAAAATAACTAATGTCATTACTATGTCTGTCATATAAAATGTACAATTTAATTTAGCCAACTTTTATCCAGCCTACGTTAAGCCCTATTTAATATGGTTGATCATATAGATCTGAGGTCAATTACATTGAATAACATTACATTGTTAAATTCTTCTCGCTTTTTCTATTTGCTAGCCTCCAGAGAGTCAAGAATAATTGGGCTGTCAAAGGCAAAATATTGTAGTGAAATTTTGGATAGATATCGGTTTTAATTATCATGGAATTTTACTCAAGATATTATAGAACATGGGAATTCGCGGAATTGCCTTTGAACTATTTAAGTCCCATCTAGAAGATCGATACCAAGCCACTACCTTAGTGTCCTACAAAAGAAGTAACAGGTGCATTAAAACAGTTCAGTCTACGCTGAAAAAAGTGAATCTTGGTGTACCGCAAGGAAAAAATTAAAAAGAGCGAATATTAAAAAGAGCGCAGGGCCTAGAATGCCTCTTTTCAATATTTGTGAATGAATTGTTTAACGTTACTAAACATTTAAGTGTAACGTTTGCAGATGACGCCACTATCTTTTATTTGAGTCCTCTTCCCCCTACCACCCTTTCCTTATAAGGATAGGATGGGAACGGGAAGAGGATTTTACGGAGAGGGGGTTAACGGGGAAAAGGTAATATCCTTTTGCCTGTCTGCCCGCCCCTGTCCATTAAAAGTAGACAACGCATTTGCAACACATTTGCTTGCTACGGATATCTATGGGTAGCGATCACTTAACATCAGGTGATCCGCTTGTTCGTTTGCCACATTGTAGCATAAAAAAAGGGTTACACAAAACGCGTATTTTGGCTATATCTATCCATTGTCATCATACGGTATATTATTCTGGGGCAATGCAACTAATATTCAAGAAACCTTCGTATTACTAAATCATAAAATCTTTAAATTTAAGCTGAAGAACAGATTGCTGGGACGTTAATTTTATTCTATTGAGGATTTTTTTAATAATAAGCAAACAAATTAAATAATCCATATATTAAGTTATCGCTATGAGATTCCATTGTTACTTGTGTTTTTATTTTGAGTTGTAATTTTTAGATGGTCGCATTAATAAAAATTTCTTAGGTTCTTAATACGAGACATCTATTTCATAATATTTATAAGCCTTTTCTTTTAATATATCATGGATGCTTCATGTTCTAGTCAACTACCACCTGAAATAAAATTAACGTGAATACATTCACTCCCATTCCTAAATATAGTATAGCAGATCTTTTACTCATTAAAACCTGTCTCAACAATAAATCTTTAAAAAACTCCTGATTTATTACAAAAAACTAATTTAATAATAATAATATCCAGCGAAGCGGGAATTTAAACATAAGTAAATCATAAAGTAAATAAACACGTTGAAGTATGATGACAAATCTAGAATGTAGCATCATCGTAACACTGAACATAGTATCATTACCTTATAACGCCTTTGAACTATGTTTCTTCGGTATTGCCACTGTTTTGCCTTTATCTTTGATACACGTAAAAAATCTAATCTTTTTTTTGTTTACATGACTGCATGACGTTGGATTTTGATCGACGATTGACAACTACGACATGGTAGCCGTAATAGCTCAGCTTGTTAATACAAATATAATTTTTAAAAGCCGATGAGTAGTTCCTAATTAGCGCGTTCAAACAAACAAACTCCTACGCTTTATAATATTAGTATAGATTTAAAATTGCGAAACCTTTGTTGATGCATTAAGCGTATTAAATAAAATTTATCTGAAACCGAAACATCTTGCACACCATTTACTTAGTTGTTAAAAGCAAAATCCAGAAGAATCTATCTCTGACTATGTACGTGCTTTGAAGCTTCTCACACACGACTGTGGCTTTACGAGTGTAACTGCCCAGGAGCACGAGGAACAATCTATCAGGGTTGCTTTTATAGCTGGCATTTCTTCAAATAAACTCAGAGAGCGACTATTGGAAAAATTGAACTTAACCCTTGATGAAACTATTAATCAGGCGTTATCCATGGAAACTGCTGCCCGCGATTCCCTGCTTATTTCGGGAAGCACAAACATCCGAAAGGACCAATTTCAATCTAATGCTGTTTCTGCAAACACTACCCAACTTACTGCGACACCCTCTTATACCCGACGGCAATGTTTATTCTGTGGCGGAAACGTACACCCAAGGGTTAAATGCCCGGCTAACAAGGCGATTTGTCAACTTTGCTCTAAGATTGGACACTTTGCAAATGTCTGCCGGAGCTCTGGTGCACCTTAGCGTGCGAATCATTCTATCAATGCCGCTTCAGACAGTACACCTCTTCATGAAGACCAAGGTCGATTGGACGCTGCGGTTACATTAGCTGCTCCACCAAGCTTGTGTAAGTCTACCGTATCAGTAACTGTAAACGGTATTCGAGCCGATGCTTTAATTGACACTGGAAGCTCGGTAACCTTCATAAATTTTACATTTTTTTTAAACATTTCGTAGACATTACTCGTGTCATGAAGTTAAAAACAAAGCCTCCCAATCACAATCACAAATCTCTCTTGCGACACTGACTCAAGTTTCTTTTGTAGAAGGCATATGTTGTGCGACTATTTGCTTAGGCGACCACTTATATAAACAAAGACTTTTGTTGGTCGTAAATAATCTTTGTGCTCTGATCATAGGACATGACTTGTTAAAGGAACACAGTTCCCTTGTACTTAAATTGGGAGGAGAGACCGAACCCCTCGAAGTATGCAACGTGATGGAAGCAGTGTGCCACCAGCGTCGATATTTACAAATTTGTCTCCTAATATTCAGCCTATTGCAATTAAATCGAGACAGCACAATGTCGAAGATAATAATTTTATACTGACGAAATATCAAAACTTTTATAGGATGGAGTTATAGAACCTAGCGTATCGTCGTGGCGTTCGCAAGTGCTTATCACTGCATAGGAAACGTTTGATAATTGATTGTTCTCGCACTGTCAATAAATATACACTTTTGGATGCGTATCCACTTTCAAACATTTCTATTATGGTATCGAACGTTGCTGAATATAAATGTTTCAGTCAAATAGACCTGAAGAGTGCCTATCATCAAGTACCAATCCTACCTAAAGAGAAAGTATACACTGCTTTCGAAACTTGTGGTAAGCTCTATCGATTTACGAGAATAACTTTTATAAACCAAAAATAACCAATGGCGTTGCAGCCTTTCTCTTCAGAAATTCTGTCAAATACACTAACTTGCTTCTTATATGTAGGGCAAATAACCTCGCCGGTAGCTTGCATGGTAGGCAGCGCGAGTCCGAAGCCGCGCTCGCATATCATGTTTCTAGGGTTGGGATTTACACATTGTCTTTGTCTGTGACGCGTACCTTTAGATTAAGGTCGGGTAAAACCAATATAAGAATCGAACTATAAACGCGTTTAAGCATTCGTATTTTTAACTAAATAAAGGTAAGGAATTGTGCAGTTATAATTTTGAAAAAATAAAGAATAATGTGTCCCCCCGTTACAAGGTCATATTGATGAATTTCTGTTATCTGTCAAAATGGCCAAACTATAACTCCAATTCTTCAATAAATTTATTCAGCGTAACCATAATATCTGATATCTGGCTTTCCTATATACACTTCAATTGATGTTTTATTATTATAAATAAATATAAATTTCTACATTTGTTATATTATTTGCATATTATAGCTGTGGACCTGGATGAATCCTGGCGGTGCATGACAAAAAATAGAAAAACCGGAAGTGATCACCGAATAGTCCGGCTCTCCCATATGCCTAAATTGTAATTTAATATCTTTGATTTTTATGTATCAAAAATGTATTAATGTCATACACAGTACAGATCAGCACAAGCAATCTTCAAGGGCTGATTGGTTGCAGAGGACTGAACGCTTTAATAATACCCTCGAGAAAATCATCGCCGAAGTGGTTGCTAACAGTGAAGTTGGTAAAATACCGCCACTTGCTCTACGAATAGTTAAGGTAAGAGACAAATTTATTGAATTACAAAGGAAGGAGTTCTGTCAAGTTTTCAATCGAACTTTGGAAATATAAGAGGACAAACTCTATTCCTCAATTGCTCATGCTACTCGCAATATGTCTGGAAATAAATATTTACAGACATATTGCTCATAACAATATACATATCATATCATAACACAATTATTTTCATAATAAAATGATAAATAAAAGCTATGTACCTTGTTTATATCAGTCGTACGATCCATTATTGACATAGCAGAAATGATGACCCATGAAGCTGCTACGTATTGGACAGATACTGCCTGACACGGATTTGGAATCAAATAATTTTATAATTTTATACAGTTTTGGCCGTAAAACGATGATACATGGTTTAGTCGTGAGCATTCGTAGCTATTGAATCACTTTGTTAAATCATTTTTTCAAGTAGTGCGGTTAAGTAGTAAAAAACACAAACATTTTACTATTTGAAGTGAAACCTCTTTGGCCACGTAAAACGATAGTAAGTAGGGGTAAATATTATAGGTTCGCGAGATCGACATGCGCAACATGCGTTAGCGACAGCAACATGCTTATTGAACTGAAAACATCTTTAACTGCGTAAGACGATTTTAGGTAGAGTTGGTGGTAATCTATAAATAAAATTAAAATCTTTGTTGTTATGTCTAAATGTTATTTTGATACTGATGTTTTACGTTTTATTTTGTACGTTAAAACCAATATATTTAAAAAAATAGGATTATATACTTTTATAATGTGACGTGATTATAAATTAATATGCGCTCACCCCCGTAAACTAGAGGGGTAGGCAGAGATCATGGATTTCCATTTGGCGCGATCCTGGCACACCTCTCACTTCTTCCACATTCATACATCTACGCATGCATGCTCGTCGGTTATGGGTCCTCCTTTTGTCCTTTTTTAGAAAGTCATTAATCTGATTGATATAAGTTTTCCTAGGGCGTCCCCTACCAACACTGCCACTCACTTTTGCAACATAAATTTGTCTTATTATTCTCTCTTCATTCATCCTTACAACATGCCCGACGTGATTAATATGTTTTAATTTGATTCCACGCCGACGAAGTCGTGGGAAACAGCTAATTGTATATGTCGGGGACTGGCCGAATGCAGAGTGACTTTACGAGTAAGACGTTCGAGCTGTCAGTCACTCTGGCACAACCCCAAGCTCTAGCGTAACGGCGAACCTGGAAGCGGTCATTACATTATGAAGAGTGACGGCAATCGGGTTGCATCGTGGATACGCGCTACGTATTTGGTGGAGTGTCTTTACATAAAGCCAGTCTACTTAATATACTATCGATCCAAGATTATATTTTGTCGCATCCTATCTGTACGTTCCTATATATATAACCAGTATTCGAATTAGTCTTTTTATTAAATGTTTATTAGATGGTTAGTTAAGTGGTGTCTGGTGGTAGTGGCTAGGATTGTTTTATTAGCATTTTTCACAAATAAAAAAAGCGTATGCTCCTTTTTCAGTTGTTGGGATATGATACCTTTCTAAGAGTACCACTTCAAGGCCACATGACGATGATGGCCTACGAAGTAATGGAGAAACCGGCGAACCTTAATGAGCAGTCATTGTATCGAGCACAAGTTGTTTCGTGCGCCGTGGAGTTGGTAAATTTATATTTCTGTATATGTAATAGACATAGTAATTTAAATGTCTCTTTTGTATTCAAATGTCGGACAAAAGTGATCATACTTACATATTTTATAAATGTTCATAAGTCAATTATTTCGCGCCAATGTGTATAACATTCACCTTTCTATAACCTGATATTTGCTGTAGTTTATCAGACATCGATAATCTTAGAAATGAAACTCTTTTTCATGCTATGGTTGCATAACAATATGAAGACTCATTTTATGTATGTTGATTTTTTTTGTGAATACTGACTAATGACAACGATATTGAAAAAGCGCTGGATAAGCTGATTCTAATATTATCCCTATCAGTTTATTAATCAATTAACTAAAAATAATTTCTTAAGTTAGATTAGAAACAGCTTACTCATCAACTTGGAAAGCTTTAAAGCTCGGCGCAAATGGGCCACCGACAAGCAGTTCAAAAGATTAACGCGACGCACACATGTGGCCGGTGGCGGCCACAGTATCCGCGACTCGCTACAGTAGGTATCCGCGACTCGTTACATGTGATCGCTACAAGACACACAAGTACAAGACGCCACAGTCGCGCTACCGCTCCCTCCGCTCAGCTAACCATTACGCGTCATATGCATCGCACGCGTCACTATGGAGCACGACGCTTCAATGGATGTTAATATATTTATTTACACTGTTACAAATGTGGTGGGCGCGCAACAGCCACCGGTGGCTGTGGTCGGTGGCCCATTTGCGCCAAACCTTAGTGCAATAAAACTAGATAGATTTTTTCAGGTACAATCACATTTTCTCATCATTGACGACTTAGAGGATGGATCGATAATGCGTCACGGGAAGCCATGTTGGCACTTATTGCCAGAAGTTAAAAATTCCGTTCTGAACGACGCCTGCATGTTCCGAAGTCTTGTTAACGACATACTCAAAGCGTATTTAAAAGATCCCGTTTACACCAAAATTATAGATATATTTAACAAGGTGTGTTTGCTACGTTGATGTTTTACTATTAATAATTACATTGATATCACAAGGTTACAACCAATTATCGACAAAATGATATCATGACTATTTTCATGCAACCAGCCTTCATATGATGATAAGCCTTATCGAGGTTTTACGTTTTTCATCCTGTAGGAAGATGATGATGGCCAGTTATGATATCCATACATTTATCCCTTACTCCACTTCATTAGAGATTTGAGGCTGTCTTAGAGACACTTACAGTTTATATCGTCAAATCGCTGTGGGACTGAGAGCGTCTACAATGCGCTGCCATCCAGCTCTGTCTTGGGCTACGCTTTTAATTTCGGTTAATTTCCAACCAGAGGCATTCACGTCCGTCATCACTGATCGCCGTCATGTTTGCTTAGGGCGGCCACGTCTTCTTGTACCTCCGGGGATCGACAAAGCTTGCTTGAGAATGTGATTGGGATCTCGATCTAAAAATGTAACCAACTACTTTTTTCTTAAACGCCTTTCATTTTGTAAAATTAGCAGATATCCTAATCTATACATATAATAAAACTGTAACTGATCGCTGTCTGTACATGAAAGATATTTTTAGAAGAACTGTTATTGAGGGCCTTTATAAACGCAATAAAACCCAAAACAATGATTATTAGAATTTTTGTCTGTTTGTCTGTTCGTTTGTTACTGCTAATCTCAGAAACGGCTTAACCGATCTGGGTGCGTTTTCATTAATGTATTGTGGTAAGCTTCACTTAACATTAAATGTTTGTTTTATCTCAATCAGTTTATACAGAAAAAAGATATATCAATTTAAAGAACCATGTCAAACATTTGTTCGATATAATGTTATAAAATAGCTGTTCAGTTGAATAGGTTGAACTTTTAGTTATATATATTATTAGTTATATTAATATCTTTAAAATGATGATGATTGAAAGTTTATCACGGAGTCCCATCCCATAGTAAAGAAAATTAATTTATTCTTTAGAAAGCGTTACAATATTTAGTATTACTCTTAATATCAAATCAAAATTTGATATTTTACATTATTACGTCTAAAACCCTAGGGGGAAAAAATGCGAACCAGTACTATAGTATACTCCGTTACTTTTACGTTAACGTTACTAGATCGCGTTAACAATTTACTCGATACTATTCGGCCTAATGAAAAAGTTTAAAGACTTAAAAATATTTTAACATTAAAGTTTTGAAATAATATCTATACATGTATATGATATATAGATATATAGATGTATAATAAAAAACGCGACGGAAGCTGTGGGTAAAAGTTAGTATCCATGTAAAACGTTTTTATTTTCAGATGTATTTAATTATAGGTATTGGTCAATACCTGGACAATGCCCTTGCTAAATCAAAATATTTTTCTTTGTATACACAAGAAAATTATAATAAAATAGTAAAATACAAATGTACACACTACTGCCTAGAAGTACCAATAATGTTAGCCTTGACGCTATGTGAAAAAGATGATGAAGTTATATTTGACCGTATAAGAGACATGGTCCGGAACGTCGGTACACTGTACCAAATAATGGTAAGTATTAAATGCGACCCATATTACATACATATGTCATCCGCTATGTTGTCGCGGTAGCCATCTTTTATTTACAATTATGTGAATAATATTCAATTGCGTTCTCATCAAAATTACGTATGTACCAAATATCAGACCAATTAGAGGTAGGGTCTATGTCTTTTTTTACTGCATTCCGAGTATCGAGTGCCCGTGTCTCTGTCTCATTATTGCACTACCGCCATAACGTCTTGGTTCTTTTTTTATTATAAATATACATATTCTATGAAATTGGCAAATGGCCATTTCTTCATGGCCTTCACTTACATATCATGGCGCTGTAAGTGACCCATTTTAGCAATGAGTCGGAGATCATTGTTGCTTAACTCTCTAACGGGCGTTTCCACACTTTAATCCTTCCATCATCTGGTTTCAGGCATAATCTAATCTTATTTGTGATAGCATCTGACTGCAACTTTCGTTGCTCCATTTTTCGTGATAGCGACCAAAATTATCTCGAGCAAATCAATGGTATGTGATAAGAAGGGCAAGGGGCCTTCAATAGGCAAGTTTGAATGTATTTTGGAGTTGCTAGTCTTATCCCACGCTTATTGGGGCCTCTTGAACTTTTTCGAGCTTTGTTGATCTACCCCAGAAGAAGTTAAGGTCTGATTACCTTTTTCCGGTTCCTGTTTCTAAGCACGCTAGTAACGTAAGAGTTGTCGCACAATTTCAGAGAGGTGCGATTTTTTGACGCCGAGTGTATATTACATGTTGTATTTTATTTTCAGAATGATTTAACGGATTTCCACGATGAGGGGTCTAAATTTGGTAAGACTGGTAGTGACATACAAGAAGGAAAGTGCACCTGGTTCTCAGTAAAAGCACTGGAGCGGGCGAGCCCCGAACAAAAGGAAACTTTCAAGGCCTGCTTCGGCAGCTGGAACCCTGAAGATGTAGAACGCATAAAGAGCATATATAAAGATTTGGATTTAATTTCGCTTTATAAAGAACACCACAATTTTACATATGAACAGTTTATGAAAAAAATAAACGAACTTCCATCAGACGATCTTCTGCGACCTGAATTGTTCATAAAATTAATGGAGGCGTCCGACTTAAATAAATGGGATATATACTAGGCCTCCGAGCCCAAAGATCTATATTACACATTATTCTAATTTTGACTTGGGAGAAATCCAAATTTATAAAAATTACCGTACATTGATTATCTTTTTCGATAAACTTACCAGTTCTACATATATAAAATGTTGATTTGAAAACATATTCAATGATGAGGGAAAACAAAGCGCGAAGGACAATGCGCTTAGAGTTTCTTTAAACTCATTTAATAAAATTAAAAACTATAAGTAACATCTTTTTTATAATTTTGAGTGTAAATTAAAAAAAAAATCGACGCTTCCTTACGCCATTTATACCCATTGTTTCTTCAGCTCTTCCGAAATGATGCAGTAGACTTATCCACAATATTGATTCGAAATATGTCTTAAATATATTTTTTATTTATTTATTTATTGTTTAATATATATTTTATATTTTTAATAAATTAATAAATAAATATATTGATCTTGTAATATTTCATGTTTTGTTTCACCTTTTTTGTTACTAAACCATTTTAGATGTTATTTCTTAAATATACAATGTTCTCCTACTGAATAAAATAATTTCTGCTTTTGCTTGATTCTCTCCTTATCTTTACCTATGTTATATTTTTTTAGTTATGTTGATGAATGGATTGCATTTTGGTTGTAACGTAAGAATTCATAAGCTGATGGGTGTATTCTTCAAAACGCGGGAGACTTGGTTAAATTTCATTCATCGTGGGGTAGGCGACGATGGTAAATTTGTAGGTTGCCTTAACGAAAGTTTTTTATTATTTCACTTCTTTTAAGAAAATTTAATTGCCTACGTACTGTAATGAAGTGTAAAATTCTTTTTTTATCATCATTATAGTCAACAAAGTTTCAGTGCTCAAGTGGCTCCTCACATACGAAATTCCTAGTCTCCACGCCATTTGGACACCACTGTGTCATATGCAGAGCGGATAACATCCAAATCCAGTCCGCCGATAACATAACTTATTGAGTAAATGTAATTTATGTATGTGTACATGAACAGGCTTCGTTGTATTCAACGAAGCCTGTTCATGTACACATACATAAATTCGACAAATAAATCTATGTAATATATGTTCCGTACATTTAATGAACTAATTTATGGGATTTAGTCAAGTCAACTACGGTGTGAGGCGAATTTAAAATACTAAAATTTAAAGGTAGTCCAGTAAGCAATTACATTTTAGTCACAAAATCAAATTTGTGGCATATTTATAAGGAACATAAAATAAAGGTTTGCACGGTTCGAGATAATAAAACGTTGATTTTAAAATACTTTTACAAAATAAAATGTTGCACGGCGTGAGATAATAAAACGTTGGTTTTAAAATGTTCTTTATACTTTTTTTATAGGAGTAGGGGCAAACGAGCATCGTGTTGCCGAAAATTAAGTAATCACTGGGGCCCATGATAATCATATGAGAGGAGAGAAAGGGATGGGCCACAGGATGGCTCTATCGAACTCACCAAGATTTTTGGAGGCTAACTTGACTATACCATCCAGATGACCACTAATTGGACGCCACTCATTATATTAATGCCGTCAATACTCATATTAGCTGATGCAAACAGGGGAGTGTTCGCGAATTTGAGATTTATAATGAAGGGTTGTTATTTGGCGGTATTGCGCAAAATTAACGTTACTGGTTTGTAAAATGTCCTTGACACGCAGAAGAATATTATAGTGTTTAATAACTACTAACTACGAAAAAAAAGTTCGTTGAAACTATTCCAAATTCAATTAAGCATATTGCATGTCGAGCATGTCTTCCGAATCTGTATTTTCCCCTACCAACTATGGTCTAATGCGGCTGAGGATGTTTTCACTTCAAAAATATGTTTTTTTAAATAACATCGAACTTGCGACTCATTGGTTTGGTTTGCCCTGCAAGTCAGTTATTTAGACTATATTAGAACGTCTCAAAATTATCAGCGCAGTTGTTGATTGTAACCTGATAGACGCGATCTAATTTAAAATTGTCCAAATATGTCTCTAAGTAAATGGTTTGTAAGAGGTTTCACAAGTTCTCCAATTTGGTATGTACGTTGTTATAAACTATTGAAGAGTTATATATTTGTAAGCAAGGAATGTGATAGTAAGAAAAATAATATGTAAAAAGCATATACCACTGGAGCATTAAATTTAATTTATTAAAGCAAAATTTGCTATTTCAATCAATAATGGCTACAATTAAATATTTTTTAGTAATTTAATAAATTAAAAATAAATTAAGATTTCATAGTTTTTCAGAAGTAATTTTAACTTAAAAAATATTAAAATCGGTAACAGAAATGATAAAAAACATAATTTCATACATTATGTACTTATTTATATTATCTTATATGTACTTTTGAAAAATCTTCTTCGTGCTTAGAAGAGATATTTGGTAATGCTCGTATCACGCCTCGATACTTCACAGTTGACTTATTGCGACATTCCAATTGAGATTGGTGGGGTGAGTTTTATTTGTCAACAGTTTTTCAACGTTACCGACGTTGTCCAAGAAATATGCCCAGAAAAGAAATCATACTAGTGCAGACTAATAGCACTATATGATAAATACACTGATGGACACGTTCTTCCCTTCTTATTATTATATATTATATTATATATATATATATATATATATATATATATATATATATATATATATATATATATATATATATTAATTAGCTGTGTGCTCCAATTTCCGCATCCAGGAATGTCTAATTGGCTTCAAGATGTCATCCATCCGCCTGAACGTTGCTCTATAACTATATATGTACCGCTCTCATGCTTCTTTCTCTTCTAAGACTTCCTTATCAGATATTCCTAAATATTAATTTAATATATTTCAATTTTCCTTGTATTAATATCAGGCGCAGTACAGCACAGCACAAGCAATCTTCGCAAGCCGATTGGTTGCATAGGACTGAACGTTTTAATAATTCAGTTCAGAAAATCGTCGCCGACGTCGTAACTAACAGTGAACTTGCTAAAACACCGCCACTTGCCCAACGATTAGTTGAGGTAACAGATATTGTTTATTTCAATTTTTTTAAGTCAACAGATTTCTATATAGATATTGAACTAACATGTTCTATAAATGTTCCCAGCAAATTGGAAGATCCAATGTATTTGATAATTGGACAAATATATTTGACATTTGGAATATCACCCTTACATATTATTTTTATATTTGTTTCGCCTTAAGAAATGATTAGAGTAAGAGAGAGTAAGAGAGATCAAATTATTTTAACATTCGTGAAATATTTTAATAAACTAATGAAATAACAGCTTAACTTAAACTAGTCGGTTCACACACCTCGAAATTTTTGATAAATGCTTATGCAAGCAATGAATGCCTTTATGACGAGACAAAGATTACAAAAATAAAACTAAGCATATGCAACTACAGCAGGACAAATTTGTGAAACATTTTGTACGTTCTTTGTCTGCTTTTTTCTTTTCGCCCGTGAATACATGGCTTCACCCAAAGCTTTTTTGTTTCGAGTTTTTCGTCTTCATATTAATCGAATGATAATAGCAGCACATAAAGTCATTCCACGTTTCTTCATTTTTAACTACGCAAATAACATAGATAGATATCCTGGATAAAGAAATTTGACTAGTGGAAACTTGTATTACATATCAGCTGTTGGAGTATGATACCCTTCTAAGAGTACCTCTTCAAGGCCACATGACGATGATGGCTTACGAAGTCCTGGAGACACCGGCGAAGCTCAATGAGCAGTCATTGTATCGAGCACAAGTTGTTTCCTGCGCCATGGAATTGGTAAATTTTGTTTAATGGATATTTGGTAGCTTAAATTTCTCTTTGAATTTAAATATCGGACATAAGGATCATTTCATGACTTCTTATAAATTATTATTTACGCCATTACTTAATTATTTTTTGCTCATGTGTTTATCCTACCCCATTTTTAATCTGCTAAAGTTTATCGGACGGATATCGATAGGCTTTACAACGAAACTCTTATTAACCTACTTCAAAAAGGAAGAGGCTATGGTAGCATTTAAAGATGAAGTATAAACTTTAAACCTATATTTTGTTATCAACTGTTTCTACTGTTTATCAGTTCATTAACCAAGTTACAAGATACAATCTTTAAATAAAAATCATTACTTAAGTTCAATTGGAAATACTCGTACTCATAAACTTGGAAAGCTTTTAATGTGATAAAAATGGTAAATGAGCTGATTTCTCCAGATACAATCATATTTTCTCATCATCGACGACTTTATGGATGGATCGACAATGCGTCACGGGAAGCCGTGTTGGCACTTATTGCCCGACGTTAAAAAATTAGTTCTGAACGACGCTTGCATATTCCGAAGTCTTGTTAACGACATACTCAAAGCGTATTTAAAAGATCCCGTTTACACCAAAATTATAGATATATTTAACGAGGTATGTTTTTTACTTTAGTTTTCTTAATTAAAAATACTTTAAATACTACAAGGTACCACACGAAGGTTTCATTATTATGTTTATGCAACAAGTTATTTTGAATTTGTTCGAATGTAATCATGGCCAGTACGAGAGTTCTACAGATTGAAATTAAACTTGTTTTATTGCGTTTGTTTAAAGTTCTTGTTCCCGACGTTTCGAATATTTCACAGCACTCATAATCACGGGGAGAGACACTAAAGTTTCTGACATTGTGATGTCAAACTTGGGAAGAAAAGGCGGTAATTTTTTTTAATAAACGCGATAAAATCTGTAAAAGTAGTTCAATTTCAATAAGCAGATTTTACGTTTATATTTTTTATATCGTTTGTATTTTCAGATGTGTTTATTTGTAGCTATTGGCCAGTACCTGGACAATACCATTCCTAAATCTAAAGATTTTTCCTTATATACACAAGAAAACTATAATAAAATAGTAAGATACAAATGTACATACTACTGCTTAGAAATACCAATAATGTTAGCCTTGACGCTATGCGAAAAAGACAATGAAGTCATATTTGAACACGTAAGAAACATAGTCCGAGACGTCGGCGTACTGTACCAGATGACGGTAAGTATTAAAATAGCCATTGGGTAAAATCACGACAGTTGCAATGTTGGGATACTTGTCCTATTTTTGACCTTCTTTAAATTGGTATACATTTGTTTCTATTGCAGAAGAAGAAGTAGTTGATAGATTTCTTCCTACAGTTTGGTTTTTTCTCAGAAATTGGTAAGATCCCTAGATAAGCATGCTGGTAACGACGACCTTTCATATCTGTCCAAAGTTTTCTGTTAACGTTTCTATTTGGCACGTAACATCATCGTTTACGGAGAACTTCACAAGCGAACGCACAATCCGTTTGCCAGGTTCCGTTCTAGAATTTTTGATTTACAAAATGAACCTCGTATTCGTCCGGACACTTTGGTCGACAATGATGAATAAAGTCGATTGGTGAAGCTGATTATAATCTGCAGCCGAGCTAGCTGCAGCTCTTGATGTTAACATTAAAGCAATATTGGTCCATTTGCGACAATTTGGCAATGTAAAAAGCTTGATAGATGGGTGCCCCACGAATTGAATGACCGCCAGCGCACCGTACGCGTTGGGACCTGCATCTCACTGCTCAACAGGCACAGAAGTGAAAGAATTTTGAAAATAAAAACGTGCGTCGAAAAGCGGACTCTGTTCGACTATCGAAAGCGCTCAGCAAGTTAGATCCTGGTTGAGCACCAAAGCAATGCCCTAAACGAAAAATGACCTTGAGAAAGTTAATGGTCACTCTTTGGTGGTCTAGTGCCGGTGTGATTCACACACAGTCACGCAGTTTTTTACCAAGCGGCATGAGCATTAATGCAGATGTGTACTGTGAAGAACTGAGCACAATGATGGAGAAGCTCGCACATCTGCAACCAGCTTTGGTCAATCGGTCGTCCCCGCTGCTCCTACACGCGACACCATACAAGCGACCCCATACTTAACAATAGACAGTCTCCAGCTGCAAGAGTTGGGGTTGGAAGCTCTTCCTCATCCATGTATAAAGACCTATTATAAAATTATTGTTATTATTATCAAGCAATACCTAAGAAGAAAATATTGACGTACCAATTTTTTACCAGGTTTTTGAATTGGCAAAAAAATAATTTTACATATTTTCTATTGTGATGTATATATCTTATTTCAGTAGGTGTGCAGTCTGTAAGCTTATATTTAAGTACCTATGTAATTAGACACACACTGAAACACTATCCACTAATATTTAAAACTGTCAAACGTATACCAGGTTTTTTTGTTTGACCTGTTTGTGCATTTTGCCTCTTTCAGAGTTTATTTTTAGGTAATTTCTGCAATTGTCTTGTAATTTTATCGATAGTTCCACAATTTTATTTGTGAAGCAGTGGAAATGATAGCATCTTGTTTTTCCGATCTTTCCACAACACAATCGGGCAGGTTTTATTTGTAAAATATGATTTATGAGGCATAGATAAATTAAAGATACAAAGAGCAGGCGCAGCCTGCTTTTCGCACCCCGGCGCCGGTATTACTTTAGACAGCCCTGCTGATATATATGTACGTCTGTCCCACGATTGATATTGTAGCAAGTTTTACTCAAAGGAGACTTCATTTTTAAAAGAAGTAGAACTCTTCAAAGTTCTACAAACAAGCTTTTATTTATTAAAAATTTCGTGAGACATTATTCAATTTTTTTTTATAAAAACTCATGAAAAAGCTTTACTCATGTTCGCGTTATTTTTTCTCGGTATTTTTGTACTGACAACTTTCGGAGTCGACCACATCGTCACTTAACGTGAGGTGGGATCGTGGTCAAGCGTTAGTGTATTCAATTAAAAAATAAGTATTTAATTTACAGAATGATTTCACGGACTTAAACAATGAGAAGTCTAAATCTGGTAAAACTGGTAGTGATATACAAGAAGGGAAGTGCACCTGGTACGCCGTGAGGACACTGGAGCGAGCGACCCCCGAACAAAGGGAAACTTTCAAGGCCTGCTACAAAAGCTGGAATCCTGAAAATGTTAGACGCATAAAAAGCCTATATAAAGATTTGAATTTAATTCCCCTTTACAAGGCACAACATAATTTTAAATATAAACAATTTATGAAAAAAATTAAGGAACTTTCTTCAGATGAACTTCTGCGACCTGAATTGTTTATGAAATTGATGGAGGCGTCCAACTTAAATAACTGGGAAATATACTAAGCTGCCTTATCCAATGATTCTTATTACACACATGAACCTGTTGTTTCATGTAAAAATAATGTTTTGTACGTTATTGCTACTAAAATTCTTCAATATATTAATGAGTTATATTTTTAGATTGTAAAATAAAGGTGTGACGTACCTAAAATGTGTTTTAAATTATGAAGGATATGATGTATATACTAGTGGTAGTTCCACTAGTTTGGTCCCAACGCTTAATAAATAAACCTATGCGTTCCAAAGAAAATTTAAGAGCTTGAAACATACATAATAGGGTTCGGAAGGAAATTATTTTTATGTATTAGTCATACAGGCTGGTGGTTTTACTTATATTCGCATGTAAAGATGTACATAGGCTGCGTAGACATGCATATCATGTCGAATACCACTTCAGTACATTTTAGAATCGCTTATTCTTATAAATGGTGAACCTTAGGTTCTCTAGGAAATAAGGGCCATTTCTGTAGATTATTTCATGATCTACTTGTCTTAGCTATTATATATATATATATATATATATATATATATATATATCTATTTCGCTAAAAAATAAAAAAAAAACATCTTTGCAAACCTTGAATAATTTTTCTTACACACATTGGATCGACGGGACTTTTCACAATTTCATTGTTACACTTTCTTTGGAATTCATGCAAGAGTAATTTTGACCGGACTATGTGTTGCGGTTATTATTATTCTGATTTCTTCGACTCTGTTGAATGCATTTTGCCTAATCCACAAAGTTGATTAGAAATACACTGACATTTTTTTAAATAAATACCGGTGGCAAACGAGTTAGCAGATCACGTGATATTAAGTGGTCGCCACCCGTAGGCAATATAATAAGTTGCAAATGCCTTGCCTACCTTTAATGTACAGGGGAAAGAATAGACAGCAAAAAGTATATTTCCCTTTCTTATCCACATTAAACCCTTTCTCCGCTTCCCACCCTTTCCTTATTAAGATAGGATTGAAAGGTGGAAGGGACCAGCTTTAGGTCTAAAGTACCTCACTCATCAGGCGAAACGCAGAATACGTCTATTTCACGTCTGTCTTCTGTGAGGTCATAGTATTTGACCAATCGAGCCGGTCTATTCGTGCAATAGATATTGTTGCAGACTCTACTACTGATAAATTGTTAAAATATGATCTTTCAATTTATCTTATTGAATAAAATAATTTTTCCTTCTGCCTCACCTTTCTCATCATCTGTTGTCTGTCTCTTTTCTTCAACTGCTTGATCTTGATCAATGTGCGATTCATAGATTAAAAGGTAAAGCGTATCAAATATAAGATAAGCTTAATGAATATAAAATAATAATTTCAATAAAATACATAACATTGATGTTTCAACCGACCTTCGTCTACTGCTGTATGTAGAACCCCCATTGATCGCCTCAAAATATCCTGCCGCTCTCATCCAGTGGCCTTCCTTTCATTATTGCCTTCATCAATACGGGTTAAACAATGTCTATTAGATTTTTTTTATTTTGCAAGAAATTAACTTCTTGATTTTTATCATCAACATTAAATGATAGAAGTAATTCATTAAGAAATAGCCGCGTTGCGAGCGAGTTCATTTGCAGTAGTGCGTAAGTTGTACAATCCAGCAGCAGTCGCCACATACAGATCTGTTCTGAAATTGGTATCATTTTAAAATGGCAATTTCTAAATTCTTAAGTAATTTAACAAGAACTCATGGAACTTGGTGAGTCTAAATAAAATAATATTTAATATTAAAAATTAAATTACTTATTATTGTTGTGTAGTATTTAACTACATTTAATTTCACAAGAGTTTACAAAATAAATATAGTTTTAGATATTCACATTATTAGCAAATGCGTTTTTGATAGCTTTTAGAAATTATTTTTGGTTATCTGTTTCTTATGTCTAAAACAGGCTTATAACCTGATCAAAAGTAAATAGCCATTGTTTCAGACAATTAAATATAAAGCAACCCACGCTTTTTTACGATATTTTTTTTTTATCAATGTTCCTTTTCAAATCTTTTAAAATTAATTTCTTTTTAGGCTAATTACAAAGGCTTATTTTATGAACTATTTTTCTTTTTCTGATTTTTTGTTCGGCTACAAAAGGTGGTTGAATCCTCATAATCGTGATCAGGACTAACACAAATAAAATGTATTGTCATTGGTATTTTACATTTAAAAAGAAAGAACTAAAAAATCCTGTAGTATAATTACATAAAGTATTTATTATTATTCAAACTTGAATATCTAGATAGCGTTATTCCCAATCTTTAAAAAAACTCAAGATCCTGAATAACATAATGGGACAAAAAAAATTAAATTTATTATTGGTCATCGGTCCTTGATAAGTGTACGAAGTTTGAAATTAATCCGACGTTTGAAGGGGATGAAAATCACGTTCAAATATTCCGTTACATGCATAGATACACCAAGCTAAAAGCTTAAAAACATGCCAATTAAAAATGGAATTTAAACTAGCATGAGCGACCTCATCGAAAGTACTGTTAGAATATAAGATGAATGTCTCTAAAAAAAGCACGTAGTGCCCTGTTCCTTTTCATCGTCACGGCACTCCATGCTTCCAGAGTAATTTTATATTTTCTCATTACAATTGCAGGTCACCTGTACAAAAAGCGCTGTTAAGCAAGCAAAATATGGTATCTCAAAGGGTATTTACAGATTACCAAAACTATCTACCGAAATTTATTAGCAACACTTTATCCGACAAGAGGTATGCGAAGTTCCCAGAAATTAGAGAGCGACTACAAAGGGTAGGTTATGTATGAATATGGATAAAGTAAGAAAACAAACTACTACACTAGTCTACACTACAAATCCTTTGAAATAAATTTAGGATAAACCAGTACTCACAAAACCATCAAAAAAATATACACGAACATATTTGTTGAATACATGCTTTTTTCATTTCCTTTAAATGATATAGTAAAAAAGTGTTATTCGATATTTAATTTGTCTTATTTTTATTTAACTTTAATCTACTTTGCGAGATCTATTATTAATTACATTTATATCTTTCTTCTACCTCATGTAACGAAATGTAAATCTGACGTCGTCTTGTAATTTTACTTCTAATTATCGTCCATTTGTTTAATGGTAGTTTCACCTTAAAAATACTTCAGGTTTTATATTTCGAAAGAAAATTCATAATCACGTCTTTCTAATTAGACCACATAACTTCAAATACGTACATCAATAAGTACTCACGCCCGGACTAAAGGTCTTTGATATTTTTTAAAGTCAGACATTATGGATTCCTATTTGGTACTGTCCTGACTCACTTTTCTCGCTTTTTCAACTTCGGTAAACCTATTTATGCATTCTCGTTGGTCGGGATGTCTGTAGGTCTGCCAAAAATGCATCTCACGTACGAATATATGGAGAGAGCTCACCTATCTGTTTTACTTTTTAACGGTTGTGTTTATTACAATCACTGCCTTATCTTCTTTTACAAACGTGATAACGCCTATTAATATACATGTATTATATTTTTTTATTTAGATATCGGATTATAACATTCTTGGTGGAAAGCAACTTCGCGGGTTGTTGACGCTGTTTACTTACGAAACTCTAATGAAGCCTTTAACGCTAAATGACGAGTTATGGGAAGATGCATTTAAACTGGCGTGGGCAGCTGAAATTGTAAGATTTTTCTTTTCATCGGTAGCACTAATGTTAAGCACACCAATGACTACATTATTATACAAGTACAGGAAATGTGAACAAGAAAACTGTAGCTTGCTAAAGTGACAGTGGAGATACGACCCACAGACAATAAACATAAGGATTTTTTTTGCCAGGTTGTTGCCACCATGTTTAGTGAAAAAATAATATAGAATCCTTCGATCAATGTCGGTTGTTGGAACTGGGGACAATTACAAACACCCCTATAAACGATATAGGATAGTCTGGTGCATTGATGCTTTGATGTTTTTGGAAATTTAGATTGTAGAGTCTGGATACGGCAGTATACAAGTTAAGCGAGCGCTATGGCAGTGTTTTTAATATTTAAATCTCATGTTACGTGAGAAAAGATTTTTTTTGTAGAAGGTGGCAAACGAGCAGGCGGTTCACCTGAAGTCAAGATGTGATCGCTACCCATAAGCATCCGCAACAAGAGTTGCAGATGTGTTGCCTACCTTTAATGGACAGAGGAAGAGATAAACAGAAAATGGTCTCTTTAATATATTCCTTTCCTATTCAGCCCCTCCACAGTCAAGTCCTCTTTCCCGTTCCGTCCTTTCCTTATTATCACAGGATGGGAAGGGGAGAAGGACAATAATTAGGCCTCCGGCACCTCACTCGTCAGATTAAACGCAGAATAATCTACGTCAAGCCTGTCTTCTGTGAGATCTTGGTATTTCACCGGTCGAGCCGGCCAATTCGAGCAACAGATGTTGTTGCGGAATCGACTACTGTCAAATTACAAAAAGATTACAATAAGGTCGATCTTAACGAAAGCATAAAATGTCTTCCCCTTATTCATTGTTCTCGTAACGCCCTTTCTTTAGTCGGATGTAAATAAATATGTAGTTAAAGCATTTTAAGCACAATAATAAACAAATGCTACACCGTATTTTCTTTTTAACTAAAACAAGCGAGACGTTCGTTTTGTTTTTCAGTTACAAGCAATTCTACTCATCAGGGACGATGTGGATGATGAAGCGGACACGCGACGTGGTCAGAAGTGTTGGCACTTGCTACCCGATGTTGGTGTGTCAATAGTAAATGACGTCAGCATGACGACAAGTTTCCTGTTCGACGCATTGAGACTGAGCTTCGGGAATAAGCCACAGTATGGAGATATTATAAACTTGTTTAATGAGGTAAATCCGAATAAATAATAACTTTAATGAAAATTTCAGAGTACTCTAGCATGTGTGCCTCAATCATCAGACGAAACTACCTCAAGTACAAAATACCTCTTTTCAAGTTGTTACACTCATCTAAAAATTGCAGCTGCTACTGCCTCCACTGCTAAACTGGTCGACAGTGACAGTCGGTAAAACAGTCGAACATAATAAATCAATATAAAACTTTCCGTCTAAGTATTATAGCTTTTAACTAAAAACGTGATTACACTAAAAATTGTATTTGCTTGGCGTTTGGACGTAAAACATAAAACTTTACTTTGTGTTATTGGTTTGAAAATATATAACAATTTATTTTCCATTTTTCCACTCAGAATCAAACGTTGTATTAATACTGAACTATATTTTCAGACATTTTTCAATACTACCATGGGTCAACAATTAGATTCTATAATGAAATATTCCAAGAGACCAGATGGTTTTACTGAAGATATCTACCATACGATGTCTATTTACAAGACGGGACACTATACCTTCAGATTTCCAATATTATTGGCCTTGATATACTCCCAGAAAGCAACAAAAGAATCTTACGTATACGTGGATACAATATGTGACGAAATAGGTATAAATCTACAGATACAAGTAAGTTATTTTTGAATTTATTTATTTAATCCTCGTGTATATATACGCTACACCACACACGCACGAGGCTATACTTGTTTTGAAGATTTTAAAAGATTACACATTTTTGGACCTCTTTTGCGATGTAGGGCAATAATCTCAATTTTGAGACTTCACTATTTAGTTGTAAAACTGGTAACATTATTTGTTTTTTTTCTTGACTTCATCAGGGTTTATTTATATATTAATTCATCCATTCATAATCCACATTAAATGTTGGTCGGTTGGTTACCTGGATGTTAAGATTATAATATTTGTTATTAAAATAAATATGCGCTAACCGTAACCCGGAGGGGTAGGCTCTATAGATTTCCATCTGGCGCGATCCTGTCACACCGCTCTCGCTTCTTCTAGATTCATACATCTACGCATGCATGCGTTTTTCTTATTAAATTACATCTAAATCCTCTCCAGCATCTGCTAATTAATTTTACTTATAAGAAATCATTAAAACACATAACAAAAACCTAGGTGTCCCTGCAAACTTCGTTCCGCATTGGAATTAATTTGTTTTGTGTTAGTTTATTGACTACATTAACTTTGCATTATTTGCTGGATGGATTGCGCTCGAGCCGCCTCGATTCATTAAAGCACCTTGAGATTTACGACATTTTTCGATTTGTTAAGTTAGCATGTATACACTCTTTGCACGTTCTGTCATTGTCAAAGATACGTAACGAATAATTTATGTGGCTCATTTTCTTGATTCGTAAACTTTTCATGCTCTTTATTAGGGGCGAGGTCAAATCCAAAAAATAAATATCAAGTAAATCTGCGCTGCCATTCCTAAGTTATAAATGTGACTTTGTTTGATATTTATTAAATAAATGTAATATACGCAGTCCCTACTGGAAAATAAATAATGATTAAGCTGTTTATAATACTTAACGAATGGAGCTAATATTATTGTAACACAAATAACCAAAAAGGAGAAATAGAATCGTATAAAAGGCAGGTAAACAAAGTAGTAACTAAAAAACTTATTATTTATGTCTGTTTTACATTATAAATGACAGGCGTGTCGTGCGTACATATTGGTTTTGTGTAACAACTACAATTCTGAATCAAATTAACAAATTCCACGACTATTGCAAGTAATTTATGTTTATTAATGCCTATTAACATAATATAAAGATTATGTCAAGTGTGTTTATCTCAAGTTCATTACTTATGTTTTTGTTTATCTAGAACGACTACATGGATTGCTTCATAGATGAAAATTCGATGGGCAAAACGGGCACTGACATTCCTACAGGGAAATTATGTTGGCCGGCGGTGGAAGCACTAAAGCATTGTAACTCTAGCCAGTTAAAAGAGTTCAACTCCTGCTATGGCAAACCTGATCCGTCATACGTAGATCGAGTACATAATTTGTACCTGGAACTACAATTACCCCAGATCTACCGCCAGTTGGAACAAACTCGTTACGATATGGTTTTGAAACAAATTAATGACTTACCACCTGGAGCTATGCCTCCCCCGGAGGTCTTCCATAAAGCTCATGATCTGATATATAATAAAACTCAAGTAATAAATTATGCTGCTGCTTAAACCTATTGTATAATTGTGGTTCGGGCTTATTGAATATATTTGTAAAGTTCTCTATAGAAGAAACAATTTTGATTAATTAACTATTCACTTTACCTAAGTGAGTGAGTCGGAAGCCGGACCAGCCGTAGAAATAATTCAAAAACAGACGTGAAATAGTACATTTCTGAGATTCGTCGGATGGTACCGCAAACCACCTCCATCTCTTTCCGTTATTACCCTTCCAGCTGTTTTCTTCTATCTCTTTTTCAAGAACGCGATCATACATCTGCGACTCCTCTGATAGTTGTGGATGTGGATCAGAATCGGTGATCTCATCATCTGTTGAGCAAACGAACAAGCGATTAACAATTAAAGTGGCTCCTACCAAAATTGTTCATCAATTTCAAATTCTTATTTATTTACTGCGTTATAAGGGTCATGTGTTATTTCCAATAAATCGGTATCATTTATAGACTTTTACATGGCCGCTTAGGCTTTTTAAATAAACAATTGCAATAGTTCCCGTACATTTTGAATATAATTTTAAGAATTTTATATGGCTCGAGTTTTAACTTTTTTATATTGTAGCACCGAAGGGTCCATGGTGTAATCATTTGATTTTTTAAAGGAAATACTGTGTATTCAAGGACAATCTCGTATAATAATTAATAAAGTATCACATTTCATATATTCCAATGCATTATTTGTCTTTATTGTTAAATACAAATTTAAGTTTGAATGACGTTACATGTGTTTTACTAGATATTTTTAAGATAGTAATGAGATGATCTGTTACAGACTTGTTAACGATAGCAATAGTTTTATATTCACGTTATAGTTTTAAAACCATATAGGAAAGTCAACTTGGACTTCTAGTTTGAAGAAAAACTCCATGCACGGCAAGTTTATTTAAATAACTAATTGCCGCACTCACAGTTGTGGATATTCAATCAGTTCCTTATAATAGATTTTATCAGCGCACTCTCAGATTCAGCTCATAACGCGTCATAATTACAAGTAAAGTTAGTACAGCAAATCCTTTTCTAATAATGAATACTCCATGTATGTATATGTTACGGTTAAAGTGTTGTATTCGCCAGCAGTCGCATTCTTAAAAGGTTATATTATGTGTTATGTTAAATTTTCAACTACTATAAAATAAATTAACCTCCTGAAATAAGGTCCTTTTTCATATTGAAAAAAAAATTAAGAGGAAACGAATAAATATCATACTTAGTATGTATTCCAATAAGGACACGTATTTTTATTCCTATATTACTTTCATGATTAATGGAACTACTACACAATTTGACACTATATTACCCCTGTATATATATTATACAATACAAATTCATGAGAATGAGATAATTTTTGGTATTAGCGATACAGGGTTCAAACTTTAAAATTTGCCGGTAAAGTGAATAATCTATATTATGTTATCCTAGTAATTTGATAGTGTAGAGTAGTATATATCGAGTGAAACAGTTCCACGAAGGTGGAAGCAGTTACTGGATAGCTCCGAAAACTCTTACAAGACAATGAGCCGGAAAGTGCCCAGAGCAAGGAACATCATTTTCTCTAAGGAAAGAGCAGTAACTTCATAAAGAAACAAGGGTCTATATACTTAAACTACTAGTGCCGCGGCGAAATCCCATAGAAAATACGAAATTTGGCGGGATTTTCAAATTGAATGGAATGAATGAATATGTTCCTATGCGGCTTTATTTCTTTTTGTGTACTGTAAATTATTGATTACAATTCAATAAACTTTAAATTGTTAACGATATTAAAACTTAGTTTCATACAAAAAATATATAAGGAATGAATAATGAAATAACATTTAACAGAATTTTATGTTTATTAAAAAAAATCTAGAACAGGGACACTACGTGGATTTTCACAAAAAAATTATAATGATTGAAAATGACCTTATTAACATTATTACCAACACCACAACCCTCGCTTCTTATCCATTTTTCAGAAAAAAAAAATGATTGAAAAATGAATAATACGTCATACAACCATTTCGTCCGTTTTGACCATACATAAATACTTATATTGGGGTATAGAGTTCCAATTCTCGCGATTATAATACCAACATGCTGTACATGGCGCCATCTGTTAGTCTAGTTCCGAAACTTTATATAAATACATACGTATACCTTTGGATATTGAATAAGATCATCTTATTTCAGATTCATGAATGTTATCTACACGAACGTATGTATTTATACATTCGTACACATGACATGCAGGCTATTAGCCTACGTGCCTACAAAAATGAAAAATAAAAGTAAAGAATATTATAAAACGCACAGAACTACATCTTATTTTTATTATATTTATACATTATTTAACATTTATTCTTAAATTATATGTTAATAAGAATTATTTTTAGTCAAAATAATTTTATCGACTTAAAATATTGATACTACTAATAATTCAATAGTAATATAATAAAACATTTATCGATTAATCGGTTCCGTTATGCCATCTTGTGAGTAAAATAATTTTTTTTGATCATGTTTTATTATGGAGCGACGCCACGAGATGTAGATGATGTGATGATGTGCTAAAAAAATATTTCTATGGTTTATTGTAACTTTCCACCCCCTGGTTTTACCATTGTTTTGACATTTTCATATTATTTGTTTGATATTCCAAAAGGTAGATATTAATATTTTAAGGATTACAAAGGTAGTTCGATACATTTGAATGACCCTGAAAACAGTAATATAATATTACATTTGTATAGTACAGCATAATTTTACGTTGGTCGTCGTACATAGGTCATTGAAGCAATACAATTACTCGGTGAGCTATACTTCACGTGCACTCCGCACTGATGACCGACGAGTAACGGATAATAAACCTACTCGGATTAGAATGTACGAATAACGTTCAGGAACGACCAAATATGGAGTTTAAGTGACTAGGTGCAGGATGCAATAAGTTAAGCAAAGTAAACATTGCATTTGTCGCATATAAGTGGACTTCCTGTAAGCTTGGAATAAGCGGCATTCCTTTACAATCCCGTCATCAATTATGATTCTGACAAATCGAAGATCAATTGGAGGAACGTCCATATTGTAAGGGCGTTGCAATTTAGGTGAATCCAATGGCATATCCATATTATGCAGGTGGCAGGGTGAAGTGAGTGAAATTCAGTGTTGATGTTAATTTTTCATGTTCGATAATTTAAATATGTTGCTTTAATTTGTATATTATTAAACTATTTTTATTAGGTACTGTCTAGGACGTTTATCGGATTGTCTAGGTTATTCGCTTCGACACTGGGATTTTTTACGACAGTAGAAAATTAATAAAAACTCAGCGGCGATCGTGGCCAAACTTTCAATAGACAGCTCCGCACACACGCACAATAACTCATATCTTACAGTTGTTTGAAAGCGTAATGACGGATTTCAAACTAAAGCCCCGTGTGAATGGGCAAGTGCCTTGATTGATGTGTTAAATATATATAAAGATTGATCTGTTAAATAGCAGAAGCATGATCCGCCTTGCGCTCGTATTTTGGTTTAGTTAGTTGTAAAATTAATGAACGACGATGCTAACTAAGGCGACTGATTACGAATGAGCTCATGAACAACTTCAGAGACAACTAGATAGAATCTGGGTTGCATGTTCGCGTCTCTCGCCGTTGTTTATTACCTGCCGAAAACTTAAATTAAGTTTGGAGGAAAGCTTTTTTTTACGTGAGAAGGTGGCAAACGAGCAAGCGGATCACCTGATGTAAAGTGAGCGCTACCCATAGACATCCGCAACAGGCAAATGTGTTGCAGATGCGTTGCCTACCTTTAATGGACAGAGGAGGGCATAGACAGGAAAAAGGATATTTCCTTTTCCCCGTTAACCCCCTCCTCGTCCAATCCTATTCCCTATCCCTTCCAATCCCCCTTATGACGAACGGGTGGGAAAGGGAAGAGGACTGAAATTAGGCCTCCGGCACCTCACTCATCAGACGAAACGCAGAGTACTTCTACTTCACGCCTGTTTTCTGTGAGGTCGTGGTATTTCACCCGTTGAGCCGGCCCATTCCTGCAATAGATGTTGTTGTTGCGGACTCTACCACTGATAAAAGCTATAGCGATAACGATAGCTTTAATGTGAAAGGGACCCTCAGGATCGTGGGCGCTTAGGGTGATGCGGGCCCTTATAGTCTAGATAAACGATCCCGGGAAGACGGCAACACGGCGTAGTGCTGCGCTGCCGTAGTGCTGCGAAAGCACACAGGGGAGATATTGTCTCCCCTGGGTAGAGCAAAGTGTGCAAATGCAAAGCATAGGCTTACAATATCAACGATATATTGATACGAGTGTTAAAGGGATCATCAACTTTTGTGTTCAATTTACAATCGCCTAGTCCACTTTTTATGTCCAAATATAATGACTGTTATAAGATTCGTACTGGTTGGGTTGTCGCTAGACATTGTAAGAAGAAGGAAACACTAAGAAGGAAAAATGTCCCAACACTCATTTCATGCGTATGTAATCAATTTACTGGAGCAGTTTCGCACAAAAACTATAAAATAAAAAAGCCTTCGTTTTTTTTAATGTTGTTGTATTAAGCTATTTACCCTTATTTTTTTTTAATTTAATGCATAAATGAGACATGACACAAAAGTATCATTAACATGGACGCTGTCATTTAATTTGAATAACATTAGTAACGTTTGTTGTCTTACTCAATGATAGTTGTTATTTATAGAGCAGATAAATAAGCGAGGAAATAAGATAAATATGCGTAATCTAAGTACATAAAAATCTAATTACTTCGCCAACTGGATTTTTTAAATTTCATTAAATAACAATAGGATGGAATTCTGTTAGGATCATCCAGTGCAGAATATTACCCGTCTTTTTACTATAACGTAGCTGTGATAACCGCCGCTTTACGTTCTGGTAGGATTGCACGGAGTAAAGGATTTGATTGTTTTTCTATGTGTAACTGCGTCTGATACCCCGGCGCCATGCCTAGATTAAAGTCACTGTTTAACTACTCATTGTTAAATATTTCTTGAAATCTTCTTGCTTGTGAATGAAGATAAAAAACATGATTTTAAATAAAACAACGCAGAGCTCGGCTCGCTTGCCCAAACAATGTAATTTCCTTATGACTAAATAACTTAAAAATAAAATTATACCAGAATTATGTTAAAATTAAGACATCTTATAACAAAAAGTGTCAATAACCTGGACAAATTGGTATAACTTTCTGTTATACTAATTTGTTCTATAATTTTCTGTTGGCTCATATAAGTATTATTATTACCTTACTGTTGGTAAAACTTGTGTAGTAGAGTGTAATGGCAACAATAAACTATTTTCTTTCTTTTTTTCTTAACCTATTTAAATAATATATTTGTATTATATAAAAATGTATGTATATGCGTAACCATTACTTGTCTGTATTTATGTAAATAATTTACATTTTAAAATTAACAGAAGAATATATAGAAGAAGCATTAAAAAAATTATGACACTAAGTTTGTTAAAGATTTTGTTTGAACTTTCACTTCAGTATTCGTCGGGCGTCAATGATCATATTATATTGGCTACGAATTTGTGCGTACACATACTGGTCCCAGCGTTTGTGTCGTTTCAATCCATAATTATAATATCAGTATAATATCAGTACTGCAGCTAGCGTTGTCGATACTCATATATTGCCTTCGGTGTTATTTTTATTTAATAAGTTTATCATTAAGAATACAGACAACATGTTTCCGAAATCGACCAACCGGTAAGTCTAGTTTTTAAGAGTGCTGTGTGGTTGAAGTACGTTTTTATTGTGGCAGATAGTTTATTCAAAATTTGTTATTTTATATTATACTAGTCTCCTAAATATTTTGACGGATTTGAGACATTCGATGTACTCATTAACTTTGTGATGTTTGCAATGTGTTAACGAAAAAGTTATTAGCGCTTAAGTAGGCCTCAAAGATTTATTTAAACTATAATGCTCCATTATTATCTACAACGTTTCGAAATTTTTCGAGTACAACCTTGATACCATAGAAGGCAAAGAACTTTTTGTAACCAATTTAATTCCATTGAGAGAGTTCTGCAGCGGTTATATAACAACTAATAGATTGTTAGAAGATACCATGTATGGACATGCATCAAAACATGTCACGTAAGGTGCTGCAAATTAAGACGCGTCATAAAATAAATATGTGGCCAGGAGTTGTGATAACGTACCAGTACACCTTTCCTATTAATCAATGCGGGTAGCTTTCTTTCATTTTTTCATAGTAATATTGTAAAATTTAGCCCCGCGGTCTCACCCGCTGAACAATTTAATTAAACTTTGCACGTTCTGTCATTGTCAAAGATACGTAACGAATAATTTATGTGGCTCATTTTCTTGATTCGTAAACTTTTCATGCTCTTTATTAGGGGCGAGGTCAAATCCAAAAAATAAATATCAAGTAAATCTGCGCTGCCATTCCTAAGTTATAAATGTGACTTTGTTTGATATTTATTAAATAAATGTAATATACGCAGTCCCTACTGGAAAATAAATAATGATTAAGCTGTTTATAATACTTAACGAATGGAGCTAATATTATTGTAACACAAATAACCAAAAAGGAGAAATAGAATCGTATAAAAGGCAGGTAAACAAAGTAGTAACTAAAAAACTTATTATTTATGTCTGTTTTACATTATAAATGACAGGCGTGTCGTGCGTACATATTGGTTTTGTGTAACAACTACAATTCTGAATCAAATTAACAAATTCCACGACTATTGCAAGTAATTTATGTTTATTAATGCCTATTAACATAATATAAAGATTATGTCAAGTGTGTTTATCTCAAGTTCATTACTTATGTTTTTGTTTATCTAGAACGACTACATGGATTGCTTCATAGATGAAAATTCGATGGGCAAAACGGGCACTGACATTCCTACAGGGAAATTATGTTGGCCGGCGGTGGAAGCACTAAAGCATTGTAACTCTAGCCAGTTAAAAGAGTTCAACTCCTGCTATGGCAAACCTGATCCGTCATACGTAGATCGAGTACATAATTTGTACCTGGAACTACAATTACCCCAGATCTACCGCCAGTTGGAACAAACTCGTTACGATATGGTTTTGAAACAAATTAATGACTTACCACCTGGAGCTATGCCTCCCCCGGAGGTCTTCCATAAAGCTCATGATCTGATATATAATAAAACTCAAGTAATAAATTATGCTGCTGCTTAAACCTATTGTATAATTGTGGTTCGGGCTTATTGAATATATTTGTAAAGTTCTCTATAGAAGAAACAATTTTGATTAATTAACTATTCACTTTACCTAAGTGAGTGAGTCGGAAGCCGGACCAGCCGTAGAAATAATTCAAAAACAGACGTGAAATAGTACATTTCTGAGATTCGTCGGATGGTACCGCAAACCACCTCCATCTCTTTCCGTTATTACCCTTCCAGCTGTTTTCTTCTATCTCTTTTTCAAGAACGCGATCATACATCTGCGACTCCTCTGATAGTTGTGGATGTGGATCAGAATCGGTGATCTCATCATCTGTTGAGCAAACGAACAAGCGATTAACAATTAAAGTGGCTCCTACCAAAATTGTTCATCAATTTCAAATTCTTATTTATTTACTGCGTTATAAGGGTCATGTGTTATTTCCAATAAATCGGTATCATTTATAGACTTTTACATGGCCGCTTAGGCTTTTTAAATAAACAATTGCAATAGTTCCCGTACATTTTGAATATAATTTTAAGAATTTTATATGGCTCGAGTTTTAACTTTTTTATATTGTAGCACCGAAGGGTCCATGGTGTAATCATTTGATTTTTTAAAGGAAATACTGTGTATTCAAGGACAATCTCGTATAATAATTAATAAAGTATCACATTTCATATATTCCAATGCATTATTTGTCTTTATTGTTAAATACAAATTTAAGTTTGAATGACGTTACATGTGTTTTACTAGATATTTTTAAGATAGTAATGAGATGATCTGTTACAGACTTGTTAACGATAGCAATAGTTTTATATTCACGTTATAGTTTTAAAACCATATAGGAAAGTCAACTTGGACTTCTAGTTTGAAGAAAAACTCCATGCACGGCAAGTTTATTTAAATAACTAATTGCCGCACTCACAGTTGTGGATATTCAATCAGTTCCTTATAATAGATTTTATCAGCGCACTCTCAGATTCAGCTCATAACGCGTCATAATTACAAGTAAAGTTAGTACAGCAAATCCTTTTCTAATAATGAATACTCCATGTATGTATATGTTACGGTTAAAGTGTTGTATTCGCCAGCAGTCGCATTCTTAAAAGGTTATATTATGTGTTATGTTAAATTTTCAACTACTATAAAATAAATTAACCTCCTGAAATAAGGTCCTTTTTCATATTGAAAAAAAAATTAAGAGGAAACGAATAAATATCATACTTAGTATGTATTCCAATAAGGACACGTATTTTTATTCCTATATTACTTTCATGATTAATGGAACTACTACACAATTTGACACTATATTACCCCTGTATATATATTATACAATACAAATTCATGAGAATGAGATAATTTTTGGTATTAGCGATACAGGGTTCAAACTTTAAAATTTGCCGGTAAAGTGAATAATCTATATTATGTTATCCTAGTAATTTGATAGTGTAGAGTAGTATATATCGAGTGAAACAGTTCCACGAAGGTGGAAGCAGTTACTGGATAGCTCCGAAAACTCTTACAAGACAATGAGCCGGAAAGTGCCCAGAGCAAGGAACATCATTTTCTCTAAGGAAAGAGCAGTAACTTCATAAAGAAACAAGGGTCTATATACTTAAACTACTAGTGCCGCGGCGAAATCCCATAGAAAATACGAAATTTGGCGGGATTTTCAAATTGAATGGAATGAATGAATATGTTCCTATGCGGCTTTATTTCTTTTTGTGTACTGTAAATTATTGATTACAATTCAATAAACTTTAAATTGTTAACGATATTAAAACTTAGTTTCATACAAAAAATATATAAGGAATGAATAATGAAATAACATTTAACAGAATTTTATGTTTATTAAAAAAAATCTAGAACAGGGACACTACGTGGATTTTCACAAAAAAATTATAATGATTGAAAATGACCTTATTAACATTATTACCAACACCACAACCCTCGCTTCTTATCCATTTTTCAGAAAAAAAAATGATTGAAAAATGAATAATACGTCATACAACCATTTCGTCCGTTTTGACCATACATAAATACTTATATTGGGGTATAGAGTTCCAATTCTCGCGATTATAATACCAACATGCTGTACATGGCGCCATCTGTTAGTCTAGTTCCGAAACTTTATATAAATACATACGTATACCTTTGGATATTGAATAAGATCATCTTATTTCAGATTCATGAATGTTATCTACACGAACGTATGTATTTATACATTCGTACACATGACATGCAGGCTATTAGCCTACGTGCCTACAAAAATGAAAAATAAAAGTAAAGAATATTATAAAACGCACAGAACTACATCTTATTTTTATTATATTTATACATTATTTAACATTTATTCTTAAATTATATGTTAATAAGAATTATTTTTAGTCAAAATAATTTTATCGACTTAAAATATTGATACTACTAATAATTCAATAGTAATATAATAAAACATTTATCGATTAATCGGTTCCGTTATGCCATCTTGTGAGTAAAATAATTTTTTTTGATCATGTTTTATTATGGAGCGACGCCACGAGATGTAGATGATGTGATGATGTGCTAAAAAAATATTTCTATGGTTTATTGTAACTTTCCACCCCCTGGTTTTACCATTGTTTTGACATTTTCATATTATTTGTTTGATATTCCAAAAGGTAGATATTAATATTTTAAGGATTACAAAGGTAGTTCGATACATTTGAATGACCCTGAAAACAGTAATATAATATTACATTTGTATAGTACAGCATAATTTTACGTTGGTCGTCGTACATAGGTCATTGAAGCAATACAATTACTCGGTGAGCTATACTTCACGTGCACTCCGCACTGATGACCGACGAGTAACGGATAATAAACCTACTCGGATTAGAATGTACGAATAACGTTCAGGAACGACCAAATATGGAGTTTAAGTGACTAGGTGCAGGATGCAATAAGTTAAGCAAAGTAAACATTGCATTTGTCGCATATAAGTGGACTTCCTGTAAGCTTGGAATAAGCGGCATTCCTTTACAATCCCGTCATCAATTATGATTCTGACAAATCGAAGATCAATTGGAGGAACGTCCATATTGTAAGGGCGTTGCAATTTAGGTGAATCCAATGGCATATCCATATTATGCAGGTGGCAGGGTGAAGTGAGTGAAATTCAGTGTTGATGTTAATTTTTCATGTTCGATAATTTAAATATGTTGCTTTAATTTGTATATTATTAAACTATTTTTATTAGGTACTGTCTAGGACGTTTATCGGATTGTCTAGGTTATTCGCTTCGACACTGGGATTTTTTACGACAGTAGAAAATTAATAAAAACTCAGCGGCGATCGTGGCCAAACTTTCAATAGACAGCTCCGCACACACGCACAATAACTCATATCTTACAGTTGTTTGAAAGCGTAATGACGGATTTCAAACTAAAGCCCCGTGTGAATGGGCAAGTGCCTTGATTGATGTGTTAAATATATATAAAGATTGATCTGTTAAATAGCAGAAGCATGATCCGCCTTGCGCTCGTATTTTGGTTTAGTTAGTTGTAAAATTAATGAACGACGATGCTAACTAAGGCGACTGATTACGAATGAGCTCATGAACAACTTCAGAGACAACTAGATAGAATCTGGGTTGCATGTTCGCGTCTCTCGCCGTTGTTTATTACCTGCCGAAAACTTAAATTAAGTTTGGAGGAAAGCTTTTTTTTACGTGAGAAGGTGGCAAACGAGCAAGCGGATCACCTGATGTAAAGTGAGCGCTACCCATAGACATCCGCAACAGGCAAATGTGTTGCAGATGCGTTGCCTACCTTTAATGGACAGAGGAGGGCATAGACAGGAAAAAGGATATTTCCTTTTCCCCGTTAACCCCCTCCTCGTCCAATCCTATTCCCTATCCCTTCCAATCCCCCTTATGACGAACGGGTGGGAAAGGGAAGAGGACTGAAATTAGGCCTCCGGCACCTCACTCATCAGACGAAACGCAGAGTACTTCTACTTCACGCCTGTTTTCTGTGAGGTCGTGGTATTTCACCCGTTGAGCCGGCCCATTCCTGCAATAGATGTTGTTGTTGCGGACTCTACCACTGATAAAAGCTATAGCGATAACGATAGCTTTAATGTGAAAGGGACCCTCAGGATCGTGGGCGCTTAGGGTGATGCGGGCCCTTATAGTCTAGATAAACGATCCCGGGAAGACGGCAACACGGCGTAGTGCTGCGCTGCCGTAGTGCTGCGAAAGCACACAGGGGAGATATTGTCTCCCCTGGGTAGAGCAAAGTGTGCAAATGCAAAGCATAGGCTTACAATATCAACGATATATTGATACGAGTGTTAAAGGGATCATCAACTTTTGTGTTCAATTTACAATCGCCTAGTCCACTTTTTATGTCCAAATATAATGACTGTTATAAGATTCGTACTGGTTGGGTTGTCGCTAGACATTGTAAGAAGAAGGAAACACTAAGAAGGAAAAATGTCCCAACACTCATTTCATGCGTATGTAATCAATTTACTGGAGCAGTTTCGCACAAAAACTATAAAATAAAAAAGCCTTCGTTTTTTTTAATGTTGTTGTATTAAGCTATTTACCCTTATTTTTTTTTAATTTAATGCATAAATGAGACATGACACAAAAGTATCATTAACATGGACGCTGTCATTTAATTTGAATAACATTAGTAACGTTTGTTGTCTTACTCAATGATAGTTGTTATTTATAGAGCAGATAAATAAGCGAGGAAATAAGATAAATATGCGTAATCTAAGTACATAAAAATCTAATTACTTCGCCAACTGGATTTTTTAAATTTCATTAAATAACAATAGGATGGAATTCTGTTAGGATCATCCAGTGCAGAATATTACCCGTCTTTTTACTATAACGTAGCTGTGATAACCGCCGCTTTACGTTCTGGTAGGATTGCACGGAGTAAAGGATTTGATTGTTTTTCTATGTGTAACTGCGTCTGATACCCCGGCGCCATGCCTAGATTAAAGTCACTGTTTAACTACTCATTGTTAAATATTTCTTGAAATCTTCTTGCTTGTGAATGAAGATAAAAAACATGATTTTAAATAAAACAACGCAGAGCTCGGCTCGCTTGCCCAAACAATGTAATTTCCTTATGACTAAATAACTTAAAAATAAAATTATACCAGAATTATGTTAAAATTAAGACATCTTATAACAAAAAGTGTCAATAACCTGGACAAATTGGTATAACTTTCTGTTATACTAATTTGTTCTATAATTTTCTGTTGGCTCATATAAGTATTATTATTACCTTACTGTTGGTAAAACTTGTGTAGTAGAGTGTAATGGCAACAATAAACTATTTTCTTTCTTTTTTTCTTAACCTATTTAAATAATATATTTGTATTATATAAAAATGTATGTATATGCGTAACCATTACTTGTCTGTATTTATGTAAATAATTTACATTTTAAAATTAACAGAAGAATATATAGAAGAAGCATTAAAAAAATTATGACACTAAGTTTGTTAAAGATTTTGTTTGAACTTTCACTTCAGTATTCGTCGGGCGTCAATGATCATATTATATTGGCTACGAATTTGTGCGTACACATACTGGTCCCAGCGTTTGTGTCGTTTCAATCCATAATTATAATATCAGTATAATATCAGTACTGCAGCTAGCGTTGTCGATACTCATATATTGCCTTCGGTGTTATTTTTATTTAATAAGTTTATCATTAAGAATACAGACAACATGTTTCCGAAATCGACCAACCGGTAAGTCTAGTTTTTAAGAGTGCTGTGTGGTTGAAGTACGTTTTTATTGTGGCAGATAGTTTATTCAAAATTTGTTATTTTATATTATACTAGTCTCCTAAATATTTTGACGGATTTGAGACATTCGATGTACTCATTAACTTTGTGATGTTTGCAATGTGTTAACGAAAAAGTTATTAGCGCTTAAGTAGGCCTCAAAGATTTATTTAAACTATAATGCTCCATTATTATCTACAACGTTTCGAAATTTTTCGAGTACAACCTTGATACCATAGAAGGCAAAGAACTTTTTGTAACCAATTTAATTCCATTGAGAGAGTTCTGCAGCGGTTATATAACAACTAATAGATTGTTAGAAGATACCATGTATGGACATGCATCAAAACATGTCACGTAAGGTGCTGCAAATTAAGACGCGTCATAAAATAAATATGTGGCCAGGAGTTGTGATAACGTACCAGTACACCTTTCCTATTAATCAATGCGGGTAGCTTTCTTTCATTTTTTCATAGTAATATTGTAAAATTTAGCCCCGCGGTCTCACCCGCTGAACAATTTAATTAAACTTACAACAATTCCGGCCTAAACTGATTTCTATTTTATATAATTGATCATAATCTGAGGTTAGTTTTCGTTGGACTTTAATTATTACTTGATACAAACTTTCACCCCTACTTTAGGCCTTCAGGTACAAATGTACAAAAATCCGTTCTTAGTGCCCGCCTATGTAGTAATAGAATTTTTGTGCAAAATTTCAAATCTCTAGACCTAGTAGTGTGGGCTGTGGTTGGATATCAGTCAGTTTCTTCATAAGTACAGATATATTGATATGATCTTCTGGTATATAGTTCTATGATGACATGGATATTATCAAGAATTTTGAAGTAAAATATTTTTTTAAAATTAATTAAAAGAGAAATATTTTAACTTATTGATCGCTAGCTGTTCCGGCGACCTCGTCAGCGTGGGAATCAATAAATATGTTTTTTTCGTACATATACTCACACGAACGTTAATAGCGTTTGAAAGTAAAACCAAAAAACAAATTCAAGGGATATGTAATAACTCGGGAGGCATGGCAACGAAAGACGGCGTTAGCGGATGGACGGCTTATTGATGGACATATAGTAACATACATATTATTACAAACTTCCTACTATACATTTATGTAGTATTTATCTACCTGCAAGTAAACCATTTATACTACATTACAGGATAGAGATTTTTTATCCTTATAAATAACGTTTTCGTTGAGTGAAAGAAGAGAAACAATCAAATTTACAATGTTTATTAATATGTGCTTGAAAAAATATGGAATTTATTATTATGGAACGTATTTATGCTACGTGACCCATTTGAAATTTTTTGACCCCTCAATGACCATTCGTAGTAATTGCCAAGACTCTCCCCACTCCCCCTCATCTTCTATTTTTCACGTAGTAATTGATGAATATGGTTCTAATAATAAATTAATAATAATTACTATTATTAATAATAAATAAATAATAATTTATAGCAAACAGAAAATAGAATAATAATTTGGCTCATATTTGAGTGAGCCAGTGCCAACACCACCTTGACTACGCGGTGGTATTGGTGTGTCATCACTATATGGTGGTAGTACACCACCATCATCACCAACGTTACCACCACCACCACTACCATCACCACCACACGATCACCTTCACCTGCACCACCACCACCACCATACAATCACCTTCACCTGCACCCCCGCTACAATTGTGATGCTATCCTTTAGC
The DNA here is from genome assembly GCA_029849275.1 of Papilio elwesi. Lineage (NCBI taxonomy): Eukaryota > Metazoa > Arthropoda > Insecta > Lepidoptera > Papilionidae > Papilio > Papilio elwesi. Next base: position 6,703,046 of record CM056702.1, on the reverse strand, counting down.
AACAGTTCATTTTTCCGGAATAACAAGTAGTAAAAAAGCCTGCAAAAAATTATATGAATACGTAAGATAATGATCCTCACCTGAAGGGACTGTACTCTAAATACTGGAGATAGACAATTTTTCTCAAACGAAACATAACATATTCAAAAAGAATATAAATGCATTCAATGCAAATGCAATATGGTTTAACTGGCTAATATCCAATAAAATGACACAGTGTACTTTTATACCATAATTCGACAGTGTCTAGTTAAGGATAAAGAATATTATCAAACAAACATTGTTAATAAAACTTAAGGATATGCATGAAATCTTATCTTATTTTAAATCGAAGGAACAAAACAATTAGAAGTACATGTATCAGAGAAATCTCACTTCTTAATCTGTATTCTTTCAGATCAAATGTAAAGCAGTGTTTAGCGTCGTTATCAAAACAGTTTGCAGCGAACTATCAAAATATATTCACCGAGGTAGTTGATGAATCTTTATCAAAAATTCCTTATTTGGACTCGACGGAGATAAAAGATCGGATCAAGAAAGTAAGATAAAACGAAACTTTAAAAATTTTCCCGTCCGATTTCGACTTTATTCAGTCGCGATGTTTTTTTAAGATGGCTGGCTATTACGCACTCGAGAGGAAACCAATTATAGGCGAATTTTTCCTTTACGCATATGAAATGCTACACGATCCAGAAGATTATAACAATTTAAAGAAACGTCAAGCATATGTATTGGCTTGCATTTTGGAAATGGTATGTTTTTGTTATAGAATAAAGTGGCAAAGGAGCCAGCGGGTCACCTCATGTGAAGTGACCGCTACCCATAGGCAACTCCCATCCGCAACAAGCAATGGGGGACCCATTAGCGCTGGCTTCTATTGACACATTTGTGGGAAAAGACAGGAAAAAGGATATTTCGTTTTCCTATGCCTATGAGTCCAATCCTTTTCCTCTTCCCATCCTATCCTTATTAAGGGAGGATGGGCAAAGGAATAGGTCAGAAATTGGGCCTTCGCCACGATACATACGCCTGTCTTCTGCAAAGTCGTGATATTTATTACACTGGGCATTCATGCAACGGATGTTGTTGATGCGGGCACTACTATTGAATTCTTGAGTATGAAACCGATACAAAACACTTTCATTGAACAGAATGGTGCAGGTTTCTTAACTTAGATTGGTGGTAGGTGCGGGTCGCGACGGTATTGTGTCGTACGTCGATTGGTTGATAAATTAACGTAATTGTAGTAATTTGTCGAGTTTGTTTTTGTTTTGTTTTATAATGCCTGCTCTTCACGTTGGCCAACACTGTGGCAATTCGTTATGGTCAATACCTACATTAATCATGTAGAGCGGGTGTTTGTGCTTACCTTGGTATGTGTCCGAATGATGAACCACAAGTCGGTGCAAGATCCGTGTGGTGTAGGTTTTTAACAAAAGATGAAAGGGTATTGGCAGAGTTATGGCAGCCGCGTCACACGTTGGGCGCACGTTTAGTTTGCTACGAGCTCTCTGGGTGATCTCAGGCAAGCATCTCATGTAAATTTTATATTCACGTCTCGTAACTAATATCTACAAATAAGCAGTAACAATGACCAAGGCAGAAACTTTTCGCTTTATAGAGCTCTACCGAGCTGAAAATGTTTGTGGAGCCCATAGTAGTGATATGCTTAGATTAAATAAACCGCAGCAGCCGTTAGCATCTCATTATCCATTTTAATAGATTCGTCCGCATATTGGCATGAACTGTAAGACCTTTCATCGTATGACACCAGCACAAACTCTTGGCTAATATATTTGCCACTGCACTCGCCACAATTTTGACCAACGTGATGAGCACCTAAGCCCTTTCTTAATCTAAGGCGAAAGAAAATTTAATATTTGTCAAATATCGCTATATGTATTTACTGATCGTCATATTATTGCCTGACCAGTGAGTACTAACTATTTAATATTTCTGGAATTATGAATTATATAGAACATAACATTTTAATTTACTCCAGGCTGTCATAAATAAATTATCCTGTAATTAAGTAAACATAATCTGAAAAGCATTTTTTTGGGTTTGTTTATTTAAGTAGAATGGCCAAAGTCTCCTTCGCTACGTTACCTTATTTTCAAGAAATTTGCCTGCAGTTATTTTATAATGTATGTCGTAATGTTGATAATTACTGGATGATAATATTCTTCGACAGGGCGCGTCTTACTTTGTATTTTTTGATGACATGGGAGACGATGGGAAAACACGTTGCGGCAAGCCTTGCTGGCATCTGTTGCCAGACGTCGGCTCCTTGACTTGGAACGACACCAGTATTTCAGCTTCATCCACGAGCTTTTAAAATACAATTTTCCAGAAAATATCTGCTTTAGAATAATTGCATTTATTAATAAGGTATGCAGACAATTTATTTATCAAACAATATTTTTTTTAAAATCTGGTAAAAGGATTCAGTAACCTGGTGGAGCTGGCATCGTACGTTTACCAGACCTATCCGGTTTCTGGATTCTGTAATAGCATTTTTTGCCAAAACAAAAGTACTTTTGCATGAGTAGGTACTTAAAATACATACTAAAATAATTATTTATTATAACTAAGGATTTATAACGATTATAAGACCGTATTATTGATATATAATTGTCCGATTCGACAGATCGATCAAATCATAATGGTGTCTGTCCTAAATATGAAACTTGTTGCTAGCATTGTCAAATATCTGCACAATTGTTTTGATCTAAACTCTGTAAATTTCGTCAGGTTAATTATGTCAGATAGAGAGAAGTTACTTAGGTTTTTAACTTTGGTCTGTAAAAGATAAGTTAAAAAAAGGTTATATGTTAATTTATAAACTAACTATAATATAATATATAACTCTTATAAGTTAAATTATTAGTAAGATTAGTTACACACTTTCCACAGGGAAAATACATTATGCATACCACCGCACCGTGGGGACAGTACGATGGTTATGTGGGACTCTCTCCTCCGAGAGGCGAGGCATACCCACTAAAAACCCTGTCAGTGATCCTCTCTGCTTTCTGCGGATGCCACACGGAATATTGTATTCCTAAAAATCCCTCCCCTGAATTATTATTTATAAGTACAGAGAAGAACAAAAAGAGTTACATTTTTAGATGAGTCATTTGTTCAGAAGAGTTGTTTCTTTTTAGGTTTATTTTCTGTCAGCGATTGGGCAACATATCGATATGTCATTGTCTGATAAACGAAATTATAAAAACTTCACGATAAATCAGTATATAACAATGAATGAAGCGAAAATATCATTTTCTTCAATCCAAGCTCCAATCATTCTGGCCCTAATCTTGGCGGACAAGCACACGGATGATTCAGCACAGCAAGTGCATAGCGTATGTACAGACATTGGCGTCTTTATACAGGGAAGGTAAGTCGTTAGCTCTTTAAATATATTTCAATTAAGTTTGATTGCAACACCTATTATATACAATGTTCAATTATAATAGTTATAAAATAGAAATACTTTAAATTAACTTGTTTTCTTATCAATGTAAATCTATGAATTCAGGCATCATCTATACAGTAAAATAAAATTGAAGTGTCTGTATGTAATATCAAAATAAAATTTCCGTACTTAATACAAAAATAGGTACTTGAACCAAAAATACATTTTTTATAATTTTGTCTCTCTGACTGTCTGGATGTTTCGGGTAATCTCCAAAACATTAAACATGCGTCACATTACTTTTGGATTGCATTGTATAGGAAATATCGACCAATCGTATTACCACTTGTAGCATACTGTACTAACTGTAAATGTGTGTTCCCATGCTACGTAACTCGTTTGGTGCGGAGTGGTAGATTTTTGAAATATCACGATTGGTCACAATGTGGGGAGGGGATTAAGATTTTTGTATTTTTTGTCTAGTCAATATCCCGTAGAGAAATTTGGCGTTTTTTCGAGCTATATTTAAATATGGTGCGCAGCGTTTAGTGATATTTAAACTGACGAGGTATTAATAAAGACAATATACAATTATTATAATTTTTTTCCTTGCAAACAATGATTTAAAACCTTATTTATGAACTAGTACGTAAAAACTGGAAGGCGAGGGGAACGGTTCTAAAAATTTGCAAATGGGTCACGTAGCATATATTTCAAGAACATCAATAGATATTACGAATTTGGCGGTTTCTCTTTTCACACTCAATGTAACGTAAACCCTCTATAAGGATAAAAAATCGCTATCCATTGAATTTGTTGTTAAGAGTTTACAATGTAATAAAAAAAACAAAAGCTGATTCGCAAATAAGCAGAATCGGATTAACCTTCGTATGAGTATGTGTACTAAAAATATTTTTATTGATTCCCACGCGGACAGAGTATTGAGAACAGCTAAGTCTGTCTGTACTGTCTATATATGTATATACAACATGATGCCTGAGTTCATATATTTATAAATACATACTCTATTCTATAAACAAAACTAATCGGAAACAAAACTCCTCTCCACTGTCTGCACTCAACTACCGTAAAGATATCTATGTAATCGTTACGTTAACTTATAAAAAAAATTTTAGATGTTTTTGTTAAATATACCAAAAATACGTAATACATCATACAAGCAATTCTAGGTTCTTGTTTTTAAAGGTAGTGTGAGCAAAATAGTAATGGGGCGATGTAAAAGAAAGGAGGAGGGGTCGGGAAGGGGACGGGATGTAGTCTTTGCTACTTTATCCATAAGACAAATGCTCTTTGGTGTTTAATCTTAAGCACTTCTGCCCTGCGGGTCATTGGCCATTGGGGAAACCTTCGACAAAACCAAAGAACTAGCCGAGCTCGGAGCGGAAGCTCTCATAGCAAAAATTCACGACCTAGGTTTAAAAATTGCGCCGTGCAAAATCTTCGACTAGGGAGCCAGCCGAAACATGGATCCGAATATGTGGATCTGAAGTTAGCCTTCGCATTTCGAGGAAAACTTCGAGCGCCTAGCGCCCCGGATCGAAAGACGAGCGGGTGCATTGCACAAACTGTAATCCGATAACGGTGGTGGAAGAAATAAGTTCGACGCCTCTACGCGGGCATTGTACGATTAGTAGCACTATACGGGGTGTCATTTGGGACTGACTATCTGCCACTGTCGGGTCGTGCTAGGTTACGGTCTCGGCACGATTACCTTCCCTTGATACATATACTGACGAATATGCATGCTAGGGTGTATGACCGGATTGTATCCTTCGCTAAAGGGGTGGTTAAATGGCATGGACGACGTTATGCACACAAATGCGTCGTTTTTGAAGCCTGGATGCAGCGACGACAAGAGAGCCTCACCTTCAGACTAACAAAGACAATGGGCATGGTAACTTCGGGAATTATTTGTGTAAGAACGCGAAAAAACGGCAAGGTCTTGTCACTATGGCGGAAACCAGGATTCTGCCTCCAAAAGTATTTCAAAGATTGTGACAGTGACACTCACACATGTCAAATGATTTAAAAAGGATAGCGTAATTAAATTGTAAAATAGTGCTTGTCACTTAAGAATGTAACACACACATGACGTAAGCTATATATCAAGGAAGATATGAAACAAAGAATCAAATATATTTTTTTATGTAACAAGGCAGCAAACGAGCAAGCAGTTCCCCATATTAGGCGAACGACGCCCATAGGCATCTGCAACAATCTAATGATTTGTAGATCTACCTACCTTCAATTTATAGAGGAGAGAAAGGCAGGAAAAGAATATTTTCTTTCCCCATCCATTACCTTCACTGCCTCCTCTTCCCTCTCCCATCTTATTAGAGGAGGATAGAAGGGAGAAGAAGACTAGAATTAGGCTTCAGGCACCTCCACGAATCACTCATCGAACGAAGCGTAGAATACGCCTATCTTCATTTCACCGGTCGAGCCAGCCCATTCGTGCACCAGATGTTCTTGTTGCGGGTTCTAGCGCAGTCACATCTTCTGACAATTAATTGCTTATGATTTTGAAGCGTCTCGCAATTTCAATTAGCATAAAAAAACACGATTTTAATAAAGACCTTAGGTACTGCAATTTACTTATGACTAAGTAACTTTTAAACAGTATTTACTTAATATAAAATAATTTTATTATAAAACTTGTCAAATACATGAACATATTTACATATCTAACCTTCTATTAACATACAAAAGATATCAAATATGTATATAATGCGTGACCATCACGTTGTATATTAATATGTAAGATTTAATATGTGTGGTATAATGAAGGTACACTAAATTATATTCAGTTTACTTAAGAACTCGTCTGACGTTCTCTAGGACAGCTATATATCCGCTGATCACAGCGTACATATAGCTGCCTAGAGGCTGTCACGCTTCAATACATAGTATTAGTCCGTAGTCAGCGTTGTCGTTGCTCGTTGTTGCGAGTTGTATTGTCTTACTTTTTATTGTTTGTTTAATAAGAATTATACACGATGTCGACAAATTTATCTAACAACCGGTAAGCAACTCGTGGAGAGCGTTGTGTAATTTAAATATAATATTTTTATTTATATTTTACTAACTATTGCCCACCGCTAGTCATTCTCATTTTATTCGCTGGAGATTTTATAGAAAACGATAATAATTGTATAGATATCTTTTAAACTATTGTTTCGGGCTTTCATAAATACAATGCAAGCAAAATAATAATTATTAGAATTTTTGTCTGTGCGTTTTATATCGCTCATCTCAGAAACGGCTTGACCGATTTGGTTACAATTTTCACTAATGTATTGTGGTAAACTTTGCTTAACATTTAGTGCTTATTTAATCACAATCGGTTGTCCGATAAAATGCTATAAAATAGCTGTTTAGTAGAATAGTTTGAAATTTTAGTTAACTATATATTAAGATCTTTAAAATGATATCTTATTTTTTATTAATTATATCTTTGAAATGATTTCGGAGACATACGGCGTTCCCTGGTAATGGTAACAGCTATATTTGGCAACGCAGTATTTACACGTATGTAGAAGATTTTAGAAATTATTTATGTAGTCTTTTGTAATATGGTTTGTTAGGTTAGATTAGTAGCTTATTATTTCCGAGGAGTGTTGGCGTTTGGCAGGCGGCCGGCCGTGAAAACTGTGGCCAGTACCTATATAGTACGAACTACGATCACAGTTTCAACAATCATATGTGATTGTTAAGCTTTGCTACGGTCATGTCGATGTCACCACATAAGCGGTAAAAGGGCAGACAGATGTTGATGAGGCTAGGGTAGTATTTACGTAGGTAATATCATTTCGTTTAAGTAAAATTGCAGGGTGGGTGAAACCGCGGGGCACAGCTAGTTTATAATATGTTTTTGATAAAAGACTGTTAGTTAAATTAGCAAGTGTGAAATTTATACTGGCTTGGTATGCAGGTTAGTAATTTTGTTATCACCATGCCGTGACTGTGAAGTATTTTTTTAGTCCTTATAAAACAAAGAGGACAACAATGACAACAATAGCAGCAAACTAAGTAATTTGCTATATAAATAACTTTGTTTAAACCGTCATTTTTTACGCACTGAATGAAAATAATAATTACTATTAGGGAGATTTTCCATATGAAATGATCCAGGACAGTGACATTCACAAATGTCAAATGATCAAGTCAACAGTGTAAGAACACTTAAGGGCTTGTGCATTTTTTGGCGTTATAGATAGTTGACGTTATTCGGATTGTACAAAATTGATATTATTTTACTATACTGATAATTAGTGCAAATTTTACAAAAGTAAAAAGAATTTATTACGTAAAGTCTGGTATCTTCGTTAGGTGTTTTTTGCTGAACCAGTAGTTTAATTGTATTTTTTTATGCATTTTCGGTACGTCAGTCGAGGGAAAATCGTGCTTAATAATAAAGGAAAAACAAACAAAAGAACATCCACAACTCCTGTTCTTATAAATTTTGGCAATTTATAATGTACTGCTCAATACAGCCAAAAAGTCAAAAATAAAGCCGTGTTGTTGTTATTTAAAGTGAGCGTGATAGTATATAGAGTGTATCGTTGTATATATAACACGAGAAACCAACCAAAGTAATGAAATTTAGACGTTTTAAGGAGTTTGTCGTTAAACCGAGGGTCGTTATGAGTAGTTTATACTGTAATAAGAAAAAAGCGGACATATACAAGCTGGTATTTTGAGTGATTGGACGACCAGAGCGTGACTCTTATTTCACATTAAATTGTCGAACTACTTTCTTATCACTGCACCAATTTTTATGTTTACAGACTCAACGTAACTAAGAAACTGTCACCTTTCCAACAGTGGTGTTGCCTTCGACTTCAACGAAGAAACATTTCTTGAATAATTTGCCAAATTTCGGGAAAAGGACACTTGTTCCTAAACCTAACCTAACCTAATATTATTGAAATTTTATTCATCATCTCCCTGCCCTTTTCCCATCTATGTGGGGTCGGCACAGTTCGTATTGCTTTATCAGCCGTCATAACACCCTTTTTACTCATGCTATCTATCAAACAATCCATCCATACTTTCGGTTTTCCTCGACTCCTGTAACCATCTACGTTAATGCTCATTACTTTGTTCGTTATTGTGTCCTTCATCCCTCCATATAACATGTTCATACCACGCTAACCTTTTGCTTTTCAAATCTATTTAAATAAAATTTTGTACAGAAATAGTCTAGAGCCTGAGAAAGGACATTTTGATGAAAGTTTGTATAGAAGTTTCGAAATTTTTGAAGCTAGAAGCTTTAAACTTATTTATTATTATTGCGTATTATATAATACATTATTATGCTTTTGATTAGATACAAATAAATATGGCATTAAACATTTGTAAAAAATTTACCCTTACATAAAAAGGCGATAAAAGTTTGTACTAAAATATATAAGGCTGCTATAAATGTTTTATAAATTTACGACTAGACAAAATATAAGAGAAATACAGAGAAAAAAATAAGGTGGTACATTTACGGAGTCATTACAATATGTGGAATTGAAATTAACGCAAGTAAGAATCTTGCCAAGCGCCGCGCCACACAAAGCGCGGCGCCGCGGCACCGGGGCGTAACTTATTTTAATGTATGTGTCAATTTGATTAGTAAAATCACTATACCAAAGTCACTATTGCACGTGGGCTCTGTTAGTTATGAATATTAACATGTCTATATTAATAACAAGATAAACATGAATTTGAAAATAAATAAATAGAAAACACAATTTTATTAGCATTTCTTCATTGTGCATGTTAGTTAATAATACATAATATATCCGTCGAATTTATACCGACACCTCTCTTTTTTAATTATACAGTTAAATGATCTTATGGTACTTATAAATTTATTCTAGTTCCTTCTATCATGTCATGGATATTGTCTAGGAATTGAAATCCTAAAATAACCGCAAAGGACAATTCAAAAGGATTGTTTAAAATTATTATATTAAATTATATATTAAATATATATATATATATATATATATATATATTAAATTATTATATTGATCACGAGCAAAACCGCTCTAGCTTCCCCGGGTAGATAGATAGATTATATTGGTGAAATTTATTCGGGACAATCCTTTTTTATTATAGTATACATAATATATAGGAGAATATTATTTCAGTATGAAAAAAAAATGTAAGTTACATAAATATCATTGAAATTATTTAAAAAAGAATGCGACATAAAAGAAATATAATATTGCGGTTTTCGCTTATGGTAAAAAAAGGCCGTAGCGAATTACGTTAACATGTCGATTGTGGAATTGATAACGTTCAAGGCCAAAATATATATTTCTATGCAGCGCCACATTGAGCATTTAAAAAATACCTACACTTTATACTAGATTCTATGAAGTCTCGTTATTTTGCTGGTCTCTATTCAAGTAACAACTGTTGCTGTCTCTACCTCGTTATCATAGACATATCATTGAAGCACGCAGACTTATTATATAAGTGAAATCTCACTTCTCAATTTGTATTCTTTCAGATCAAATGTAAAGCAGTGTTCAGCGTCGTTATCAAAACAGTTTGTAGCTAACTATCAAAACATATTCACCGAGGTAGTTGATGATTCTTTATCAAAAATTCCTTATTTGGACTCGACGGAGATAAAAGAGCGGATCAAGAAAGTAAGAAGTAAACTCGAACTTTGTAAAAGTTTGTATGTATCCCATTTATTACCATTCGCGACGTTATTTTTTTAAGATGGCTGGCTATTACGCGCTCGAGAGGAAACCAATTTTCGGTGAACTTTTACTTTACGCATATGAAATGATGCAGGCACCAGAAGATTATAATGATGTAAAGAAACATCAAGCATATGTACTGGCTTGCGCATTTGAAATGGTATGCTTATAATTAATGGTATGTTTTGAACCTTTTCGTTGATGAAGATGCTGGATGATGAAGGCATTAAGAAGGCACAGATGGCGCTGACCCTAACCTTTTTCCATAATTATTATAGTAAACTATATAGTTCTTTAAAGTGGTACAAAACACTTTCATAGAATAGAATACTATATAGCTACTTGTTTAAAACACTTTAAATGGGCTAACTACGCATCCTTCTTCTCTTAGATCTGTAAAAATAGAAGGTAGAAAATAAATGCTTATCAATATGGGCAGAAAATTGATATATAAATGGTATTTATTATATTTATTTATTCAAAAACTTCTTTGCACAAAATAAATGACGAAACTAATGCCCATTGGCAATGCCAATTTGTGGTAGAGACAACAGTCGTTCACAATTTAGAGGAAGAAGAAAATAAAGTGGTGCATGAAAAGAATATCTTATAAAATAAAATAGGTGGGGCAAAAAGATGTTAATATACATAATAGTAATAATAAAAAGTAATAATAAATGCTTTATTGTACACTCTTACAATCAATTTCAATAGAGCCTTGACTCCCAAACTAGGTTGCCCTGTATTTCAGGTATTAAGTACTGTATTACTTCGTGGGGGGTCTCAGCAGTCTTTGCTTTTTCTCGTATTTATTGCTCCTTTAGTCCATTTAGGGCTCTGTGCCGCTTTTCCTCTGCACGCCGTAATTTCTTCAATACTATGGTGGCGTACTCGCTCACTTTATTCCATGCTTCTTCCGTTGTGAGCATGCTCTGTACTATGTTTTCTATTCTTATAGGTCCAATCGAGGTCTCCATTTCTTCACGTTCCGCTGAATAGACCGGGTAATCGAAGAACACGTTCTAAGCGTCCTCAGGTACACCGCACCCGTATGGGCAATCGGGGGAAGAGTCGTGCCCAAAGCGGTGTAGGTATGCCCGATAGCATCCGTGCCCCGTCAGCATCTGCGTCTGGTAGAAGTTGGCCTCACCATGCTTGCGCTCCATCCATTTATCTACCCGCCCTATTAGTCTATACGTCCAACGTCCCTTGGACGATTTTTTTTAATAATAAAAATATCTTCTCTCTTCTGCTAGAATAGGTACGGCTATAACCCCGGCAGTTACACACGCTGCGTCTAGGGATACAGTGCGAAAAGCGCTAATTATTCTAAGTACGTTTACCCGATACCCGGATTCCACTTTTCTTCTGTTCATCGTGTTGTTAAGGGCTTGGGCTTGTTTCTTGCTTTATTGCGTACCCATATGGGTAGAAACCCATATGGGTATGCAATAAAGCAAAACAGAAGTACTTACCGTAATTAGTAGCTACCGCTTCTTTTGTCGTGGGCCACCAACATTTGGCATGAGCCTTGCAAGCGCCGTCGTTACTCTCGTTGTCGTCATGGCTGCTTGCTCCACATGTGAGCTATAACTTAACCCGCAATCTAACACACTACCACACACTACTATCCAAGTCGCCTTTTTCCGTTCTTTTATCGCCTTATTAAGTTTGCAACGTAGTGCTTTGTATTTTGTCTGCAAAGCAGGGTATGATTCTCTCTTTCTGGTACGTTGTGCCAGCCTTCGAGCTTTGATACACTCTGTTCGGATTTCACTAATATTATCGCTCCACCAATAGACTGGGTTTCTTCCGTTAATACCGTTTGTACTTCTAGCCATCGCGGCATCACATGCTTTTTTTATCTTTATCATAGTAGTCTCTACCATCTCTTCCGCACTGCTGCTTTGGTGTTCATTGTTGCACTCTAAAGTGATGAGGAATGTATCTAAGTCGAAGGCTTTGGTTTTCCAACCCGGTAATTTGTCAGCTCGTTGAACCTAGCGTTTTCCGTTACGGCACGAAATGTGCCATGTGATAGCGCAATGATCGCTATGCGTGTAAATATCGGTGACCTTCCAATTTATGTTCAATTTCGAAATGTGGTTACTAACGTAGTTCATGTCGATAAATGATCTTGCTTCGCTTTTGACAAAGGTAACTTGGCGTCGTTGAGTAATTCTGTTTCCAGTAATGTTTGACCTCGCTTATCCGTTTTATTGCTGCCCCAATTTGTAGCCCACGCATTGAAATCTCCTGCAATGACTCGGGGGTTCATATTTCTTGAAATATGGGTTATACGTGTTAGAATATCCTCAATTTTTGCTTGGTTTCAGCTCGGTGGGGCATAGTAGGTATAAAAGTATATGCCATTCACTTTGGCTCCGATGACTCCTTCTTCTTGGACCTTCGCTATTGCCTGGATCGACTCACTATCCAGCTGGAGTATTCTAAGCTGCAGTAGGGTTCCGATATAATTGCCAAGTCAATCTGTTCTTTGCGTACAGTTTGCGTCAGTAAATCTTGAGCAATCTTGCAGTGATTCAGGTTTACCTGTACTACATTAATCTTGTCTTTTTAATAAGCTCCTGGATTGCCTTCTTATATGCAGCGCATCGGCTGCTGCCGGCTATGTGGTTTCTGGCCTCTTCCTTTCCTTTGTCGCTGCACAGTACACAATTGGCCTCCTGTGTGCACTTGTCTATTTTGTGTCCTTCGCCACCGCACTTGACGCAGCAAAGGGACCTGTGACATTGCTCCTACATGTCTTGGCCAGGTGTCCATAATGCCAGCACTTATAGCACTTCACTGGCTTGAGTATCTCACGATGTGTGTGTGTGTGTGAGAGAGAGATAGAGTGCGTATGTGCGTGTACATGTGTATGAATGTTTGTTTGTATTGTAGATAGCTAGAGATAAGTAGATATGTTGCGTGAGTTTGAATTGTTTGTAATGTAAGGTAATTATCACTCATCAATCATTAAAAGACTTTCACATTCATCATAGTCTAGATCTTCTAACCATTTCTTGGTGACTTGTTTCATTTGGAAATAGTTCAGTTTATGTATATTATATTATTTATTTATTGTTTTGCATAGTCGATGTGCCTGAAAGTAATAGCTTTTCTTGCCATGGAAGTTCTCAATAATGGCAATGTACATATGTTTCTTCTTTTGTTTGCATCTATGGCTGTAATATTACCGTTTAGATGGAAGTTCTTAATGCACTCAAATATGTAGGTTTTTCTTTTCCCTCAGAACAAGAACAGATACAATAGTCTATGATACAATGACAAAGAGCTTTATATGCTTTTATCAAGAGCTCCAAGGTAGCTACCTCCCTTAACTTTTTAAAGATATGTATAAGCCTTATGACTCGCCCAGCTAATTTGTTAATATGATTACATCAATTTAATTTGTCGCCTAATATAACGCCCAGATATTTATTACTATTGGTTTTCTCTATGACGGAGCAATTACAGTAGATTATGCTGTTATAGTTTCTAATACATGGAGCCACATGCATCGTAATGATTAAATCTCGGGGAGGTCTTGAGTGAGCTGCTTTATGGAAGGCTAGATATTTGGTATTTGTGCCATTAATAGTAAGTAAACTATTTTCTAACCATTCCGTAACATGTATTAAACCATATTCTAGTCTTATAACATTGGTTGTAAAATAATTGGACAGAAAGTCAGCACGGTGAGGAAGCATGACTAAACTTATATATTTGGGAAGATCGAAGAGTCATCATGGCTATTCATATACCTTTCGTTTTCAAAATTAGTGGTGTTTACTACTACGGAAGTAATAACAGTGAAAGGTGATAAATAAATAAATATGCGCTCACGTTCGTAGCCCAGAGATCATAGATTTCCAAGCGGTGCGCTCCTGGCCCACCTCACTCGCTTCTTCTACATTCATACATCTACGCATACATGCTCGTCGTTAATGGGTGCTCCTTATATCGCCCTTTTTTAATAAGCTACTAATCTGATCGATGAATTTTATCCTAGGGCGTCCCCTACCAACACTGCAACTCACTTTTGCAACATAAATTTGTTTCGTTATTCTCTCTTCATTCATCCTTTCAACATGCCCGAACCACCGAAGCATACCTTTCTCAATTCTACTCATAGCATCAACCTTTAAGCAACACTCTTCTCTTGTCGTGCTATTTTTAACCCTATTGTTCAATGCCACGCCTAACATACTTCTTAAGGAAGTGAAGTGAAAGGTTATCTCATAAATTAACGTTATATTAATTATTTGTGTACATCTGGACACAATTTCTTTTACATAATATATAATTATATTATTATATAATTCTGGAAAGTATTCTTCAACAGGGTACGTCTTACTTTTTATTTATTGATGACATGGAAGACGATGGGAAAACACGTTGCGGCAAGCCTTGCTGGCATCTGTTGCCAGACGTCGGCTCCTTGACTTGGAACGACACCAGTATGTTGCGGAGCTTCATCCACGAGCTTTTAAAACAGAATTTTCCTGAAAATATCTGTTTTAGAATAATTGGATTTATTAATAAGGTATGCTCAAATTTACCCGATCCATCCAATTATTTAAATAATTCTTATATTACTATTCATACATCAATTGATTTTCTGTACCTTGTGAACAGCCCTAACAATTTGGATATTTGTTTGTACTTAGGTATCGCTTTAAAAATTCAAATTTTGTGAGCTGATGATGACAATATCGGAGTACTAAACATTCGTAGAAATTACAGTAAGACGAGTTGACGTTAAGCGTTATTCAATACCCTTACTTGAATTTGTGTTCATTACCCGTGAAGACGTATGTGGTTCTTACGTGTACCTCATTAAAAATCACATCAAGTATCTTCGTATGTTTTCGTCTTTATTCGTTTTATACGGTGTTCGCTGAAGGTCATACAGGTTCATGAGCCGAGTTCGACGCACTGCGAAGAAGATTGAAGCTATTTATGAGGATATATTTCAAGATATATATATAATTCTTAAAAGTACTTTACCGTTCTCAACGCGGATGACTTCATTGCGAAAGCAGGCAAATGGAACGGAAGCGATCGTCCAAAGGGCAGGGTTTGGTATGGACGCAGTAATGACCCTGACGACGCAACAAAATATATATACGTATATATATAAAGTTATTACAATTATTATTATTACTAATTTAAAAACACGCTAAGTTCCATTATGGTTATCTAAATTATATACATCGGAAATATAAAAATATTATGCAAGCCATTGTTATTTAAACTTGCACCTACATATACATATAGCGTTCTTCTATACAAAAATCGCAAATCCTAAAGATTCTGTTAATGGGTCAAACTACTAATAATTACTTAAATTATTGCATTGTCCTCGTCCTTGATAAGTATGCAAGGTATCAAGTTAATCGGTCGTTTGAAAGTTAAGAAAAACCACGTTCAAAGGTTCTATTACAAAACAAACATAAACACACATCAAGCTAATAGAAGCGTATTAAAATTGCGTCACATTTTGGATAAAACTATACATAACAAAGAAACGTAGGTGTGGTTGTAAGAGGTTAACATAAGTTGCTTTCCCCGGCTACGTAGAAACCCAGTATGGAACCGGAGGACACCGGATTATGACGGAATTACAGCAGAGCTTTTGTGACCACCTAGCGAACTGACTCTTAAATAAGTCCAGTAGCTATTTAAATCCATCGCACCCAAGGGAAAAACGCCACGGGCGTGGAACAGGAGTGTAGTAGTATTCTTACCGAATGGTGGTAACACTATCCTAAAGAAAGACAGGCCCATCTCACTTCTGAGCCATGTTCACAAGTTGTTTTTGAGAGTCATTAT
Source organism: Papilio elwesi (assembly GCA_029849275.1). Lineage (NCBI taxonomy): Eukaryota > Metazoa > Arthropoda > Insecta > Lepidoptera > Papilionidae > Papilio > Papilio elwesi. The sequence continues at coordinate 6,687,062 of CM056702.1, read as the reverse complement.
GACTCGTCTTGCATTCTAAAATGAATATGTTAATTTTTTTAGATTTATTTTCTGTCAGCGGTTGGGCAACATATTGATATAACATTGTCCAAAAAACAAAATTATAAAAACTTCACTATGGACCAGTATAGATCCATGAATGAAGTAAAAATATCATTGTTTGCAATTCAGGCTCCAATCATTTTTGCTCTAATCTTGGCAAACAAGCACACGGATGACTCAGCACAGCAAGTGCAAAGCGTATGTAAAGACATTGGCGTGTTTATACAGGTGAAGGTAAGTAATATTCGATTACAACACTCCTAAAATAGAAAAACTTTAAATAACTGATTATTTCATATAATACAATATGCTTCCTGAATTCGTCGATTTATAATATAATAATTTATAAATACATCCTACTAATATTATAACTGCGAAAGTTTGTAAGTATGGATGTTTGTTATTCTTTCACGCCAAAACTAAAGAATGGATTTTAATTAAACCTTACAATATTATAGCTTATACATCAGAATACCATATAGGCTATAATTTATAAACATATGATGTGAATTTTCCAAAATATAACGATAAGTATCAAGTAAGGAGAAAAAAAAATCGCCATATGCGAGCTATTCTGGTGTGCGCTTTAAAAACCGTTAGAGTTACACGTATATGTATAATGGAAATGTTCACCTTAAATAGTCCTAAAAAAGCCCGCGACAGCAAATATCTTTTATGTGTAAGCTATTGTCGCCAAAATATTAATTATAGGGCGGAGCGAAGTGTGCCGGCCCAGCTAGTAATGTATATTCTCGATTTTATGAATAAAATTATTTCGGAAAAAAACTCCTCCCCATTGTCTGTTCTCCCTTCCTTAAACTCTAACTACCTTAAATACCTAACTGAATATTATGTTATCGAAACTAATATTATAAAGGATTTGATTCTTTTTTCCATTGAATAGGCTCTGAAACTACTGGACCGATTTGAAAAATACTTTCACCAATAGAATCCTACATTACACCGGATGACGATAGAATTTTTATTTATATTTTTTAGTTTTTGTTAAATACCCATGTGAAGCCGGGGACCGTTCCAGCTTCGCACGGGCTACTCCTAAATAAAAACAAAAAAGTCTTAAAATGTTTCTGTTAAATAGTTTAAAAAATATGAGAAATTGTAGCTAACTTATTTTTTGGTTTTATGGTAGCGTGAGCTTACCTTAGACGTCAAGTGAGCGCCACTTGCAGCTACAGCAATCAAAATAGTAGCGGGTGCGTTGCTGTTGCCTTTGTGTATGCGGAGAGGAGAAGAGGAGAAAAGAAGAGAAAGAGATAGGACCGAAAAGAGGAAGGGGACTGTGTTTCCGGCATTTCATACACAATATGAAACGCTGTAATTTAACTTTAAACAACTCCCCGGCCGAGCGGCAGTTGCCACTGGCTCTACTACTGTTCACTTCTTTAAATATGTATTTTAGTAATTGTTATTTTACTCGTATACTTGCAAGAAAGTGTGTGCGTGAAATTTAATGTATATACATATATTAATTAAGCAGTTTTGTTCCTTTTCTTGATAGAATGACTTCATGGACTTAGATCACAGCAATGATCTTAAATCTTCGACGGATATACAGAAAGGAAAGTGCTCCTGGTTGGCTGTAAAGGCATTGGAAATGTGTGACGCAGAACAGCGAAGAATTTTCGAAGAAAACTATGGCAGCGCGGATGAAAGTTGTGTACGAAAAATCCGAGAACTATATGATAGACTGCAGCTACAAGAGATTTATAAAGAGGAAAAACAAAGGCAATACGACAATTTCTTAAGAAAAATTAATAATCTCCCTTCAAACGCCGTACCTAGTGCTGCCGTTTATAAAAAACTTTTCTCTTTGATAGACAAATTCCAATTGACATAAAATAGACGGTGTTAGTCAGATCAATTTATAATTCTAAGTACTAATAAAAACCGAAAAATGTGTGTAGGAAGCATTCACATCTTTAGATTACATGCACAGATTATAGATATCTAATACAAAAATAAATTTGTCACTAGGGCTACTGAATCAAGTAATAAGCAACAAGTTTACAACTATTAAAATAAAGTATATATATTTTGAATATACAAATACTTGCTGTATAAATATGTTTTATTAGCTGCAATGCCTATTATATTATTTTATAGTGTTATAATGTGCCAGAGACTGCGCCATATTGACGCTTGTGTGATTTTTTTTAAATTAGGACTTTCAAATAAATTATATTTAATGCTAATTGTAATAATGGTAAAAAATAAAATATTAGGGAATGTTTAATTAGTATTTTAATTGGTACCTTCTTTGATTAAAAAAGATATTTACGAAAGTGAAAGCTATGTGATACTTTATAGTAGCAAGATGAAAATATGACAATGTACATAATCATACAACGTGATAAAAATACTGCTCAAAACAAAATAGGGCCCACCTTATTTTTCTGAAAAATTAAAGGACATTGTTCTGTCTCCATACATTGTTCGCCCTGGACCCCACAGCAAACGAAAATTATGTGTTATATCCAATATCATTAGTAAAAATCTACTTTAACTATTTTAAGTTGGTCAGGGCCCCTGACTCATTATCTTTAATAACGCATATAATATGAAACTAATAATAATCTTCTCAGATTGATATCCCAAAAAAATTATATCCTACACCCGAAAACACCGAAGTAATACCCGAGAAATGATGGAAGGAAGGAAATGAACGATTGATAGATATAGTCTCGCAACACATTTATTCTACAAGGAAAAGTTGTGAGATCTCAATAAAAAAAAAAACAAGAAAATTATTTTAGTTAGTTTCTATACAGGCACCTATCCTACAACCTTGTAACATTTTTTTTACATTATTATATAACTATCTAAACACTTATGACTGTATCAATATTAGACAACTTCAGTTCTATAATAACTATAAAGACTTGGCAATTTCATTCCAACATAATTATGTAACAATAATCTATTATTTGTATTACTAATTAAATCTACAAAGTGCATTACAGATGGTGACTAATGAATAATTATCTAAAGAACCAGATGTTTCAAAATTGTGCCTGTGAATGATCTATATACTTTTTTAAAAATACAATCTAGAGGTAGATTGTAAAAACAAAACAGGCAGTTTTTATGAGTTTACGACATAACAAAATTCTTTTGTTCCCGATTATGTGTATGGAATATGACAACATATATACACATTTGTACGGAATATGAGGAACATAGTCAAATGTTTCCGGTAAAAATAACGCTCCTCCTGATATTAGACTAACTCGGAATCGGAATTGTCTTTGATTACACTGATTAAAGAAGATTTAAGTTTAATCATTTATTAATACCAATACTGATTTCACCATCAGTATGCACTAGGCTCCGCTGTCATTTTTATGAAATAAAATGTGCACAGATCACATTCTCGTTACTGTACCAAAAGCCCCATTCATTTTATTTCCCGCGTTCACTCGTCGTTAAACATCGTTAACGTGTCTACCCTACCATCTCAACTAAACATACATCCTAAATACACAATGTCTTCCACCTGTTCAACCTCTTTGCCGTTAACATTTATATCAATGACTGTCTTACTTTGTTCTCTTTCAAACACCATAACTTTCGTTTTGTCTACATTCATCTTCATACCTTTACCTTCCAATGAATCATTCATTACATTCAGCATAAATTGTAAGTCCTCCGCTGACGACGCAAACACGACCTGGTCATCGGCGTACAAGAGACATTTTACAACATCCTCACCCATTCTTAATCCACACTCTTCGTCTTTCAATGCTTTCAAACAATCATCCATAAAGAGATTTTAATGCTTGTATTAGGTAACTGTTCAATCTAAACGCAACCAAGGTTGACCATAGATCTTCTCTTTTAACTTTATCGTATGCCTTTTCTAAATCTACGAAAACATTTTGGTTTACAGACAAAAACTTTTCTTTAATCATACGTAAAGAAAAGAACTGATCCATGCAACCCGTGCCTTTCCTTAAACCAGCTTGCGCGTCCCACATTCTTCCTTTGGTTCTTTCATGACTCTTTCAATCAGTACTTTAGCATATAGTTTTCCCACAATGCTGAGAAGGCTGATTCCTCGGTAATTTTGACAATCATGTTGTGAACCCTTTCCTTTATATAGAGGGACGATAACAGCTGTACACCAGTCTTCTGCTACAAGGCTATGTCTTCAACATATATTGAAAAAGACCCACAGCAGACTTGCAACTAAACCTTCTCCAGCTCTCAGCATTTCAAGGGAAATCCTGTCATACCCTGGTGCTTTACCCAATTTCATTCTTTTCATGGCAATTAAAATTTAATTTAAGCTTTCTCATTTTCTATCTCCTTTTCTTCATGAGCATATGCCGTATGCGAAACCGACGGCTCGTCACATTCAAAAAACCTTTCAAAATATCCTTTCCATCTCCTCAGAATTGAGACTTCATCATTCAGAATATCATCATACACATCACAAATCACATTAATTCTTGATTGTACTGACTTTCCTCTGGCATTTTTGACCAATTTCCAAAACATTTTTATATTTGCCTGGAAGTCGTCGGACAATCTTTTTTCATCCCTCTCCTTTATTTCTTGCTTCTTCCTATTCACTACCTCTTTCACTCTATTTCTCAAAGAACGATATCGGACCTTAATCCTTTCGATATCTTCATTAGTACAATCTGATTTTCTGGCTTTAGCTGCCAGTAAATCGAGCCATGCTTTCTTCTTCGCATTCACTTCCAATCGAACTTCTCTATCCCACTATAACGTGTTAGCTTTCCTTGCGTCCTTTCTCTTACTCACTCCACATGCTTCGGTGGCAGCTTCCACTAATCCATTCTTTACTTTACCCCAGACACTCTCTACATCCATGTGTTCCTTCACGCAATCATCTTGCAAAAGCTCTACTGTAATACGCTCTACCGGGGTAGTAGATGCAGATGGTCAGTGGCGCCAACGCTTGAACAAACCCTTGATCCGGCATAAAACTAGATAATGTTCAGTTCCAACGTTGTAACCCCGATATGCCCTCGCATCTACTACTGCACTTTTCAATCGTTCATCCACAACTACAAAGTCTATTATACTTCTGTATTGTCCTCTTTCCCATGTATACATATGAATCTTCTTGTGGCAAAACAAGGTATTTGCAACAACAATATTATTATCCATACACACCGCGAGAAGACTTTCACCATTCTCATTGACACATTCATCACCATACGCTCCCAATACACTTTCATACCCTGCCCTTCTTACACCAACCCTTCCATTAAAATCTCTTAACATAATTATTCTTTCATTTGTCTTACACTTCTCTTACATTTCTCTTACATTCTCCCAAAACTCCTCCCGGACATTAGCAGGGTTAGACATGTCCGGGGCATCTCTCGCACTCGTCAACGCCTGAACAGTATGAAGTAAGCGTGCCATCCGTCGTAATATCCTTTCCCTTTCTTTTCGTCTCATTGACACACAACATATCTATCCCCCTGGTATTCACTAATTCATAAGCTTCATCGATTTTTACACTCGTCCCTCCACAAACATTCAGGGTGGCCAAACGGGCCTCCACAATCCACTTATCTCTGGGAGACGGAACGTGACAGGTGGCGAGCCGCGTCGCCGACTTGCTTCCGGAGTCCATATATCTTAATAAATAATTAACATTATACTTTAAAGAAAGATACAACTATTTACAAATATAAAATTATTAGTAAATTAAAAAGTAACTTAGAAAAAAAGCGTAGATTGTAGAAATTTGCTGCATTCAGCTCACTGAAAATATATATAGTATTTGAAACACAGCCAAACACTGACTTAATGTATTTTATTATAAATATTTCAATACTCCCCAGGTTTTATCCAAATATTTAGGATATTTTCCTTCCTTTCCATTGACGTTTAACAACCTCGGAAGTAAAATATTACGTTGTTTGAATAATATTGGCTTTTTGACACCTTGACAGATGACATATATAATTATATAATTATTGTTATTGCAAATATATTCATTTTTTTATGCATTTACAAAAAATTGATGTAAGGACACATTAATTAAAACCCGAAATCAATTTGTTCCACTTAATGTAACATTGCAAGAAATAAATGTTGTTTCAAAATGAATGGGGTTACATTTTTTACTGTTGATTATTTTTCCTTTCGTCGGGAGGTGAGTCGAAGGCGCGTGAATCGAAGTATACGTATAACTTGTAAGAACAATGATTTTATGCATTCTTTCATTTTAGAATTTTGATTGCTGAAAAAAAATCTACTTACGATACTTGCGCTATTACGATTTAATATCTGAAAACTGACATGCCATTCGTATCGACATACCTAGAGATGATTTACAAAATTTCAATTGTGTGAAATTCAAAATTTTTGAGAAGGCAACAGCATCCTTGTAAAAAACTTAAAATTAAAATGGCCGATTATTGTTTTCCCCCTCACGATTTTCTCTCATGATTTCTATCAACTTACTTTTATTTCACTCTACCTAAGACTTCCTCATTTGTAACTTTCTGTTTTCAACTAATGCTTTCACTTCTACTACAACACCACATTTTTATAGTAAAAAGTAGCAAACGCCAATGCAGTTCGCCTGTTAATAATTGATCGCTACCCATAAGCATCTGAAACAAGCTAATGAGTTGCAGATGCCTTTAATGTAGATAGATTAGATAGATAGATAGACACTTTATTGCTCACATTAAACTAAATACAAACTCTTCAACTCTGTTTATACCTTACTCTGTACATTGTACAGAACAGAAAAAAATATATTTCATTTTCCTATCGTTCCTCTCCCCTGATAAATTTTTTTGTTGAGAGTTAAAATTGAGGCTTAGCTTACGTATAACTCAGTCCTAAATTATGATTTGATTTAAATAATAGCAAAAATAAAATATTCCAGAAAACGCTTCTTTGTTTCCTTACTCACATCTTTAGACTAGGAACCCTGGACCTGGACCTGGACTCCACATGACCAAAGTTTCGTCACAATCTGATTAATGGTTTAGGAATGCATACAGGCCAAACATACAAACGTTTAGTTTTATTTATATAGATACATTTATTATGCGCTAATATGTTCGTGTTTGTTCAAAACTTATGTATGTAGATACTTCTGATGTTGACGTCCATATATTTTAGGTATATTAAAATGGATATAGGAGATAGAAATGTTCACCACATTAGGCGACTATCCTATCCATAAAAGGTATATAGTTGTCTAATTGGAATAAAACATTTTTAACGACGTTCCGAGTACTTCGCTGCGCTCATGGTCACGAGTCACGTCACGTCGTAAAATTAGTTTTATCCAAAGTAGTATTCGCGCATATAGGACAGCTAGCTAGGACATATATGTATAAGTATTGGTTACAGCATTCGCGTCGCTTTAATCCAGAACATTAGTCCGAAGCTCGCGCTGTCTGCTTGTACTCGTATATTGAGTGTTACGTTATTTAAGTTTCATAAATTTGTTAAATAAGAATCAAACAAGATGTTATCGATAAATTTATCGACCGATCGGTAAGTCTAGTCGTTAAGAAGGCAAGCCAGTTTATTGTATATTTCATGTCACATTATTATTACAATAATAACTCAATTTGCACGTACCGATGAAGTAAGTGAATTGCGTACATTTTTATAATTATAATTAACAATAAAATGTCTGTTTTCATAACATAATACACGAAACTTCAGTAGAAACTTAACACGTTGTGGTCCCGGTTCCTAGTCGTACAGCCATTTCAAATAAATATATTTGAAGAACGAGAGACGACGAGAGAGAAGAGAGTAATCTCACTTCTCAATCTGTATTCTTTCAGATCAAATGTAAAGCAGTGTTCAGCGTCGTTATCAAAACAGTTTGTAGCTAACTATCAAAACATATTCACCGAGGTAGTTGATGAATCTTTATCAAAAATTCCTTATTTGGACTCGACGGAGATAAAAGAGCGGATCAAGAAAGTAAGAAGTAAACTCGAATTTTGTAAAAGTTTGTATGTATCCCATTTATTACCATTCGCGATGTTATTTTTTTAAGATGGCTGGCTATTACGCGCTCGAGAGGAAACCAATTTTAGGTGAACTTTTCATTTACGCATACGAACTGCTGCAAGAGTCAAAAGATTATAACGGTGTAACGAAACATCAAGCGTACGCATTGGCTTGCGCATTGGAAATGGTATGTGTGCAAAGTTTTTAGCATCTCACTTTAGGCATTAACAATGTCCGCAGACAAATTGTTACAAAATACTTTCATAGACTATAAATGTAGGTCTCTTAACCTGTTTAAAAAGGCTTATTAAGCAGTCGTCCTCTCATAGATGTAAACATATAGAAGCCAGGACATTAATAATAGTTAACCAGAGTTAATAAATAAAATTATTTGAAAAATGTTGTTTGTTTATCTTTTGCAATATTAAAGTAGTATCGATACATCTATTTCTGGACGAAAGTATTCTTCGACAGGGCACGTCTTACTTTTTATTTATTGATGACATGGAAGACGATGGGAAAATACGTTGCGGCAAGCCTTGCTGGCATCTGTTGCCAGACGTCGGCTCCTTCACTTGGAACGACACCAGCATGTTGCGGAGCTTCATCCACGAGCTTTTAAAACAGAATTTTTCTGAAAATATCTGCTTTAGAATTATTGAATTGGTCAATAAGGTATGCTTAAGTTTATTAATATATCACATTATATTCTTTAATAGAACTTATATTTTTTTTATATTTTCTTATATACCAACTTATATTATTTAATAGAATAATAATAAAAGAAAAATAAAACTAGATAACTTAACTAATAATTATTCTGCAAATATCATTTATGATCAATAAATCAGCTTAGAAAAGGCTGGTTTTTAGCATTAATTGCGAGTCCCTTGATTGAGTCAAAGAAGGAACTACCATTTTTTGTACTTTACACCAATAACCGACCAATAATTAGTTTACTGAAATAAATGTTAATAATGATTATAAAAATATAAAATAACGTTAAGTAACTATTTGTGACTATTTTGTGTGTGATAAAATATCGGATAGTTGTCAAAGAAAAAATTTAATATCTTGTAATCCATGAATCTTTCCTTCAGCCGTTTTTTGAGTGGAATAGGCTAACTAGCCTTCTACATCCAGTGTTGCTGCGGCCACTTTTGGGACAACCTGTACAAAGAAAAGATCAACACAATTAAATATTTTAAAATAATTCAACTGTAAACAAGCAATTTTTTTAGATTTTTTTTCTGTCGGCGGTTGGGCAACATATGGATATGACACTGTGCGGAAAACAAAATTATGAAAACTTTACGATGGATAATTATAGATCAATGAATGGAGCAAAGGTTTCATTGTTTGCAATCGAGGGTCCAATCATTTTTGCTCTAATCTTGGCAAATAAACACACGGATGATTCAGCACAACAAGTCCATAGCGTATGTAAAGACATTGGCGTCTTTTTACAGGTTAAGGTAAGAAATTCCAAGTAGCTTTAAGCATATTTTAATGAAATGAGTTTGACTGCAACATATATTTTTTATAGGAGAAGGTTCATTCGTCGGCGGTTCACTAGATTTTAAGTCACCGCTACTCATAGGCAACAAAGCAAATGAGTTGTAGATGGGTCTTACCTTTAATTGATAGAAGTGGGAAAAGGATAGACGAGTAAAGCATATTTCCTTTCCTATTCAAACCCTCCCCTTCCACTACTTTATCCTTATTAAAGAAGGATGGAATGAGGACTGAAAGTAAGCCTTCGGCACTTTACCCAAAGAACGAAATGCAGAATACTTCAGCTTTACACCTGCCTATAAGGTAGTGGAATTTCAATGGTCGAGCCGGCCGGTTCGTGCCACAAATGTTGTTGTGGGCTCTCTCTTATATAAAAGAAGGGGGCAAAAGGGCGGCAGGTCAGGGTGATCAACAACGTCCATGGACACCTGCAACACCAGAGAAACTCGTCGTCATGCAGTGACGTCCCTCTGCAAGGCCAGATTATCAAGGCGAACGGTAAGAGTTCGGTCGCTGACAGTTCGAATCGCTTTCCGTTGTATGCGGTCAAATGGAAGAATCTGGTATTGGGGTGCTCCCGCTCAGAAATGTGAGCAGTATTCCAAGTGGGGCCAAACTAGCACCTTTTATAACTGAAGGTGTTTGCCCGACTGGAAATGCTGCTTCGCTCTACTACTCTACTACTACTACTACGCCCAACTTTTTAGAGGCCAACTTGGGCTTGTCTTTGAAGTAACCGCGGAACTGAACGTCCCTCGATATGTCAACCCCGAGAATACTAATACTGGCTACGGCACCCAGGGGTATGCCCTCGAAACGAAGATCTACGACAAAGGGTTGTTCTTTAGCGGTAATGGCTTGTGTCTTTATGGGGATTGAAATCAACGAGATTTTGTCCCATTTCGATACTTCCTCCAATAGGTTTTAGAGTTCAGACACAAGTTTGGTCCGCTTCTCATTGGCAGTAGCCCGAGAAACGTTAGCGTGGGCCATGTACAGTGCATCACACGTGCTATCGTCTGCATAACAATGGATGTTGCCTATTCGCAGCACGTCACTGATATGCAGACGAAACAGGGTGGGCGACAGTACATAGCTCTGTGGAAGTATTAAATGGATTCGGGTCAGAGTGTGCACCATCGACAATCACCTCCAAAAAGCTTGAATTACAGGCGCCAAAAAGTGCTTTGTATTGTATATACCCGATCAAAAACATTGGCCATGTCCAAACAAGCCGCCGAGGGCAAGAGGGAGGCCCCTTGCCCTCGATTGTCTCCGACCATCGATGCATGAGGTACGCACGAAGGTCACCAACTGAGCGATGCTGACGGAAACCGTACGGGCGATTGCTAATCAGCTGGTACTCCTCAAGGTACCGCATGAGCTGGCAATTGATGGTAGTTTCCATAACTTTCGAGAACAAGGTGGTAATGACAATCGGCCTGTAGTTTAACGGATCCGAGCTATGGCTATCGGTTTCCATTCTATTCTTTGGGTTTGGGTGGATTATGGCAGTCTTCTATGACCTCGGGACGTACGTACGTATGTGCGTGGCCACAATTTCAAGTAGTAGTAACTCTACTACTTACAAAAACTTAAATATGTTGTTTACTAATTTCATAATCGCAATTACAAGAAAAAAAAATATACATTACATTGAATCAAATTAAATATTTTTCTTATTTTTCTTGATAGAACGACTTTATGGACTTGGATGATTGCAATGATTTTAAATCTTCGACGGATATACAGACAGGAAAGTGCTCCTGGTTGGCTGTAAAGGCATTGGAAATGTGTGACGAAGAACAAAGAACAATTTTCGAAGAAAACTATGGCAGCGCGGATGAAAGTTGTGTACGAAAAATCCGAGAACTATATGATAGACTGCAGCTACAAGAGATTTATAAAGAGGAAAAACAAAGGCAATACGACAATTTCTCAAGAAAAATTAATAATCTCCCTTCAAACGCCGTACCTAGTGCTGCCGTTTATAAAAAACTTTTCTCTTTGATAGACAAATTCCAATTGACATAAAATAGACGGTTATGTTAGTCAGATCAATTTATAATTCTAAGTACTAATAAAAACCTACAATGTTTGCAGAACGCATTTATAAGATGTTCAGCTTGCATGCACAGATTGTCGGTTGTATTTAAAAGAAACAATAAGCTATCATTGATGAGTACTGAAACAAGCAATAAAAGCTCACAATTTTTTAAAATTCAGTATACTCTTTTTCCGTTAATTAAAATTAAATGTCATAAAATATATTTTATTAGCCTAGTATTCTAATTAAAACTGAATAACTTAATTTGTATTAATTAATTATTTGTATTTCTGGTCACCAATAACAATAAAAATATTTTGTTAATATTTACGTACGCTGATTGTATTTAGTTGAATAAGTATTTTCCTATATAAAATATTATATTTATAGAAGTATTTTTTATGGAAGGTGGCAAACGAGCAAGCGGATCGCCTCATGTTAAGTGAACGCTACCCATAGGCATCCGAAACAAGCATATGTGTTGCAGATGCGTTGCCTACCTTTAAAGGACAGAGGAGGGCTTAGACAGGGAAAAGGATATTTCCTTTTCCCCGTTAACACCCTCCCCATCGAATCCTCTTCCCGTTCCCATTCACCCTTATGAAGAAAGGGTGCGAAGGGAAAGAGGACTGAAATTAGGCCTCCAGCACTTCACTCATTACACTAAATGCTGAAATACTTATACTTCACGCCTGTCCTCTATGAGTTTGTGGTATTTGACCGGTCGAGCTGGCGCACTCGTGTCGCAACAGGTGTTGGTGTTTCGGACCCTCCCATTGTTAAATGTGGTGCTGTTGTGTTTATCTATACAGATTAATAAAATTGAAGTAGTTCTATGTAATATATGTTGGCAACATGATGGAAACATCCTTTTACAGTATTGTAACTGGCAGCTGGCGATGAGGAGCAGCCCAATTAATTTTAAAAAAAGATAGAAGGAAGGATTTGTGGCGGGCTTTGCAGAAGAAGAGAAAATTAAGCGTTGTTGTTGTTAAAATTAGTATAATAGTAAAATTTAAGTTATTAATGTTCATTTTAATTTAAATATTGTTTGTTTGTTTAAGAATAAGTTTAGTATCGATAACATATCTAAATAAAATTTTCATAATGATGAATATACGGTACTTACAACAAAAATACAATTTTTATCTGTCTGTCTGTCCAGTTATTCTAGTTAATCTTTGAGACGACTGACCCAATTTGGATGGGACTTTTACTGGATAGGTGATATTGTAAGGATTTTAATAGGCAAATTTAATTTAGCAAAAGAATTAGGGGCGGCGGCAAAAATTAAATCTTTAACCTCATTAGACAATTTTGGTAGGGTTGGTGGTGGTGGTGGTGATAGTGACGATTGTGGTATTGGTATTATTGATGGTAATTATGGTGGTAACGTTGGTGATGATGTGATGGTGGTGGTGGTGATGGTGGTGTGGTTGTTCTTGATGTAAAATGCGCTTACTACAGCTCAACTTACGAGGTCGTAAATAGCCCTTTTTTGTTTTTGGTAATTGCGTCTAACACGTGCGTTAATACTTTACGATTTTTTTAACTTTAAAATCGAATAAACTGATGTTTTATTTTTAATTTGTGCGGTAAAAACAATTAATGTAAAAAATACTATAATAAACTTTTTGATTTGAATTGATTAATATATTTTATTTAACTCCACGCGGACGAAGTTGTGGGCAACAACAAATAAAAAAATATTATTAGAAGATGATAATCTTTAGCTACGTTATTATTAATTATTACCCTTAACAAGAAACTCTTACTGAAAATATGTTTCATCTATTAGGTACAGAGAATTTTCATACAATGCTCATGCTCCTGTTCGAAATCAGCTTAAAGCGTATTTCAGTTCTGAAGCTGGCTTAGTATCCTGGCAAGATAACTATATTTAGTTTTAATGGATTAAAAGAAAAGTATTGTTAAAATGCGCTTAGGCCGTTTTATTTTACTATTGCACCAATTTCTAGGCGTTCACTAACCTGTACCATATCAACAAATATGTTAAACGGTATATTTTAAATACATAGTACCAACTTGGAAATCTTATTTCTGATACTTGCAAGCTGTCTTCAAAGATATCGATATCTGCGTTGTTGGTGACATTATACTCGTTACATATGCGAAATAGAAATTTTGGGGGTGCTAAGAATCCCCGGCGGAGATACGGCTACCACAATCGACGACAACTGGCCCTGGCAACATTAAACACGCGCACACTGCGGACGCACGAGAGGATCGCGGAGTTGGAAGAAGAATTGAGCAAATTACGATGGGACGTTATAGGGTTATCTGAAGTCCGAAGAGAGGGGGAGGACACGATAATCCTCAAGTCCGGTAATTTGCTCTTCTTCCGGGAAGGAGACCAACAGTCTCAAGGTGGTGTCGGGTTTATCGTCCACAAGTCCCTTGTGAACAATGTGGTAAAGATCGAGAGTGTGTCGACTAGGGTGGCGTACCTGATACTCAGAATAACCAAACGGTATTCACTGAAGGTCATACAGGTTTACGCACCGACTTCGACGCACTCCGACGACGAGGTGGAATATGAGGATATATCACGAGCCATACATAGTTACAAAACCCACTACACCATTGTCATGGGGGACTTCAACGCGAAAATAGGCAAGCGGTATGGAGACGAGCTGCGAGTGGGTAATTTCGGATATGGACACCGGAACCACCGGGGCTGCCTTCTGGCCGGCTTCTTGGAGAAGGAGGGACTCTACATGATGAACTCCTTCTTCAAGAAGCAAGAGCATAGGAAGTGGACCTGGATGAGTCCCGATGGTGCTACTAAAAATGAGATAGACTTTATCATGTCGACGAAGAAGCAAATATTCAATGATGTCTCAGTGATCAATGCGGTTAAAACCGGGAGCGATCACCGAATAGTCCGAGGCACATTGAATATCAACGTAAAGCTTGAGCGAAGTCGGCTGATAAGGTCTACGCTCCGGCCAGCACCCATCCATATCCAAAGTCCCGAAAGCTTTCAGCTTGAACTCCATAACCAGTTTGACTGCCTGGGGAGTAGCGTGGACGATCTAAATGACGGATTCGTACAGGCTGTTCAGACAGTGGGTTCTAAGTTCTTCAAGGCCCATCGTACGAAAGCATCCAAGAGGCTCTCAGACCACACTCTTGAGCTCATGAAGGTAAGGCGAGATATGATTCTGCACTCTTCAGATGATGCGGAACGATACCGGCGACTAAATAGGCAGATTTCGAAGAGCATTAAACACGATATACGGCAATATAACACAAACCGTGTTATAAAGGCTATTGAGCGGAACAAGGGCTCCAAAGTGTTTGCCCGAGATCTGTCTATTGGGAAAAGTCAGGTGTCAAAGCTGAAGACTGAGGATGGCAGAGTTGTTTCCTCCAAACCAGAGCTCTTGAGTGAGATTGAGAGGTTCTACGGACAGCTATACACAGCATCGCAGAAACCCGTCATGGACGTGGCAGAAGACCCAAGAGCCAGATTAACTCGACACTATACCGAAGATATCCCGGACGTCAGTCTCGACGAGATTGGTATGGCTCTCACACAACTGAAGAACAATAAGGCACCGGGGGATGACGGAATTACAGCGGAATTATTGAGGGCAGCTGGAGAACCAGGCCTTAAGGTTCTCCAAAAGCTTTTTAATTCCGTCATCCTCGAGGGACATGTGCCACGGGCATGGAGCAGAAGTGTGGTGGTCCTTTTCTTCAAGAAGGGTGATAATACCCTACTGAGGAATTACAGGCCCATTTCACTTCTGAGCCATGTCTACAAGTTGTTTTCGAGGGTCATAACTAATCGTCTCGGTCGCAGATTTGACGACTTCCAGCCTCCCGAACAAGCCGGCTTCCGTAAAGGCTTTAGTACCGTAGATCACATACATACGCTGCGGCAGGTTATACAGAAGACCGAGGAGTATAACCTGCCACTGTGCTTAGCGTTTGTGGACTACGAAAAAGCCTTCGATTCGGTCGAGACCTGGGCGGTACTGCAGTCTCTCCAGAGGTGCCAAATCGACTACAGGTACATCGAAGCGCTGAGGTGTCTGTACGAAAACGCCACTATGTCAGTCCGAGTACAGGGTCAGGACACGAAGCCTATCCAACTGCAGCGCGGTGTAAGACAGGGAGATGTTATCTCCCCGAAACTTTTCACCGCGGCGTTGGAAGACGTCTTCAAGGTCCTGGACTGGAAAGGACTCGGCATCAACATCAACGGCGAGTACATCACCCACCTGCGATTTGCCGATGACATTGTAGTCATGGCTGAGACCATGGAGAAACTCGGTATAATGCTCGACGGCCTCAATATAGCCTCCGAACGAGTGGGTCTCAAGATGAACATGGATAAGACGAAAGTTATGTCGAATATCCATGTTCCACCCACTCCAATAACGATCGGAGACCGTACTCTCGAAGTTGACGAGTATGTCTACCTGGGACAGACTGTCCAGTTAGGTAGGTCCAACTTCGAGAAGGAGGTCAATCGCCGAATCCGACTCGGATGGGCAGCGTTCGGGAAGTTGCGGGATATCCTCTCGTCCCAACATTTACCGCAGTGTCTCAAGACTAAGGTCTTTGACCAGTGTGTGTTGCCAGCGATGACATACGGTACTGAGACGTGGCCCCTTACTGCAAGCACTATTAGACGGCTCAAAGTCACTCAAAGGGCAATGGAGAGGGCAATGCTCGGAGTCTCTCTGCGGGATCGCATCAGAAATGATGTGATCCGCAGTAGAACCAAGGTAACCGACATTGCCCGAAGAATTGCAAACCTTAAGTGGCAATGGGCCGGACACATTGCGCGCAGAACGGACGGCCGATGGGGCCGAAAGGTCCTAGAGTGGCGGCCACGTACAGGTCGACGCAGCGTAGGTAGGCCTCCCACACGATGGACCGATGATCTGGTCAAAGTTGCGGGAGCCCACTGGATGAGGATGGCAGAGGATCGATCTTTGTGGCGATCAATGGGGGAGGCCTACGTCCAGCAGTGGACAAATACCGGCTGAGACGACGACGACGACGACATCTACAAAATTAGTCCAGGCAAACGAAATATGAAAAATATTTTTCACTATTGTCACACTTCGATATTATCCTAGTTGGAATATGGAATAGGGAATGGAATATCAGCAAGTATGTAATTAATCAACTAGACATAAAAACAATGTGAAATTTAAGTCCGGCCTTTTTTAAAGCGCTAAAGAGTGAATAATCAAAAATATTTATGTCGAGTGTATTACGAGACTTAAGACGAGGCCAACATCTTTATTTCTCACGGATTTTTCCTACTGTTCTACTTTGCATATAAAAGCCACCGAAATATGCAGTATATTTCGAGGGCATTCTGTATCAGATCCGGTACTAGGTACAGACTAAAAGACTCGTGCCAAATAAAATATATAAGTACAGCAAATAAAGAAAAAATTAAGGAAATAAGGCATAAAAGTGTAAATTCTACGACTGTGACTGTGCACTAATTACTGCTTATAGTTATAGACCACTATATTTTTTCAGTTGCCAACTAAACTATTTCATCGACTACGCTTAGCATAAATAGCTAAACAGTTTGGAAATCAAAATGATCTTATATTCGTCTCTTAAAGTTAGAATTGCGTCTCACAGTTTTTTGTCGAAGTTTCCACAGAATTATAGCAGTAGGTGAGTGATATTATAAAAATGTGTAATAGTTTAAATATATAATATACTATTTTACAAATTACAAGTATCACGTTTTAAAATAATGAAACCTCACGATTTAGGTTTTTGAAAGCATTACGTGTATTATTACCTTTTACAATCTATTTTTTCATCCTCGCTAAAAGAAATGATTTCTGTACTATTTGAGAAAAAAAGCTTAAATTTTACATTATTTCACTTATTTCTGACAGTCCCAGTGATTATATCTACCCGGATACTATTGTAACATAATAACTGTTGGAGGATTTATTTGGTATAAATAAATCCTGCAGTGGGGAACATTCTACAAAAAGGTCGAATTATTATTTTATTATAAATACCATATATTTTGGCAGGGTATCGTCGTTACATTATTGTTTGGCTTTGTTAGAGGCGTTTGTATTCGAAAACAAGTTTAACAAAAGCACGGTTTGCTTTATCGAGTTTATGGTTCGATTCTAATCTTTTCACCAGCTACAATTTGATCGTATTTACGAAGACGAAGTTTAATGGCGTAAAGCGTAAACATCGCCTTAAATCTAAGCGCAGGTGCCATGTTATACACTTTGTCAACGTCAAACTATCTCATATGAAACTGTGACATTATAAGCTCCAAAAATCGGCCGTTCGGAATTTAAACTCAGTTACAGCATAACTGCTTTTAATTTATGTTGGTGAAATGCAATTTGGAGCTTTAAACTCCGTTAAACGCGTAAACTGAGTTTAGACAAACTAATCGCGTTTATTTACAACAGTGAAATCTCCCCTAAGTATATTATTGAAGTAAGACTTCTTTTATGATGATGAATTGGATTTTATGAAACAAAAAATGTTATATTCCATCTCTCGAAGTGGGGAAACACATTTATTTTACAATAATGTTACTTTAAATGCTTCAATTTATATATCTCTCTCTTTTGTTCGGTGCTATTTCAATCAATAAAACATTGTCAATCGCCCTTGCTCTTTCTTTCTGCTTACACCTCCATAAGGTATTCTTCTCTTCTTTTACAATTACATTTCTCTATACAAAACTCGACAGAACATGTTTTCTACGAATGCCGTGCCTTGCGTGCTATATTTGGTAATCCACTTAAATGAGTATGCTCAAAACAAGACGTCCGGGTCGTAATCGTGCCTCAAGTGTTGCCAACAGTGACTTTGAAATCCCGGTAACTAAATTCAAATTTTATCGTTAAAACTCCGTTAACGAATTAAAGGTTTACCGTCAACAATGCTAGGCATCCTTCTTTATTGGGATAAGAAAAAAAACAAGATTTTTAATCAGTCCCAGACAGAAAACTGGCCAATGTTCGATACTCTGATTCGATATATTGGATATCAAACGAGAAATCCGTAAGGTTTGCCACACTGGCCTGTTCTGCCGCGACTTGATGCAATGTGAACGGCCTTAAGTTTAGTTCGAATACTAATTACCGCCTTCATTTAAGATCATTTTCATGATCATTTTTAATTTCTTTGAAATAAGGTCCTATTTGTTATGCACAGTTGGTTGGAGCTGAGGAAACTGTTGTTATAATGTTTTGTTTTGTTTTACAAGCATGTTAGTGGAAATAAATCTCAAAAAATATTGATAATATTAAAATAATTTCGTTTGTCATCTCGCATTTTTAAATTTGAACTAATATGTGTGGTATTTACCGCTATCCTGTTGAAACTACATATAATCGATGTAATCTTCCAATAGTAGCCAATAGACAATGACTCTAACCATTTACTGTGACCGAATTACCAGCATCGTTTCAAAACAAAGAAAAAATCGCAAAATTGGTACAATGATTCCTCCAGCAAAGAATGCACATTACTTTGTTAATGAATGAAGATGTCGGAACCACAAACTGATCTGATAAACAACTAATGTTTAAGCTCTATTCACATTTAACATCTGATCAAGTTATTATAACACCATTAATAAACTTTGTTGTTTTTCTTCCAGGATATAAATGACAAATCGTCAAAGGTATCTCGATACTATTCAGATTTGCGATTGCAGAAGCCTTTACCAGAAGTTATTAGCCAAGGTTTAGCTGGAATAAAATTTCTAACTGATTTCGACATACAAAATCAAATTCATAAGGTAAGTATTAAAATAACTAATAAGTAAGGCATGAGGTACCTTATTTAGTGGACTAGGCTTGAACGGAGGAGCTACGTTCTGCATTGTCATCGTCAGGTTGTGTTTTCTCTGAAAACAAAATACATCTATTTTGTTACAAAAATATCAAGTAAGATTTCACAATTCATTTCTTATCCATTAACGGCGATGGCGAAGTGATATAAAAATTGCTTTCCAAATCGTTAACCCGTTACCGATATTCGAAATATTACATACAAGAATTGATCATTTTATAATATAAGATAACTTAAATACAACGTCTGTAGGGAATTAAATGGCAAAGGCCCGGTATACGCAAACTCTTCACCACTGTCTGTAGATACACAATGGCGTAGAATGACATGTGGGCTTTGAAAATGGGCTAGGTTTGACTCTGGTCGAAACGATGTCTTGCTATGTTACTACATATTAGGTATATTTTAAAAAAATGGTGAAGAAATATGCAGTGCTATTGCTAAGAATAATTTCTTCAAATGTTAATACACCGGGAATGACGTAGATCACATACATTTGTATTTTTTAAGTATTTAATATTTATTAGATCTAACCTTTTTAGATATTCGAATGCAACACATTGCATCATCAGCTCACGATTTTCACCTGCCAAACTCTGAGTGATACAAAGAACGTAAGCGACAAGACAATTGATCAAATCAATGTATTGGCATGGTGCGTCGAAATGGTAATCCGAAATAAATCTTTAAGATTAAAGATTGATTCTATTATACTATCTATATATATAATAATTACTTCCTTCTCATCTCTCATGTTACATTGTCATTAGATCACCTTGCATTGTGATCATAATGATGTAGGCAGATAATTATCATTAGATAATGCAATATCCTAAAAAAATATGCACATAATTATTATTTATAGAGATTTTTAAACATAACATTACTTGAGTCAAAATAGAAAAATAATCTAAAGATAAAACGACATAGCCTGTAATCACACTGCTAATTATGCAGCTGACTCATAATTAATATTATGACTAACCTAGCCTCCATTGTGTAATTAACGTTATTAAGCGTGTTATTAATTAACACAACGACAGAGATTATACAATCAGATCGTGACTTTCCATGTAGCAGATATAAAAAATATTTTAATAAGGTATTACCTATGTTGATAATTTATCTTCTATTTCTGAGCTTTAAACTCAGTTTAGTACTTTAGAGTTCACTGATTACAAAAAAAAGAGGAGAGGAGTCACCTGGTTGGATTGGAGTTCCTTTCGCAATATCTTTTTCGTGTTTGCATTAAGCACTGAGCAGTCAACTGCAAAAGTAAAAAGTATTTTCTATTTAATTGTGAGTGTGTGTCCGTGTCTTTGGTGCAACCAAATGTCGACTTTAAGGTGGTGAACATTTTTTTACCCCGACTACACTTTTCTATTGCCAATATGGGTCAATAAAATATGAATAACAATTGATATGAAACACCCCACGTTTTTTTAAAGATCAAATGATTATTAATCCCTATTCTTTATTTTAAACCCTACTACTCTCTAAACTAAAAATATTTTCTACATTTTTAGTTCGGATACTTACAATGCGTGTTTTTAAGCTTCTTTAAAACTATTATTTACTTTCTTGCCGTCAGGCAGGCGACCGGCCCTAAAAACTGTAGCCAAAACTTATACAATATGACTACAATCATACTGTGCCGACCCCGCCACATGAGTGGGAATAGGGCAAGGAGATGACGATCCTCATAACACCAGGACTAAAACGAAGTTATGAAAAAAATGTATTGACATCGGTCCTTGATAAGTTTGCGTAGTTTCAAATTAAATAAAAGCATATTGAAATAGGTATATAAACTTAAATTAATCAATATTTTTGCATATTCTCGCAGGCTTTAGTTTGCTAGGTGATCGGAAAATCACGACGTAAAGACCATATTATTTCATTGTTACACTTTTTTGGTCTAGCCCAAGCGTAAACAAAACAATAACGTATGATAAAGAACTTTGTTCTATCCTCTTAAAATTCATTAATTTGAAATGAGGTACGGGAATTTATATTCTGAAGGTCAATGTGTCCGGTCAATATTGCAAGTTACACGCTGATCAATTGGCCCTAAGTAATATGCAGAATGTTTTAATTGTATGTGGCAAGAATTTTTTTGAAAATAAATAGTTACATTGTGTTCATTTACAGCATCAATCTTATTATTTAGTCATAGATAATATAGAAGACAAAGCGCGATCACGCAACGGGCAATTATGTTGGCACTTATTGCCAAACGTTAGAACATTGGCTCTTAATGACACCAATATAATGCGGAGCATTATACTCGAGATATCAAGACAGAATTTGAGTGAATATATTCCCCAAAATGATACAACTTTTTAAAGAGATGACTATTGATTTATATATTTTACATAGAAATATGTACCTTCTGTACAATCTTCTATCCAACCACTTATAATTCTGCCTGTAGAAGTTAGTTACTGGTCTCTTTAGAATGTGTATATAAAAATAGATGCACTGGACTTGTAAGTAAGGACTTAAATAAATGGAGCGTATTCACGCTATAATAATTCTATTGTACACAATTTTTCTCTCTGAAGTACGATCGCAACAGGGTAACATGAAAGGACCCGTAAATAATTGTAATGGTCCCTCGTGGTAAAGCGTTCAGTTCCTCTTGGAAAGTTAAGATCTCTGAAGGCAGGTTTAAGCAAAACTAATCGTTTTATTGGACATGTTGATAGTCGGACTAGGTTTCTTAAATCAGTCAAACGCCAGCTGATCCAGTCTCTTATAAATAATTTGATGCAGGTAACAAAATTGTAAAAAAGTTTTTATTTATTTGCAATTGCACTTGCAAAATAAGAATGATGAAAACAACGCCACCTAGTTCAAAATTGAAAAACTTTGGTGCCATTTTAACCAACATCTACAAAGGAGGATTTTTCCATCCATTCCATTTCGCGTGTATTTTTTAATGTCTCCCCCTGCCGCCCCTCGTTCAGTGGACTATCGCAACTTTGACTAGATCGTCGGTCTATCGATATGTACATGTCCGCCAGGACCAACAATACCATCATCAGTTCTGCGAGCAATGTGTTCGGCCCATTTTCACTTGCGTTTTGCAATTCTTCTGTAAATGTCGATCACTGTCTGTCATGGTTTCGTTGCGGATTACATCATTTTTGATGTGAACACGCACACTCCAAGCATTATCCTCTCCATTGCCCTTGAGCCGTTTGTAGTTTTATTGCGTTTTAATGATTTAAATTAGAATAATTTATATATTTTTTAACCGATTACAAAAAAAGTTTGCATTTCTTAATGTTTGTTACCTCAGAACTACGATATTCATGCGTTGTCACATTTACATTTTTATTAGTTCGAAGATATTTTGCGTATCGTTAGACTCAAGTTCGATAATTGAACTTGACGCCTAACCAGAATCAACAACGGCTAGTGACGCAAGGACTCAATCTAATTTAGTTGGACGAAAAAATGGCACAGAGACATCTCACTCCCGCATACTGTAATTTACAGTCGGTTTTATTTTTTAACGCAGTTTAACCTTAAATCCTACTAATATTATAAATCAGAAAGTTCGTAAGCTGAACGGATCTGGATGAAATTTGGCACAGATATATGTAGATTACAGGCTGGAATAGCATATTAGCTTATATACTTTTATCCCGGAAACGATTACGATTCCCGTGGGGTGTTCTTTTTTGTCTACATATATAAAAGGCGATGTCCC
Organism: Papilio elwesi; assembly: GCA_029849275.1. Lineage (NCBI taxonomy): Eukaryota > Metazoa > Arthropoda > Insecta > Lepidoptera > Papilionidae > Papilio > Papilio elwesi. The sequence continues at coordinate 6,663,903 of CM056702.1, read as the reverse complement.
CTTTGGTACCCGAAACGGCTATCCGGAAGAACTCGGCTGGATCACAAGTTATGCAATTTAGATTATGTTATTATATCTAACATATAAATAGAGAACATTAGACGTTAGGAACCAAATACAAAATGACACTTAACAACTATAGTTCAATTTTTTCGTTGCAGGCACACTTGCCTCGAAATTATATGATAATTATATGTTTTTCTTTTCTATTCAAATGCAGCAAAAAATAAACATATTCAAGAAACCCATCAATCATGATCCATCGGATGATTCTACACCTAACACATGTCTATCGACATGAAAATCATTTTTATAACTTGGAAATGATAAATTCTTTGACATTAATTTAAAACTATTGTTGTTGACATTAGCTTTTTAGATAATGTAATTGGTTTTTACCAATAATATTACAAATATAATAATATAATTGTAATATATTATACATTAACAGTGGTAGAGTCCGTGACATCTGTTCCACGAATGGGCCGGCTCGACCGGTAAATACCGCGAACTCACAGAGAACAAGCGTAAAGTATAATTATGCTTGTGTTTCGCGTGATGAGTGAAGTGCCGGAGGCCTAATTCTGATCCTGTTTCGCTTCCAAGACTGTTCTAATAAGAAAAAGAAGGGAAGGATAAGGATTTGAAGGAGAAGGGGATGGATAGGAAAAGGCAATATTTTTATTCTGTAGTTTTAAATGAGCGTTTATATTATCGCCAAAAACTGGTTGTCAGTTTGGTGAAATATCTTATTTTCTTTACTGTACTGTGTGTGTCTTGTTAATAAAAGAACTCATTAGCACGTTGCAGAAGCCTATAGGTCTCTTAATAAAAGGTGAACTGCTTGCTCAATTACTTCCTTATTCTATAAAAAATAAGGATTTATTATTTGGGGTTCAAGTTTATAAGCTATTTAAGAATGAATTGGGCAATAGACTATGTAAGTGTCGATGGCTTCAATCGCAAATGACATTGTGGTGCAGATGTTCATTGTTAAATAGATTTGTAATGTATTTATGTATGTATCAAGTCTATAACTGCGATATGATGTTTTGAGTCACCCAGATCAGATGTAGCAATGGTTTTCAACGCATCTTAAGATAAGTATGATATATGTTATTACAGAATATAAATTATACGATATATGATTATTTTTTTCTATGAATTATTTACTTAAATATACAAACGCTTACAGTTGAATAACAACTAGGATTTAACAAAAACTCGCTTGACCTTTCAATGGCATTTCAAATATATTTATCTCCAAATTTTTGGTTTTACCGCGAAGTTTTGTTTTGAAACCTAAGATTAAATATAAAAAAATTCATGTACATAACATTCTTTGAATAAAATTATTGATTTTTATAAACAAGTGAAGACATTGTTTTATTCTTTAAATCACATAATTATTGTACATTACACACAACTGTTTTCTGTTCTGTTACTATAGTCAAGTTCGACGTGTTAGTAATTTCATGTTATGTCGTGATGTTTTCGGTAAAGTATTTGAACAAAATTCTTTAAAAACATTAAATGTTGTGATATCAATGACAATTAATGTTTAACATGTATCTTAGTTCATCTTATTTCATGAAATAAGAAAAGTAGTTGGTATTAGTTGGCGGAGGGTGACCCAGAACCGGAGAGAGTGGAGCTTTAGGGGAGGTTTTTGCGGAAGCGCAAGACAATCTCGAAAACCTGGTGTCAAATAATTTGTACAAACATTGTTTAATAAAGGCTATTATTGTTATTATTAATATAAATAATTCATCAATAAAATGATAACCACGTATGGAAAAGTCAGTAGAAGCAACAGATTTTGCACGAATGGAAAATACCAAGACCTCATAGAATATGGTCGTGACCTCTAGTCTACACCTGTATTACATATACTTATTCCACCACAGCTTATATGTAACACTACAATTTTTAATTCTAATAGGTTGTTCGGAAAGTAATTTCGTTTTTTCCCGACAGTGGATTTATAAAACACCCAAACAAATGTAAAAATAAAAAGAAGACTATCGCCTCAATTTTTAATAAGTTTCAAAAATAAGTAGTATATATATCAACTGAGCGACTAGCAGTGATAAAAAAGCTCTGCAGGTTTACGTCACTGCTCCAATGTAACTATGTAAATTTTTTTATGATATAAATAAAGAGGAAAATATAATTAATTGTACTTTTTTGGACCCAACTTCACATTTAAGCCGTATAATTTTTATATTTCTTTTTTATGTGAGAAGGTGGCAAACGAGGCAGCGTATCACCTGATGTTAAGTGAGCGCTACCCATAGACATCCGCAACAGGGGAATGTGTTGCAGATGCGTTGCCAACCCTTAATGGACAAAGACGGCCTTGACAGGAAAAAGGATATTTTCCTTTCCCCGTTAACCCCTCCTCGTCCAATCATCTTCCATTTCCCATCCTATCCTTATGAGGAAAGGATGGGAAGGGGAAGAGGACTGTAATTAGGCGTCCGGCACCTCACTCATCAGACGAAACGCAGAGTACTTCTACTTCACGCCTGTCTTCTGTGAGGTCGTGGTATTTATTTCACCGGTCGAGCCGGCCAATTCGGCAACAGATGTTGTTGTTGCGGGCTCTACCACTGTTAAGAAGAGACATTTAGAGCTCATTTAGCAAGGCTTGTGTGTGAAAAATTCCAATTAATTCTACGCAGTAGTTTTTGGTTGGTGCCCTTTTAAATATGAAGAGCGATAAGCAGCATTTTCGACATATCTTACTGTTTTACTACAGAAAGGGTAAAAATGCTGTTCAAGCCAGAAAGAAATTGACTGTACGGCAGTACCAGAACTGGTTGGCTAAATTTAAACTCGGCAATTTTCATGTCGAAGATGCATCGCACCACGTTCGGGAAGGCCGGTTGAAGCTGATAAAGACGCGATAAAGGCATGCGAACCTGTTGAAGCTGATAAAGACGCGATAAATGCATGCGAACCGGTTGAAGCTGCTAAGGACGCGATAATGATGCGAACAGGCGAATAGCAACACATGAAATCGGGTTGAGGTTAAATTTATCAAATTAAACAGTTTATGATCACTTGAAAGGCCTGGGATTAATCTCGAAGTTCGATGTATGGGTTCCCCATGTTCTCACGGAGAGAAATCTATTTCGCCGCATTGACGTCTGCGATTCGCTTCTCAAACGTCACGAAAATGATCCGTTTTTGAAGCGCATCATCACTGGGGAGGAAAAATGGGCTGTATACAACAACGTCAAATGCAAAAGGCTATGGAGAAAAAAAGATGAACCGGCTCAAAACATTACCAAAGCCGATATTCACCAAAAAAAAGTGATGCTGTCTGTTTGTTGGGATTTTAAAGGAATCATTTTTTTTGAGCTTTTACCGCATAGCACAACGATTCATTTGGAAGTCTACTGTCATCAGCTGGACAAACTGAATGATGCACTTCAACAGATAAGGTCAGAACTAATCAACAGGAAAGGTGTTTCACCAAGACAACGTAATTTAAAAAATGTGTCAAGTGTATAATATCTTGCACAGGTTGTAGTCTAATATTTCCACTACCTAATATACAAAGTAAGACAGTAATTGAAATAAAGGTTAACGGAAATGTAGTGGAACAGGTGGAAGAGTTCGTGTATTTGGGGTGTATGTTTAGTAGAGATGGTAGGCATGTTAAAGATTTTGAACGACGAGTGAGAGCGGGAAATAAAATGAATGGGGCTATAGGTACAGTAGTGAGGAGTCAGAATGTGTCTATGAAGGCTCGTCTGGCAATACACAATACTGTACTATTCCCCACTTTAATGTATGGAAGTGAGAGCTTCGAGCTTGAGATTGGAGGTTTGGCAGGAAAAGCATTCTAGTAGAGTTAATGCCGTTGAGATGCAATCCTTAAGAAGTATGTTAGGCGTGACTTTGAATGATAGGGTTAAAAATAGCGTTATAAGGGAAAAGTGTGGCTTAAAAGTGGACGTTGTGACTAGAATTGAGAAAGGTATGCTTCGGTGGTTCGGGCATGTTGAAAGGATGAATGAAGAGAGAATAACAAAAAAAATAATGTTGCAAAAGTGAGTGGCAGTGTTGGTAGGGGACACCCTAGGAGAACTTATATCGATCAGATTAATGACTTACTAAAAAAGGGCGATATAAGGAGCACCCATAACTGACGAGCATGCATGCGTAGATGTATGAATGTGGAAGAAGCGAGAGAGGTGTGCCAGGATCGCGTCAAATGGAAATCCATGATCTCTGCCTACCCCTCTGGGTTAGGGGCGTGAGCGCATATTTATTTATTTATTTATCTAATATACTGTACACACCATATACGACTACTTATAACAATCAGTCAAGGCTCGGGCCTCAAGAGGTATTGTCCAGAGACTCCTTCCTTTGACAAGTGCTTGTAAAGATTAATGCTGTCTAAAGTCAGCTACGTAACTTAACGATTTTTTTTTTGTGACTGAAAGGTCACTGTTTGCCTTGAGGAGGCATTTACAGCTGCACTGGGCACGAGGCAGCAGGGCACAGAGGGCGCTTAGCCTAAGCCTCTTTAAGAGTAACTAAGCTCGAGGGCTCCCTCCGTAGAGGGAACCTCGGCTCGGGCCGTTACTTTATTATTATTACCGGATTGGGAGGCCGCCGAGCTCTTAGGTCGCTTCGGTGGACGCTCCATGGAGTGACTGGGCTCAAGGGCCCCCGAGAGGGGACCTCGGCTTGGGCTGTCACTCTTTACGCGTTTAGCATTCCGATTCGAGGGTGCCCGAGAGGGCCGAGCCTCGGCTCGATCGGTAGCCATTATCTGATTACAAGTATTACCACAGCTAACATTACTACCACTTCGGAAAGTTAGTTAGCGCTGGGAGAAGAAGTGGCGGAAGAAACTCCAGCAACGCTTCTATCATGAGTAGAGGAGAAAACTCTGCCGGCTATGTGGCCGTATCGGGAAGGTAATAGCCGTCCTCGCCGGCGAAGACGGTGTGTAATTTGTCTGCGATGTTGTTTCATCCTAGCCTGAGCGATGGTTATTGCATCGTCTCGATAGTCGAGGACGTGCCTGGGACGTCTATAGTCGTGGCGAAACGTACCGAGCGCGATGGGTTTGTAGGTGGCGGCACCTAAAATTATTGAATTGGGGTGACCGGTGGCGGAGTCAAAATAGCGGCGCGACGCCAACTTCAGGTGTTGAGATATGGTGGGCAGCTCTAAATCCACGTGTAAATCGATGTTGCGCATGAACCACGGCGAGCCAGTGGCTCTGCGCAAGAATCTGTTTTGGATCACCTGAAGTCGGTGTATTTGTTTTGGGGAAATGTGCGCGAATACCGGACTAGCATATGTCATGATGAGCCGTACGACAGCTTTATAGAGTGTCACCTTGTTCCGGAGGGACATTTTACTCTTAAAGTTAATTAATGGGAAAAGGCGGCCTAGTACGAAAGCCGCCCGGTTCCTGACCCGGGTCACGTGAGCGGCGAAGTTAAGTTTATTGTCAAGGATGACACCTAGATATTTCACCTTATCTTCCTAGGAAATTGGGCTGTTCATGAGGTGAATGGATGGGAGATGCGTTAATGAATGGGCTTTCTTATGTCGCGAAAAGAAAAGGGCCGCGCTTTTTGCTGGATTAATTTCGATCCTCCATTTCCGGAACCACGCGCCGAGAGTGGTGGCTGCGGTCTGGAGGCGTCGACATATAGCGTCAAGCTGAAGGCCCGACGTGAAAATGCAGGTGTCATCGGCAAATAGGGCTAGCTCTACACCGCGTACGCGCGGTATATCATTTGTGTAGAGGGTAAAGAGGACTGGGCCTAGCACTGACCCTTGAGGCAACCCGGCTCGAACGGGGTGCGCTTGAGAGCACACTCCTTCGACGCGGTAGCGGAACGTTCGATTACTAAGGAAGTCTCGTATTGTGCATACGAGACGATCTGGCAAACCGTACTCATACAGCTTGTATATGAGCCCGTTGTACCAGACTTTATCGAACGCCTTCGCCACGTCGAGGAAAAGTGCTCCGATGCTAGAGCCGCGTTGTCGTTTGGTAAGGATGTGCTCCGTGATGGGGTGCACTTGATGGGTAGATGAGTGTTTGGCACGAAAGCCGAATTGTTCGGGAATTGGTAGTCCTTTAGCGTTCATAAGCGTACGTAGGCGGGCTAATATTAAACGTTCATAGATCTTCCCAAACGTTTTGAGAAGACTTATGGGTCTGTATGACGTAGGGTTTGTGGCCGGCTTTGAAAGTTTGTGGAACCGTATGACCTGAGCGTCCTTTCACTCGCTGGGAAAGACGCCTTTGGTCATTGCCGCGTTATAAATGACAACTAGGAGCTGTATTATAGCAGCAGGAAAGAGTTTGGTCAGCCTATTGGTGATACCATCTGAGCCGGGGGCTTTGCGTGGACGCAAGTTTTTAATTAATTCCTTAATTTCGTCGAAGTTTACCGGGGGAACGGAGTCGCGTAGCGGGTCATATTTTCTCCGATCGACCTCGCTGTCCACCATTCGGAGGTGGACAGGGTCGACCGGTAGGGTACTGGGAGAGCACTGGGCCTCGAGGCTGTCAGCCCGACATTCGGCTTTTTCTTCGTCCAGCATGGCTGGCGTCATGTCTGGGCGTAAGATCGGCGGCATCGTCGTATACGTGTCGCCTTTAAGTGATTTGGGAAGCCGCCAGAATGCTAAATGGGATGGCTTTAAATTATTGAGTGTTGTATCCCACCTTTCGTTCCTGAGGGCGGCTATGCGTGCTTGCGATTCACGCTGTAGTTTACGTAGCCGCTTTCGGTGCGATTCGGTGGGATACATATCATAAGCTCGGGTGGCTGCGTTCTTACGTCTCAGTAAGTCCCTAGCGTCCGGAGGCAGGTCCCAGCGATGGTTATCGATCACTGGGATCTGCCTCGAGCAGTCCTCGATGGTGGTTTGGACATGACTTGCGAGAGTTCCGATTGCAACGCCCATATCTTGTTCGTTAACTATTTGATCGGGGATGGAATCTAATTGCGGCGAGTTAATGTTTTGGAGCTTGGCACTGAGCTTGTGCCAGTCCACGATAGTTTTCGTTAAAGGCGAGGCTGGTGCAGAAGGCCCTAGCCGTAATATAACAGGTCGGTGATCCGAGTGAAGCTCGTGAATCACTTTTATTTCGCGTAGGGCGAGATTGATATTTTTAACGATTGCAATATCAAGCACATCCGGTGTGTGTTCTACTGCGTGAGGGTAATGAGTAGGCTCTGTGGGCGCAACGATTTCGAAGTCGAGTAAATCCGACAGCGAGTCGAGCGCGCGGCCTCGTGTGCTGATCTTAGTGGAGTTCCATCGAATGTGTTTGCTATTAAAATCACCTGCAAGAATAGTAGCTCCTCCTATAGATAGTAGGGCTTCAAAGTCGGAGCGTAGAATGGTTGCACTTGGTCTACAGGGAAGGTAAACCGAAGCTATTGTAATGGGGGCGTGGCCTGTCATGGCCAGCTGACAGATCGAAGCCTCTAAGTGCGTTAGCGCGGGTGTATCGATCGGTACACAGTGCAGGGACTTTTTATAGTAAATGATAGTTCCACCGCCTTTAGCGCCGGCCCTATCATTCCTAATGATTTTATAATTGGGGACATTCTGGTCCCTCATTGTCGGCTTAAGAAATGTTTCCCGCACGAGTAGTACGTCGACTTGATGATCGCGGAGGAAGTTATTTATTTCGTCGCGTTGTGTTTTTACGCCGTTCGCGTTAAAATGCTATATTAATCGATAGTGGTTTAACTCGACCGTTATTGCGCGTGAGAGTCGAAGGTCTATTTTTATTTTTAGCGTTATCCATCTCTGTAACGGCTAATTGAATTCTAAAGCACTAACGATGTGCTTATACTTACGGATTAGATATAGACGCGTGCCTATATTCCCGGACGCGTTTAAGTATTCATCGGCGAACGTGAGTACCTCTGCTATATTTTTTTTTGGGTGGCTCTATGCCGCTAGCGTAAGTGAAGCCAGAGACTTTATTAACTTTATTCATTTAAAATCAGGCACATTTTCTTATTTCTACGTAAAATTTTATACATGTCAAAAATTAAAAACTAATTACAATAAAACAGTTTAAAATCTAAAAATGAATTATTCAATTACTATATCTTAAAGCTAAAGTCAAATATCAGGTCCAGTGTCATTTCTTCCGTGTTCGGTTTCATATTTTGTTCTTAAAAATTAATTTTCCAGCTATATTCTTACAATACTCTATGAATTTCTTTCGAGTTTCTTTACTTTTCAATAGACTACTTAAATTTTCTAACGTTATGTTTTCTTTTATTTCAGTTTCAAATTATTCCCTAGTTTTACCGAACACCGGACATTCGATGATGGCGTGTAACACTGTCTCCTCCCACGCTGGATCACAGGTGCATGAGGGGCTCTCCCTACACTTGAACCTGTGCAGGTATTGAGCGAACCCCCCATGCCCCGTAAAGACCTGAACTAGCACGGGATCCAACTCTATACTGCGGAGTACCGGGTAGGCGCTTACCGCATCAGGGAAGAAGACCCTCGTTGTCGAGGCCGTGTCTCCGCCCCTATAACGCCCGTTCCATTCATCAAGCGATTCCAACCGATGTTGCCGCTTGACGAATGAAACGGGACATCTATCGTAGTGAGGCTTGGTCTTTACCGCGACTGCAGCTTGCTTCGCAAGTTCGTCCGCCCTTTCGTTACCCTCCACCCCCACATTTGCCTTCACCCAATGCCAAAATACCCTTTTCCCTTTTTCTCCATTCTCTCTATTCATCCTCCTTATTTCCATCACCAGGGGGTGGAGGGAGTCAATATTCTGTAGTGTTTCCAGGGCGGACCTCGAGTCGGAGTAAATCCCAAACCTCCCCGCGGAACTCCTTGCTATGTATTTCACGGCCTCATATAGGGCGTACAGTTCCGCCTGATATACGGTGCAGAAGTCACCTAGCTTTAATTTCCGGCAATATGTCTCTGCGGCGCCATCCCATACAGATAGCGCCGCGCCGACTTTGCCGTAAATTTTGCTGCCGTCGGTGTAAGTCCTTATATCGACGGCAGCTCGCTGGGCGACTTCGTCGCCTTCCATCAGGCAGTCGAACTGCAGCCCTTCCAGGTGAGCGGGGTGCTGGGACTCCTCATACTTGGACGGCCTCTCCAAATATCAATCCCCCAACACCCACCGGGAGTAGCCCCTCTTTGTTTCAAAAAGAAGGGCCGCCTCTCTGACCCGAAGGTCAAGAGGCAGCAACCCGGCGAGTGTTAGGGCAGCGTTTAGAGAGACCGTCCGATAGGCCCTAACTATCTTCTGAGCAAAGCCCCGCTGCACCCGGTCTAACAACTTGCGAGTGGTCCTCTTCCGCGCGACCGGTGCCCACGCACTGGCCCCGTAGAGTATGATGGGGTCCACCACCGAAACGTACATGGTTCTGATGATCTCGGGATTCAGGCCCCATGAGATCTTCGCTGCGGTCGACAGTTGACGATAGAGGCTTATGGCTTTCTTACAAATGTTGTCGATGTGCGCATTGAACGTGAGCTTATCGTCAACTGTCAACCCCAGGATCCTCATGCTTCTCACGTACTCAATGTGTCTCCCCCCCATGCTCAAGCGTGGGGAGTCGTACTTTAACTTTCTTGTAAATAGCATCGCCTTGGTTTTGGCCGGTGCAAAGTTTAATTTATTCCGAGCTCCCCACGCTTGAACATGGTTGAGTGCTACATTGGCACGGCCTTGTATTTCTGAGCCTTCTTCTCCCGAGAACATCAGAACCACTTCGTCGGCGAAAGCTTATGATCGGACACCCATCCCCTCCAGTTCCCCCAGGAGCGGATTCAGCAGCAGGTTCCAGAGCGTAGGACCCCCAATAGAGCCCTGCACGCACCCCTTGGTGGGTCTGCGGGTCCACTCGGACCCCGTATACCTGAGGCGTACTGTTCTTTCACTGAGATAGTGATCAAGCAGACCCCTCAGATCTGCGGGGCACCGAGTCTCAGCTAGTCTGCACCTCACAGCCGGCCACCAGGCGTTATCGAAGGCTCCCTCTATGTCTAGCGATACCAGCACAACGAGCTTCCGTCTTTCGAACTCGGCCCGTATGTGCTGGATCATGACATAGAGGGAGTCCTCGGTACTACGCTGAGGCATGAAGCCATATTGGTGCCGGCTGATCATCGGCGCAGTATGCCAGCGGACCCGCTTCACCACCATTTTCTCGAGCACTTTGCCCAGGACCGGCAATAACCCAATTGGGCGAAGTAACTTGGGGTGCGTGTAGTCTTCTCTATTGGGTTTCCTAAGCGCCACAACCGCTGCCTCTTTCCACCTCCTGGGGAAACACGCTAGGGCCAGGCAGCGATTTGCCAGGGCGAGGAATAGCTCCGGATCAAGGGTGATGGCCGCTTTGCAGATATCTGCGGTGAGGCCGTCCGGGCCAGGCGCCTTTTTGGGGTTGAAACTCGACGCGGCCCACATGAGCTCGTCCAGTGTGAAAGGGGAGTCGCATGATGAAACATCAATTACTTCTTCGGCTAACTTTCTCATTTCTTTGTGGGCCGCGTCGTCATCCCCGGGATCATCCTCTGCGAAGAAGGTCTCCGCAAGGACCCTACCTCTGCCATATTAAGGCTTCCTAGTTTGCTTAGGGACTCGAAGGGATTGGTCCCTGTCGTTTTCACGGGTGCGACTGGCTTGACGGTTGCCGGCTTACTTGCGATGGGTTGAGAACTTGCGGCGACGGTGGGGCTCGGTTTGTCAGTGGAGCGTTTGTTTGCCACGCGGGGTGCAGGGGAGGGAAGGATGCCGATGTCGGCACTGGTTGAGGACGTCTTAAGGATTGACGGGGTTGTTGCTGGGGCTGCTGTTTACGCTTGGGTGCTTTTGGGCACCCAAGGTAATTAGCAGTGTGTCCCTGCGATTGGCAGAGGACACAGGCGGGGGGGCCAAAAGTGGCCAACTGCGTTTTGTCCTTCGAACGGGGACAATCAGAGGTGCCGTGGTCACCTAGGCACTTGACGCACCTAGGGCGGGCGAAACAGTGACGGGCTGCGTGCCAGTACATTTGGCACTTGTGGCATTGGCCCGGTAGAGCGCCTTTACGCGGCAGCTCTACCACCAAGCCACTAAGGCCGCAGATCGACTTGATGTCGAAAATTGATTTGCCCTCAGGCGTGAGTTCTAAGTGAACTTGCACTAAATCGATAGGGGCTCGAGTACGTCTACTCGTCATGCGATAGACTCCTAGCACTGGTAGTTTTTGGTCCTTAAGGGACTGAGCGATTTCCTCTAAACTGATTTCTTTAGCGAGAACTTAACGATTCCGTTCCGTATTGATATATTTCTGGCAAACAGGAAATGTGAGCGACAACATCCGGCTATCCTGCTCACGTGTTCGTCCCGAACGCGTCTCGGTCTGAAAGTATAAGGTGAAAACAATTAGGAATCACTTGTAACATTTTATCCTTGCTTCAACACTGAACTATGCCGAACAAATTTTGGCCAACCTGCGTGTGGCTTGAACTAGTCAATAACGTGTATTTTATATATAATCCATTATTTATTTATGTTTTAAGTTGACCTAGAACGACTTCATAGATTAGATGAAAACACTATAGGCGACGGGCAACAACATCCCTACAGGCAAGTCATGTTGCCTGGTGGTGGAAGGATTGAAATATTGTAACTAAAACTAAAAGAGTTCAACTCCTTACTTATAAAACTGCTTTACTCGCGTTCTTTTTTTACGATATTTTTGTTGCGACAAGTTTCGGACATGTCGGAGGTGAAGAACCTTCAAGGTGACTGGGATTAATTCGCGGTCGCGTTACGCCTCACACTGCTTTTTTTAAAGTTTGTTAATAATGTCTCATTAAAGCTTTCATAATGTTAGTTCAACTCCTGTTATTGTAAACCTGATTAATGATAGGCTCAATTGCAGAATTTCTAAGGGTCGCAGCTCTTCCCCGAGTTATAATAATAATATCCTGGGACACAATTCGCACAAGGCTTACTGATCCCAAACTAAGCAGGGCTTGTACTATGGAAACCAGGTAACTGTTGTACAACATATAATACTTTTCTTTTGTAAATACATACTTAATTAGATAGTTACGCCCAGAAACAGGACAAACAGGCAGAAAAGTTAGAATAAGCTCGTTACGATATGATTTTTAAACAACTTAATGGCTTACTACCTGGAGCTATTTATTCCTGATTATTAAATATCAGATCGAGAGTGTTATGGAAGTCTTATAAAACTCTCGATATGATATACAATAATCAATTAAAATGTTTAAATGCTTATAAACGGAAATCGTCTTAAAATTACCTTATGCGGGAGCGAGATATTCCCTGTGTGCATTTTTACGTTTAATCAAATTTGGTTGAGCCCTTGGTAACTCGCCGTTTTTGATTTCATGTGAACAAATCAAATCCAGCTCGAGTCTCATGATAGGCATTATATGTTCGGGATCAAATGTTCAATATCATTCAAACTAAGACGGACTCCATTGAGAATGCACCCTTTCCGACAAAAACAGTTTATAAATGTCGAAGGTCTGAGGTATAAAAATACAAGCGAATTGTGAAGTGAGTGAATGGGGTCCCCATTAATTAAAAGAAAAGTGGGTTAATAAGACTCTAGTTATAAATAATTATGCTGTTACTTAAGCCTATGGTACAATTGAAGTTTGCACTTAATGAATGTATTTGCATGAATGTATGTCACTTTCGAAAAAAAAACAATGTTCACTTATTCTCTTTATTTCAGTGAAGCATCAGCAGCTGTTGAAATAAATAAATGCACGTACAAAATTTAGGTATACAGTATCCTTCGTATTATTTTTTATTCATCATCATCATCAGCCTATATCAGTATACTGCTGGACATAGGCCTTCCCCATTGCCTTCCACAGTATGCGGTCCTCCGCGCAAAGTATCCAGCGACTTCCTGCCGTCCTTATGAGGTCATCGTTCCATCTGGAAGGAGGGCGTCCCACACTTCTGGTCCCCATCCATGGCCTCCATTCCAGGATTTTCCTCCCCCATCTGACGTCGCTCGCTCGACAGATATGACCAGCCCATTGCCACTTCAGCCTTTTGACTTTAAGAACGTCGTCGTATGTCGTCTACCTAAGTTCTCCGTCGAATTTCTTCGTTCCGGATTTTATCCCTTAGAGAAACACCGAGCATAGTCTCCATCGATCGCTGTGCGACTTTTAACTTATGGCCCGGCCCTACCGTCAGCGTCCAAGTCTCTGCGCCGTAGATCATTGCGGGGAGAACGCACTGGTTAAAGACTTTCGTCTTTAGGCATTGAGGTATTTGCGAGGAGACGATGGAGCGGAATTTCCCGAATGCTGCCCAGCCTAGTCGAATGCGTCTGTCGATCTCTTTGTTGAAGTTTGTTGTTGAAATTGAATTATTTTTTATTATTTACGTATAATATATAATATGAGTAACAGAAAAAGCTTAAGGAGCATATTTAAGGAAAAGAGAATTTTAACAAAAACCAATTACGAAGTTTTCCAACTTAAATCACGCGAATAAGCCAGAAATCAGCACGATGTCTGGCCTATTCGCGAGAATAGTCCTGTCCGTGATGATGGGCCGGTCCCAGTAGAGCCTGGCGCGGTTATTTTCGAGCACGGCTTCCGGCACGTACTTATAATAAGGCAGTCTAACATCCAGGAAACCATATTTCAGAGCAAGCGGAGAATCCTGTTCGATTGAGAAATTTGAATGATTCTTGTTTGATGGAGAAGCTATTAGGTTGTGCGTGTGCAGATACTCAGTGTCAGAAAGCGCCGAACAACCGGAGATAACATGCCTAAGTGACTCGACGGCGACAGGCTCGACAAATGTCGACAGTGCCGTCCTTTAGGATGTATCTTCGATAGTTGTTGGCCTTAGTAACCTGATCCTGTACACAAGAACCCTCGGTTTCTCCGAAACGATCACCGAAACGAAGCCAGTGGAGGAAGGAGATGTTGCCTTCAAAAGGCTCATGAAGAGCCTTGTAGAACCTCCCGTGGAGCTCTTTCTCTTTCCATACAGTCTCCCGGTCAGAGACGCTCTGTACCGCTGGGTCTTGCCATTGCTCGATGGCCAAGGCCAATGATATGACATCCGTGTAGATCCTATCACCTGATTTCACCAAGAAGTAATAACGGAGGCTGAACACTTCGCGGTTATGCATATCGAGGGCACTTAAAAGGCCTCGCCCACCGTGCTTTCGCGGTAAGTACAGCCTCATAGTTGACGACCTCGGTACATCCTATGGGATGTCATAACCGTGCAGACTTTTCTGTCCAGGGCGTCGAGTTCTCTTTGAGACCACCTCAGTACACCAAAAGAATAGGTTAAGATAGGCACGACCCAGCTATTAAAAGCACGGCTCTTGTTTCCACCTGATAAAAGACTTTTCAGAACTTTTTTCAGGCGTCCAAAGAACCGCTCCCTTACAAGCTGTTTCATGAACTTATTATTAATGCCTACTGCTTCTGACATATCAAGATATTTGTAGCTTTCAGCCTCCGACAGAGAAATGAGATATATATCCTGAGAGAACTGCAAATTTTCAGAAGTTGCAACCCAAAAAGTTGAAACGGTGCAAAGGTGCAACGCAAAAAGTTTTGTACATTTCAATTTTTTTGTTGTTCGAGAGCTAGTGCTTCTCGATTGGTCCCATAAGACCGGTAGATTTTGAGTTTTTCTTAATAATGCATATTATGAAAAAGTTGAGTTTTACTTTCTGGACTTACGTAGGCACTATAAGACTTACATTAAAATGATGTATGAACTAATTGTAGCTCTTTAAATAAGCTAAATAAAAGTCCGGGATGACATATGTCTCACAGTAACCATTTTTTTCTTAGGAAACATTAATTAAAACGCATAAGCCACTTACTACGCTATTATTCGTGTTCGGTATGAATCCTTATCCATGTAAATGTGATAATTAGTAAGAAATTCAGTGTAGATTATAATTGTCCTTCAAACTCTATCATTCTGAACAATAGTGTAGAAGATATCAAAAGCTTAAACTACAAAGTAAAAACTATGCGCAAGTGATTTCAAAAGCTGCGCAGGAGACGGCCGAGCTTAGCGATGTTGATTTTACTATGGTATGTATTATACTTTTGTTTATAAAGAAAGAGCTTTGATTGAAAGTTGGTTGTTATCATGTATTCCTAGTTTTCATGTATTTATAGTTTTTAGTACATTCCTTGTTTATGAATATATTTTTTTAAGTCGGTTTTGTTTTTACTCTCTTCTTTTGTACCTGATTGCAATAAAGTTGTAAACTATAAAATATAATGTTGTAAACAGCAGAACGTAATTATATATACGGATGATTTTCTACTGCTGAAACTGGCGCACGGATCATCCAAGTGTCAATGGTCAGGGAATTTAAAAAATTTGAAAAATTTGCCGCCATCTAAATCTTGCCGCCCTCGGCTCGGGCCTCACGGCCCTATGCGAATATCCCTCACTCTTTATGTGCGATAATGTTTTGTTATATTGTAAAAGGAAGCAATATTATCATTAGTTAAATTATAATTTTTTTAATAAATTATTTATGACATAAAACACATTAGTGGAATTTATACGTTAATGGATAAACAAATGAACTTGCTCTTAAGTAATGATTAATGTTACATGTATGACGCTTACGTACACGGCGTTTAAGGATCAATTTAAAACCAAATTGTTCCTTTTAGAAGCTATGTTTTTATCCATAGTTAAGGAAAAAACAAATCACCGTTTAGTATTTTAGTAGACAACACCTCAAAACTGACGACATAATGTATTTGATAAAGTGGGGGAAATATTCGTCAGTAGTTGTATATAACCAGTGTCATCATCCACGCGATAGTATAACGTAATAGTAACGTAGTAACGTAACGTAATAGTGTATAACGTATACATGTATAGATTTTACAAATTTATTACGGTGCAGCAGTTTCTTTAGAAACATATCTTTTTGCAAAGTTTTTTTACACGAAAAATATACGTAAGGAGTAAAATGGTATCATGCAAATGGTTGTTAAATTTTTCACGAAATTGTGCAAATTGGTAAGCATTTTGATATCGAAACACACCTGTGCTCTAAATTGGTTGGTAATTAATAAAATGTTTAATTTGTATTAAATAGGTAAAATATAAAGTTTAGAGTGGCAGTATCGTGTACAATTTTTCAGCCCTTATTTACTACCCTCTTGGGTAATTTTAACGATAACGGTTAATGTAATTATTTTTATTAGCAATAAATGTCTGAAATAGGGATAAGGGAACATAAAAGGAAGGTCTGTGTCTAAAGTTGCTCCTAGTAATTTCGGTTTTATACATCAATTTGGTTTCTCTTTCCCACAGAAGACTAGCTGGCAAACTTCATTCCATCGGTTAATTCATTTTTGTATTAATGGATATTTGTCAAACTCAGATAGATTCCCTCGGGAGTGGGAAAAACGACATTTTGCGTTTTTTGGTATGTTATATATGTCTGGATGTATAATAAATTATATATTATATACTAGATTTGATAATGTCATTTCCTTCGAGATTACATCGTATACGAAAAATGTATTATTATTAAATGCATTTTTATTAATTATTTACTACTTGTTAGATATTTGGTGGAAATAAGTGTTTGATTACATATTGTGTATGTTTATTTAAATATTTAAAAATACATATGTATGTTATAATATCAAAGCTTTGTGTATAGAGATTCATTAAAAACGACAACAATCGATAAAGTTAATTTTATTTTATTGTTTTTTTAAATACGTCAAAATTATTGACAACTTTTCACATAAGAAAAAGCATTATGCAAAAAGTTTCATTGCGAAATTTTTACAATACTGGGCTAAAAACCTTTGCAGAGGTCATCGTAATATCCTGCCAAAGTTTCATTACAATCTGATCAATATTTCAGTAACGCATAGAGCACAAACAAACAAATAAACATACAAACACTAATTTTTATTTATCTAGACTAGAATTGTTCTAATAATTAATGGGCTATGAAGTTGTACACTATTCGTTTACTCCACAGTTTTTGATTTGTAATATTATAATTTTCATTTTATTTAACCTAATAACTTCCTCGTTTGTTTTTCAGGCCTGCGACTAACAGACATTTAATTCTATCCCAGAAGGCGTACGCCAAGTTTCATGATACTTTCCCTACAATCATTAGAAAAGGATTGGATGCATCAAAAAATCTTCCAGCAACAGATATAAAAGACCGATTACAAAAGGTACGATATTTGATAAACACCATCGATTTGGAATGCAATGAATTTCCTCTGTCCATTAAAGGTAGGCAACGCATCTGCAACACATTTGCTTGTTGCGGATGTCTATAGGTAGCACTCACTTAACATCAGGTGATCCGCTTGTTCCCCACCTTCTTCCATAAAAAGATACATTAGGTTATCGGCTAAATATGAAGACAAATTTATATCAAGTTGAAAACCATCAAACAGATTTAGGTCAAAAATAAGCTACGGATCTCCCTCTCGCTTTCCGGCGTTGTACACGCAATGCTGGGGGGCGAGAGGCCATGGGAGGCCATCGCCTCTTTCTGCGAGGCAGTAATCTCGTAGAAGGAGGAGATGGAGGGGGAGCGCGAGGGAGACCCCTTAGTACCTCAACTCCGGCGCAGGCGTGCGGGTAGGAGAATTCGGCAATATACCGCCGCCTTCGCCCTTTTTCCCTGCCGGCATTAACGGCCCACACGTTTAGGGGGGGGGACTAAGTGGTCGGTCCCCCCACCTTGGCGCGGATGTCGCGGTAAAACACGAAAGTGCGCCCGGGGCATCCGCAAAAAGCAGAGAGGACCACCGGCAGGGTTTCAGTGGGTATACCTCTCCCCTCGGAGAGGAGAGTCCCAAATCACCATCGCACTGTCCCCATGGCGCGGTGGTATGCTTAACGTATTTTCCCTGTCGAAAAACAAATGGTTTATTCAATTAAGTTTATTAGAATAATAAATTATATTTCTTTTAGACAATTGAATACTACACATTAGAGAGAGTTCCGGTGCAGGGACAGCTGACAGTCTATACATTTGAAGCTCTCGAAGATAACGCCAACATAACAGATGAAACGAGGCATCAAATTAACACTCTGGCTTGGTGTGTCGAAATGGTACTTCTTTTACTTATATATCATAAGTCATCATTATAAGGACTGATATTTAGTACCCCTACCTCTCTTTAACTATTGGGCGTTTGGGAAAACGGCTAGTCCTCATTAATTTCATGTTGATGTACCTCGCGTTCGAACGAAGCGATTTGATCTTCGTTTAATGTGATTGGGAAAAGTTGTAAGAAAATAAGTTGTTTAGTAAAGTAAAAAGTAAAATTCTGTCAATGCTTATGATTTACGGGCGGGGTGCCTGGGGTCGTGACTTATCAGGTAGGATTGGAGTCAAGCTGATTCATTATAAAAAAAAGAAGCAGGTTCTTACAATATAAACTATACATACGAATTATTTATACATTTCTTAGACACTTGTTCTAACTTTCCCCAGATTACATCTATTTTTTTATTAATACTAATAAAATCATTTAGAAGTATGTTAGGTGTGACATTGAATGATAGCAATAAAAATAGGATATAAAATATAAGGGAAAAATGTGGCTTAAAAGTGGATGTGGTGTCTAGAATTGAAAGAAGAAGGTGGTTCGGACATGTTGAAAGAAGAAACAAATTTATGTAGCAAAAGTTAGTAGCAGCGTTAGTAGTGGACGCCCTAGGAGAACTTATATCGATCAGATTAGTGGTTTACTAAAAAAAGGGCGATATAAGAAGCATCCACAGCCGACGAGCATGTATGCGTTGATGTATGAATGTAGAAGAAGCGAGAGAGGTGTGCCAGGATCGCGCCAAATGGATATCCGTGATTAATACAGTTTTTAATTTGTGGAACTTAGCATCAGGTTTACTTATTTAAATAATAATGACAATTCGTTTTTTATAGTTTCAGTCCTATTACTTGATCATAGATGACATAGAAGACGAAGCAAAAACACGTAACGGGAAGCCGTGTTGGCACTTGCTACCGAACGTCGGTAACTTGGCTCTCAACGACACGAGTATGATGCGAACATTTATATATGAACTGTTGAGGCAAAACTTGAGCGATGAAATGTATACCAAAATGTGTAAACTCTTTAACGAGGTACGTTTGGATAATTTAATGTTGCCTTGATGGGTTTTTAGTATATTTGTTAGCATAGCTTTGGTTTTTGTTTACATATTTATCGTAGATCATTTGATCATTTTAAAATAATTCGTTATCAAAAATGGACTTTGTTTTTTTCTGCAGATGTAAATATGTGATATATTGTAACATCACAGCGGAAACGATCTATGACAAATAAAAAAAACAACCGTTTTGCATTTAAGCTACCTATAAATAACGGTCGATTATCATTTTAAACCATCACATTTTCAGAGCTATAATGAAATTGCCTACAAATGTTTGGGTGTGGGTGAATGTAAAATAATATTCCTCGTATGGTTTGGTACGATGATTGTTAACAGTTATAGTTCCGTCGCGGACCTACGTCTAACTCTAGACTTCTACACTTGACGATTACACAGGAAATAACATGATACGTATTGAACCATTAGGATAAAATAATAATAATAATTACCTGCAAAATGAGGTCCACAGCTGGATTTAGGTCCAAAGACCGCCACAATTTTTTTGCCGTCGTCATCTAAACGACTTACCCAAATTGGCTTACATTGCCGTCTATAAAGTGTGGTTCGGCTTAGGGTGCGTGGTCTTGTACGTGGCCGCCAGTGTTTTACGTTTCAGTGAATTATTCGTTAATTTTGTTTTCATTTCCTTATTTCGTCAGGCTCACTTGAGATCAGAATACGGACAGTACTTGGATTCAATAACTTCGAAAGACAGAAACTTTTCAAAGTATGATATGAATTTGTACAACAAAATATCGGACAATAAATTCACTTTTTATACAATTAAATTTCCCATGTTGGTCGCTCTTACAATGGCTAATAAATTAAACGAAACTTCCCTACAAAATGTGGATAATGCAATGAAACATATCGGATGTTGGGTTCAAATGCACGTAAGTAAAAAAAAATATAATGAAGTTCTTTAGTAATACGTAAATGTCAAGTCATTATAACTTTTATAGAAATAAAGGTATCTTATAGTGATACCTATAAATGTTAAGTATATTTTTTTTACAATAGAACGAAGAAGCGGTTCACCCGATATCAATTGATTGCTGCCCATAGATAGACATATGCAACAAGCTAATGAGTTGCAAATGCGTTACCTACTTTTAATGGACAGAGGAGAGTATAAACAGAACATGGTTATTTTCCTTTCTTATTCATTCCCTCCACTTTCTGGTTCTCTTCCCGTTCCCATCCTTTTTCTATTAGCAAAGATGGGAAGCTGAAGTGGGCTAGAATTAGGCCTCACTCATCGGACGAAATGGAGAATACTCTACTTCACGCCTGTCTGCTGTGTGGTCGTTGTATTTCACCGGTTGAGCCAGCCAATGTGCAACAGGTGTTGTTGCGGGCTCTACCACTCACAAACAATGATTAAAAATAATATGATTAGATTGCAATTTAAATCAAAGTTATTGTGTAAATGCTTTTATAGGTACTGACTAAAATAACTGACTTGGTTTTCTTATAATATGCGGAAACTGCGTTGCAAGACTTTTTTATATTTCATGTTTTTGATAGGATACCCTTTTCCGTTCCGACCAGGTGTGAATAAGACATTTTTTAATATTTTGTATGAATACATGTTGTATCAATCATTGAGCAAGGAATATAAATTATGAATGTTTCGTAATATACAATATCATCAAATATGTAGTAATAATATCCAAAATTCATCCAAAAATCCAAAAGATTCCGAGAAACAGGAAATACTATAATATAAGGTTTGTAAGAGAAGGGATTCTTACCACGATTAGCCTTTTTGAGCTCCCGATATTTCGCTAGATCATCTCATAGCTCTTTTGAAAGTAAGCGAAGGCGCAGAATTTAATTTTAATTTAAGACAAAAATCTTTCTCATCATCATGCGCAGGAAAAGATCTGATCCTGCACGGATCCATTCCTCTGCACCCATTCCTTTTCTAAAACCTGCTTGCAAGTTTTGCACTTTTCCGTCTCTTTCAATCAGTATTCTCGAGTTCTGAACTAAACTAATATTAATAAACATAAATACGTATAACTAAAAATCTTATTTATAATTTAGAATGACATATTGGATTGGTGTGATGAATTAACAACTGGCAAAACGAATGTAGACATAAAGAAGGGTAAGTGTTCATGGTTAGCTGTAACAGCACTGGAAAGATGTGATCCCCGCCAGCGAGAAATGTTCCTAGCTCGATACGGCAGTGATAACATTCAAGATGTAGAGCAGATACTGAAATTATATGAAACGCTTGGCTTGCGAGATGTATTCTGTCAGGACCACCTAGCCCGTTTAGATACTATCGCAAAACAAATTGACAAGCTATCAAACAACTCTATTCCTTCTAAGGCGTTTTTGCGCGATTACATTGAGAGAATTTATCCATTTGTTGTTTACTTCCCAGAAGCTCTAGAATATAGTAAACAAAAATTTAAATAATTATGAACACTGTATAACGTAAGCAAGTTACAAGAAGAGTTTTGGTTTACCATAATAAAAATATATATATTATATTTATGTACGTATTTTTATTTGATGAAACTTGAAATCATTACGAAAAAATTGCACTCCTCTTGTCTCTCCCTCTGTAAGTGGGCTTACGCACGAGACATTTCATTATTAAGAAATCGCTGCATGTATGTTTATCGCCGCATAAACCTCACGGTATGACCGTTTATGCCATGAGATATATCTCTTTGCGCTTTCTGATTTTAAAACGCGTTAAGGAACCGGCAGAAGTATGATCGTGACTCAGTGTCTTTTTATTTATGTCTAATCGTTACAATATGCGCTATATATTTTGTAGTGGTAGAAAAGGAATTTTTCTTACGTCGAGCAACGGATGTCTGTTGATTTAAACATATGTTATGTATATGTCTGAACAGACATAAATGTTTATGTCTGTCTGATGAAGAACAAATCGAATAAGTATTTCGAGCGCCAATAGCCTTATGGTTAAGGGTATGGACTACGAAACATGCACATAATGGTCGTGGGTTCTTTTTTTTTTTTTTTTTTATAAGAGAAGGGGGCAAACGAGCGGCGGGAACACCCAGGTGATCAACGACGCCCATGGACACCCGCAACACCAGAGGAACTGCAGATGCGTTGCCGGCCTTTTAGAAAAAGAAAGGCTCGCTTCTTGAAGGACCCCAAGTCGTACTGGTTTGGAAATACCGCCGAGGACAGACCATTCCACAACGCGGCTGTGCGTGGCAGGAAATGTCGAGAGAACCGCACTGTTGAGGAATGCCAGCCATCCAGATGGTGTGGATGGTACCTGGCGGTCTGTCGTGTCGTACGATGACGAAACTCGGCGGCAGGAATCGTTCCAAACAGTTCTTCGGAACACTCCCCGTGGTATATGCGGTAAAAAATGCAGAGGGAGCTGACGTCCCTCCGCAAGGCCAGAGTATCAAGCTGATCGGTAAGAGCTCGGTCGTTGACGATTCGAGTCGCTCTCCGTTGTATGCGGTCAAATGGAAGAAGCTGGTATTGGGGTGCTCCCGCCCAGAGATGCGAGCAGTATTCCATGTGGGGCCGAACTTGCGCCTTGTATAGCTGAAGGCGGTGGCCCGGCTGGAAATACTGCTTCGCTCTACTGAGTACACCCAGCTTTTTAGAGGCCAATTTGGCCTTGTCTTCCAAGTGACCACGAAACTGAACGTCACTCGATATGTCAACGCCGAGAATACCGATGCTGGTTGTGGCAACCAGAGGAGTGCCCTCAAAACATACATTCGCGACAAAGGGTTCTTTTTTAGCGGTAATGGCGCAGACTTGTGTCTTTTTGGGATTGAAATCAACAAGATTTTGTCTACCCCAATCCGAGACTTCACCTAATAGGATCTCCATTTCAGACACAAGTTTGGTCCGGTTCTCAGCGGCAGTAGCCCGAGAAACTTTAGCGCGGGCCGTGTACAGTGCATCACACGTGCTATCATCTGCATAACAATGGATGTTGCTAATTTGCAGCATGTCATTGATATGCAGAAGAAACAGGGTGGGCGACAGTACACAGCCCTGTGGGACACCAGCATTAATTGGTTTCGGGTCAGAGCATGCACCGTCGACAACGACCTTGATGCTCCGACCCTCCAAAAAGCTGGAAATCCAGGCGCATAGCTTCTCGGGCAGCCCGTAGGAAGGCAACTTCGAAAGAAGTGCTTTGTGCCACACCCGATCAAAGGCCTTGGCCACGTCCAAACTAACCGCCAGGGCCTCCCCCTTGCCCTCGATTGCCACCGACCATCGATGCGTGAGGTACGCAAGAAGGTCACCAGCTGAGCGACGCTGACGAAAGCCGTACTGACGATCGCTAATCAGCTGGTGCTCCTCAAGATACCTCATGAGCTGGCAATTGATGATCGTTTCCATGACTTTCGAGAACAAGGTGGTAATGGCAATCGGCCTGTAGTTGGACGGATCCGAGCTATCACCTTTCTTTGGGATCGGGTGGATTGTGGCAGTCTTCCATGATTTCGGCACAATGCCTAAGGAGTAGGAGAACCGGAACAAGCGCGTTACAACCGGTGCCAACTCAGGAGCGCATGTCCTAAGCACGATGGGAGGAATACCGTCAGGCCCACTCGACTTGTGAACGTCCAGAGATTGCAGCACTTTACGCACTGATCTCTGGCGAAACTGGATCTCGGACATGAAGGTGTCACCGCACTGGATATTCGGCGGTGAACTACCATTATCCTCCAGAGTCGAGTTGGCCGCAAAAAGAGAGCCTAGAAGATCGGCCTTCTCATTTGCGGTGTGGGCTAACGTGTCATCTCCCCTGCGCAAAGATGGTAAAGACGGCTTACAGAAATTCCCCTGGACAGCCTTGGCGAGAGACCAGAACGCACGAGTTCCCGAAGGAAGGTGAACCAGTCTCTCGCCAATGCTGGCCACGTGTTCCGACTTTGCCTTAGCAATAATTCTTTTGAAGGACCTGGAGGCAGAGTTGTACTTCTTTTTGAGCAGGCTGGTATTTACATCCCTAGCCGCTGACGCCTCAGCCCAAGCTCGGTAACAATCCTGCTTGTAGCGCGCTGCTAATTTGCAGGATTGACCAAACCAGGGCCGAGAACTGCCTCCGATGGGCACGACAGAGGATGGAATAAATAGTTCCATCCCCTGAATCACCACATCGGCGATAGAATCGGCAACGGCATCGGGATCGTCCAGCTTGAAGCAAACTTGCTCCCATGGGTAGGATGCAAAAAAGGACCGCATCTCATCCCAGTCTGCCGACCTGTAGTGCCACACTCGGCGGTGGCCATTCGGTTTGAACCGTGGGCGACGCGAGATAGGCACTTTTGTCCGGATCAAGCAGTGGTCCGACGAGCCCAGGGGGGCGTCGACGGAAACCAAGTAGCTGTCCGGATGTGAGGTCAGCAGAAGGTCCAACACGGAAGGTGTATGATCTTCCACATCTGGAATTCGCGTGGGCGATGTAACCAGTTGCGTCAGATCATAGGACAAGGCGAAGTCATGGACAGATCTCCCCGCGTGATCGGTGGTACGTGAGCCAAGCCAATCGGCGTGGTGGGCGTTGAAATCGCCAAGTACCACGATCTCGGCGGATGTAATCTGCTCCAGAACGGAATCTGTAGCCGTTTGGACTTGCTCCATGAGTCGGTCTGTTTCGGCATTACCGCTATGGGACCTATAGAGGCACGCGTAGACTCGCGGATGGTCGTCGCTATCTACGCGCAGCCACAAAGTAGATAGGTCCCTACCTTCAAGAAGGCTGAGGCGACGAGAGCAGACATCCTCCCTGACGTACACGCACACCCCGGCCCGGGGCAAAAAGGAATGCTCCAATTTGTAACCCGGGCAGGATAGATACGATGTGTCTGCCGGGGAGGATATCTGCGTCTCAGTGAGGAAAAGCAGGGCCGGCTTAGCCGTCCGTAGGTGGAAGTGGACGGCCTCCAAGTTAGAGTGGAGTCCCCTGATGTTACAGAAGTCCACGGCGAACATGGTAGGGGATGCCGCGAGGTGCTGCCTGCGTTTGCCCCGAGCTCCAGCACCGAGTGGGATGGTGCCCCCCCCAGAATACGCGGGGCAGCCCGCGCGCCCACGCCCAGACTCCAAGCGGGAGTTCAGGCGTAAACGCGTGGAGGGGGATTCTCCAATACCAGTGGTATCGGTACCCCCCTGGGGTAGTTTGTTTATAGATCCCACTTCCATGCTGTTAAGGGGGTGGGGGGTTGGCCTCCGGCACACACACTTATCAGACGAAACGCGGAATTGCTTCCACTTCACGCCTGTCTTTCGTGTGGTTGTGGTATTTCACCGGGCGAGCGGGCCATTCGTGCTCCAGCAAAAGCTAGATGCGGACTCTACCACTATTAGATAGTATTTTAACCAAGTTTAAGCTGGGTTGGGAATGGTTAAAAGGAACTATCATTAAATTATTTCGATAATCTACTAATATTCCATAAAAACTATATACAGCAGAAACCTAATAAAGCACACAATATATTTATTTCTATTAAAGAAATTGATAGGAGAATAGCTAACGCGTGACAAAAATATTGGTTCCTCAGTGAAGGGATAGCAGATAAGGACATGCCAGTGAGCGCAAAATTAAGAAATACAACATTCCCCAACATTTTTTTTAATTTGCTGGTTGTTCTGCGTACGTATATACAGATATACAGCCTCTTTAAAAAAAACCCATTGCGCAATTATTAACAAAAGTCTAATTTAAGATCTCAGACTAAAAACTACAGTATAGACCAGTAGTGACGTCTATTCTTGTTCCACTTACACTATAATGACATTTGTATCATTTTCGTGTATTAAGGGCGTGATAAGATTGTATTTTTTTTTCTTCTTGAAAGTAATGAATGTCTTTAACTCAAGCTAAATGTGTCGTAATCAGTGGAAAAAAAAACTGTACCAAATGCTAAATATAACTCTTTATTATATAACCCCCGAATTTAAGACCCGACCCAAGTCGAATAACAATAGATACGGTTGAAGTAGCCATTATCTGAACACGACAGCGAAAACTTACATTAGGTTGTGAACGTACTTTATAATAGAGTTGGTATTCAACTAGATCGTAGAGACATTGACGATGTGCGGCTCGTTGCTGTTGCTAGCTAGTTCCGTGCTATTTAATTAATACGTTACGCCCACGAAGATGTGTTCTGGTGAAGAATATCGCCTTTTTCGACCAAGGACTACCAGTATAAGACATAACAACACGTAAACAACACAGGCTGAGTAAATAAATATAATATAAAATATATATATTCACAAATAGATAAACCCCCAAATAGACGGAATTCCCTTGGCAGGGCGACCAGACGGCCGCGGGTTGCGCGGGAAGGGAGAGAAACCGGTAGAAAATTCGGGCGGTGCCGAGAATCACCGCTTTCTGCATTTGAGCGGAGCACACCGTCCTGGAGTCCCAGTCGCCGATATCCGGAGAGGCTAGTCAGCCTCTCCGGATATCCTATAACCCATTTTGCAGTAACGACAATCGAGATAATTTCAGTCGACAAACCCACCCCACATGTCGATTTTATTGTTGTATCGTTATTGCAAATTAAATAAAGAAAAAACATAATTTACATAAGCATAATTTGAGCAAAAGCATTGCACGATATCACTCATGCATGTATTTTTCTACATTCTCTGTATAACGACGAAAAACTTTCAATATTTTTAGGAAAAAATCGATAGAGGGCGTTGAGTCTTGAAGTTGTCTTGAGTCTGAAGAGCATTTCCCATTCTGAATATCATGGCCAGACTTACTCGCTACGGATTCATCGACATCCAAGTAATCGATAAAATCATTCTGTAAGCATCATTTTAAATTTTAAAGTTCCATGAAAATTCAATGTGACAGATACAAAACAGTACAACCATGAATCAAAAATCAAAATTGCTGTACATGAAGATGAAGTTTGTAAAGTTTCTAAGCTTGGAGCACATGGACAAACGTAACGTATTGTTATACATTGGGTTTATAATAATGATCGTAAACAAATCGTAAAAGCAACGTCGATTCTACTTTCGGTCTTCGTTCAAATATATCCTGTATTAAGGAACTATTGTTTTTTCGCATAAATGACTTTGTACCATATTCATAAAATATGGGTAAGTTTATTTGTGCTTCTATTTGAGTTCATATTCTACTAAGAGGAAAATATAGATATGTTTAATGAAAGAACTTACGTGGCTTTGTACCAGAATGCCTAGATCAGTGCCTAAATTATCCACGATGGCATAGGACTCGTTATTCAATTTGTTACATAATGCGAGTGCTAGAAGTATAGGTGATTTGACGGAATAGAATGAGGATTTATATTTATTCATTGCATCGAAATTTTCTATTGTATATTCATCATGGTTTCTGGTTTTGACAAACTGTGCGTCAATAAGCTGTCCAATTTCCAACGTGTAGTAAATCTGGTGAAGAGAAATAGAAATAATTATTTGGCAATCATCACAATGAAAAATATCCAAAACATTTGATACTTAGATATTGTTTAAAATTATATGAGAAGGTGCTATATGAAAGCATCCGATTTCTAAATACGTTCTCACTAAAGACAAAGCAGAGATAATAGAAGTGTGACAATTTTATTTATAGCACAACGCTTTCCTAGAAAATGATTCACAATAATAATTCTTGTCTAATGGCGGATTCGCACCGAACTCGAACTTCTCGCAGTACGTACCCTTAACAATCAGACAATTGATGCCTGTTGCAAAACAAGTTAACATAAGTATGATAAATAATTACTTGAAAACTACGTAGTTTTAATTAACTTTCATGTTGGAGCTCAACTAATAATTGCCTTGGTTTTTCATCAATCAAATGACTTTTCGCTTACCGTGTCAAAAATTTGCATAACTTGTGAATACAGTGGTTCATGTATATTCTGTCTTACAAGATCGTTAATAAAGCTTCGGAACAAGCTGGCGTCGTTTACCGCCGTCAGTCCTACGTCAGGTAGCAGGTGCCAGCAGGCTTTGTTGCAACGGACCTTACCACCGTCTTGCATGTCATCAAGTATGATAAAGTATGATTGGATCTGAAAACAATTAATAATTATTAGTGAAGGATTCAGGTCTTGAACCCAGAAAAACTTCAGAATTTTATAAATAATAACAGATTTATTATTAACTAGCTGTGCCCCGCGGCTTCACCTG
This sequence comes from Papilio elwesi, assembly GCA_029849275.1. Lineage (NCBI taxonomy): Eukaryota > Metazoa > Arthropoda > Insecta > Lepidoptera > Papilionidae > Papilio > Papilio elwesi. The sequence goes on along the minus strand of CM056702.1, from coordinate 6,635,534 downwards.
CCCTGCAAATTTAATTAAACGAAATTATTTTGCCTACTAAAATACTATCGTAACCTGATCATCTCACTGCCCTTTTCCCGCGTATGTGGGGAGTATTTAAACAGTGATCGTAGTCCATACTGTGTAGGTTCTGGCTACAGTTTTTACGGCCGGCCGCCCGCCAAACGTCAACCCTCCTCGGGAATATTAAGCTACTATTCTAACCTAACAAAACATTTTACTTAAGAATAACTACGTATTTTATAAAATCGTTTATATACGTATAAATACTATAGTATTACTATTAGCAGGGAGCGTCGTGCGTGTCCGAAATACGTGCGTGTGCTATGAAAATCGCAATGCACAGTGTGTATAGCTGATACTTGCAAAATCTCCAAATTGTCCTGTTTTGAACTTTATATGAAATTTCAATCATCATCATTTTAAAGAGCATAATATAACTAATAACATATATAATTAGAAGTTCAACCTAATCAACTGAAAAGATATTTTATAGAACAAATGTTTGACAAGGTTCTTTATAATTAATATAACTTTTTTATTTATAAGCCGATTGAGATAAAACAAACACTAAATGTGTAGGAAAAATAAATCAAACGCATAGGCAACTTACTACGCTATTATTCGTGTTCGGTATGAATCCTTATACGACTAAGAATTGATTCTTATGTTTACTTGCGTAAAATAATCTTATACTTTTTAGTGCATTATTTGTTTTTGGTTATGCCTAGCCATTGTGAGTAATTTACATTTAAGTTGGTGCCACCTTGCCCAATTATTATAAAAAAACACGATTATTAACTTTTATTAATTCTGCGAAGTGACGAATTCGTGGGTAACAGCTGGTATAAGATAAAGATAAGTCCTCGCAAAAGAACACCGCTTCCTACCCACGATGATAATGAAATGAAATTTAAAAAAATATCCTAATTACAACTGCATCGACCGCAGTATTAATTGAAAATAAGAGGCTACTTCACCAACAACTTTTATATTGGGACGCCAGATACCTCAGTGCCCCGTGACCATATATGCGCTGTAAAGTACTCGCAACGTCAGTCAAATCCGTAAATTAGTGTTATTTCAACAATTAATCGATCTTCCCGCTAACATACATACTCGTAAATCGAGGTTTTATTTTACGGATACTAAATAAGTATATATATATTTGTTTGTGTTTTAATATATATTATATTATTATAATCTTACCATTTCTAAAGCTGAGCCAATGACATACGCTTGATGCTGAAACTCTGCGCTTTCGTTTTTATCCTTCTCTAACATTTCATAAGCAATCAACATTAGTTCAGCCTCTACTGGTTTTTTCTCGAGTGTGTTGTATTCTGCTATCTGAAAAAATATATAGTAAATGTTTTATCATATTATCGGTTAAATTTACGTGGCTCAACATATGACATGCAGCTAAAACAGATCAAGATAAAGATTCATAACAAACTATTTCTAGTTTCGAGACCGCCGATGGTCCTATCTCTGGGCGAGTGCGGTTGGGATTAGTTCGCGGTGGTAGCCCGTGGGCTGCAGGCTCATATCGGTATTTAATTAGTTTATTAAACATTTCCTACGTGAGTTATAAGGGACTAGTTAATTACCATCTTTCATTAGAGAATACAAAACCTCTCGAATATTGCTAGTTTAGGTAAATTTATTTACCCGTTTAATACGATCTCTTACTGGAACACTTTCGATTATTTTTGTTTTAGCTAAAGTAACATCCAACAACATAGGAAAATATTTTGGGAAATCATTAAAAAATTTCCGAGACAAAATCTGTTCTCTCTGTAACGTTTGGTTGTGTGTTTTAGACCTGAAAAAGAAAATATTAGATTTAAATAAGATAATAAAATAAGATAACTTAACTTAAAATTTAAGTAAAGTTATTAAAAATGTACATAGTTCTTGTAGAATCCACAATTACCTACGGGATAACTAACTACGGACGTACCTTCAAATGTGACATATAGATCGTATTTTAAACTTACAAGCAAGGATACTAAAAACAATAGTACCTCAAAATATACGAACGCAACTGTCGGAGGATAGGATTGAGATATTTAGATTTTGCAAAATCATACCCACCCATGAGAAAATAAAATACATCATTATAGTTGAACAATTCCTTAAAACGAAATACCTAAACGTACCAGTAAGAAAATCGTTACTCGAAGTATTACGAAAAATAAACTATTTACTCCACGAATAAACAATTTTTACGGCAAACGTACTGCGCAATACCTAGTACCAACATTAATAAATGAAATTCCACAAATACTTAGAGATTCAATTTTTGAAAAAAATATAAAATCTAAGTTAAAATCATATTTTATAAACTATAACATAAATCAGTAAGATCTGCTTAACCTTTCTGGACATGACATGTTTATTTATTTTATTTTGTGTAATTTGACGCATATTTTTTATTTCTGCAGACTGTAGCTTCAGTGTTGTAAATAAGTATAGCAAGTAGACAAGTGTGCGCTATAATTTGTATCTTTAAAAAAACTTTTTTGAAAAATAAAAATAAAAAAAACGTAAGTACAAAAAAATATTTAATTTTTCTTTATATTGAAAAACAGATGGCAAAGACTAAACTAAACTACAAGGGAAATAAAAAAACCGAATAAAGTAATTGAACCCCATGAAGACCTTAGCACCGACCGGCTATTTTTTTTGCTAGAGATTTGTTGTGCATACAACGGCAACCATTGCAACTTATACAAACTTATCCAAACGCGATCCTGGGAAAATCTGTCACTCACTCTGGTTGACAATAGCCAACAGGATTTTAAGGGTGTATGTTTCTTGATCAGCATCTGAGTTTGTGATCAAGGTGTACGAGCCGATATGGTTTCAGATAAAGACCCAACTTTACTATATAACGGAACGCAACGACAATCAACAAAAATTGCGACACAATGTCAGGGAGTAGATATAATTGTACTACATACTCTTTGTAGCGAGAATAATAGAAGCGCAATATTAAACAATCGTAAAATTGAAATAAATAAATCTATTATGTACTAATTTTACGGATTGTATTTCCTTAATTCTTAGCTATGCAGTTGAAGTTGAGGAATGCGCCAGATTTAAATTTAATTTACATTAGATTTATTCGCGTTAAGATTTCCAAATAATGTTGCAAATGTTAGTTGTGGCAGTATTGATAGGGGCGGCTAACCTAACCTTTTTTTTTAGGTGTGGAAATTTGACCTTATGCACGCCCCCTGTTCGGGGCAACAGGGGGGTTTGTGGGGCTCTCCCACCGAGGTGGGCCTACCCACTAAAACCACACGCGTTCCCTCATAGCCATTGAGTGGGCGCCACGGGAGTATGACTAGCACGTGACACCGCGACGCCGCGGCGCCCACTGGCCACCCCGGGATGGAGCCCCTCTCTGCGCCTAAAAAGGGCGCCGTGCCCCAAGCGTGTGCGGTGACACCTTCATGTCCGAGATCCATTTTCGCCAGAGATAAGTGCGTAAAGTGGGCCCGGTGGACGGAATTCCTCCTATCGTACTTAGGACATGCACTCCTGAGTTGGCACACCACCTTATTCCTGAAAGTCATGGAAACGACCATCAATTGCCAGCTCATGAGGTACCTTGACGAGCACCAGCTGATCAGCGATTGTCAGTACGGTTTCCGTCAGCGTCGCTCGGCTGGTGACCCTCTTGCGTACCTAACGCTTCGTTGGTCGGAGGCAATCAAGGGCAAGTGAGAGGCCCTGGCGGTTAGTGTGGACGTTGCCAAGGCCATTGATCGGGTGTGGCACAAAGCACTTCTTTCAAAGTTGTCTTCCTACGGGCTGTCCGAGAAACTATGCGCCTGAATTTCCAGCTTTTTGGAGGGTCGGAGCATCAAGGTCGTTGTTGACGGTGCATGCTCTGACCCGAAACCAATTAACAGTGGTGTCCCACACGGCTATGTACTGTCGCCCACCCTGTTTCTTCTGTATATCAATGACATGCTGCAAATTAGCAACGTCCATTGGCAGACGATAGCACGTGTGATGCACTATACACGGCCCGCGCTAAAGTTTCTCGGGCTACTGCCGATGAGAATCGGACCAAACTTGTATCCGAACTGGAGATCCTTTTAGGTGAAGTCTCGGATTGGGGTCGGAAAAATCTTGATGATTTTAATCCCATAAAGACACGTGTCAACGCCATTACTGCTAAAAAGCAACCCTTTGTCGTGGATCTTCATTTTGAGTGCACTCCTCTGGTTGCCACAGCCAGTAACGGTATTCTCGGCGTTGACATATCGAGTGACGTTCAGTTTCGCGGTCACTTGGAAGACAAAACCAAGTTGGCCTCTAAAAAGCTGGGTGTGCTCAGTAGAGCGAAGCAGTATTTCCAAACGGGCCACCGCCTTCTGCGCCCAAGTTCGGCTCCACATGGAATACTGCTCGCATCTCTGGGCGGGAGCACCCCAATACCAGCTTCTTCCATTTGATCGCATAAAACGGCGAGCGACCCGAATCGTCAACGACCGAGCTCTTACCGATCGGCTTGATACTCTGGCCTTGCGGACGGATGAGGAGTGTTCCGAGCAACTGTTTGAAACGATTGCTGCCACCGAGTTTCGTCGTCGGACGACACGACAGACCGCCAGGTACTATCCACAACATCTTCATGGCTGGGGTTCCTCGACTGTGCGGTTTTTGCGAAATTAACTGCCATGCACAGCCGCTTTGTGGCATGGTCTGTCCTCGGCTATATTTCCAAACCAGTACGCCTTAGGTTCCTTCAAAAAGCAAGCCTATCTCTTTCTTAAAGGCCGGCAACGCATCTGCAGTTCCTCTTGTGTTGCGGGTGACCATAGGCGTCGTTGATCACCTCGGTGTTCCCGCCGTTCGTTTGCCCCTTCTCTTATAAAAAAAAGACTTGGTCATAAGGTCGCGAAGGTGATGGTGAGATCGCACTTTGACCTACATCGAAAACAAATCCGGCTAGGAAACGACCATTTTCGATATGATAGAACATAGAATTCCAAGCGTCTTTTAACGTGTTTTAACGCCCGTTTAGAATCTGTTCATTTAGATACTTTTAATGATATTATACAATCCTATCCTTAATCAAATTATTCAGGATGTCCGTAAGTGACGTGTGACTACGAATATTCCAGAATCCGTAGCCGAAAATATGATGATTTACTTCTACTTACCTAACTAGAAAGGTGCGCAATAGCTTGGGCACCAAAGGGCTTCAAGAAATAGGTCGAAAAGTAATTAATAGATTTTATTCCTTTTCTTAGCAAATTTGTGTAAAAATATATATTATATATATTATACACAAAGGTATATATATTATACTTAAATTAATTTTGATTTGATTTTTGGATAAACGTGCTTATTGTACCAATTAGCTTTCGCTTCAAAAGTATGAAACTATATGTCTATCGCTATAGCGAAGATCCAACAACTTCGCAAACAATTTCGAACACACCGTATACTCGAGATACGGCCACATTGCTGATAGGATATTTTTCCACGATAACTACAGAAGCGATGCTGGAGCTTCTTTCTCCACTTCTTCTCCCAGCACTGACTCACTGATAATAGCTACCGATCTAGCTGACTTCTAATCCTGTCTGGCACTCTCGAATCGGAATACTAAGCGCGTAATGAGTATTACCCTATTTGGGGCCCTTGAGCCCAGTGTATGGAGCATCCGCCGAACTGATATAAGGGCTCGGCAGCCTCCCGATCCATTAAATAGCAATTAAGCATCGGCTCGAGCCGGAGCTCCCGATGGAGCCCTTGAGCTTAGTTACCCTTAAAGAGGATTATGCTTAGCGCTACCTCAAGCAGGGCGTAACTGTAGATGTCTCCTCAAGGCCTAACAGTGACATGCCTGACACAAAAATAACTTGATAATGCACAAACTGTTATTTCTTATAATTTATAGAAAAAATACGATTCTAATTTTTGAAGTAAGACTTCTGTTTCGGGTCGGTGTGATTGGATTTTTTTTGCGAAGCAAAAAAATGTAACTATTGTTTTTTTATATCATATAGAATAATTACGTGCATTACTTACTCACATTAATTTAAGTGCTTAAATTTCTATCTTTCTCTTTTTCGTTCTTTCTTACTTCATTAAATAAAAAAAAGCCGATCAATGACTCGCTCTCCCTTGTTCTGTTTAACATCTATATAGTGCATTCATCTTATTCTCTTACAAATTAAACAGAAAACAAAGTTCCAATTCCACCGCGTGTGTTATAATACTCACCAGGTTGTACAAGTGCGAATAAATCGTGAACTCAAACTTATTTTTAACATTTTAAAACTGTTATATTTTGGGTCCTGATTATTGATAACTAAGAAGTGTTCTTTCGGCAACAGTCGAAAAATCAATAAATAAAACTTTATATAACTTGTTAACATTTGCTATTAGCGTTACATTATTCTATTATTTATCGTGTCGAGTAAATTAGGGATCCGCGATTATTTTGTTGGAAAATTGTATTAGATGATTCCGCGTAGTAGTAACTTCAAATTACATAATGTTAACATGTGTCGAACAATATTGTCAAAGCATCATGGCAACAAATTTATTTTCGGGATAAAACGTAAGTGCCCTGTGTTATATTCTGTACCTTTGACAATGTGTGTGCGAAATTTCATGATGATCGGTTGAGTCTAAAGTTAAGCTATTAAAGCATAACAAACGAACTGACATTCGCAATGATAATACGAGTATTAGTGAGAATTCCATACAATATTATTAACAATATTATAAACGGACGCGCCCACTATTTAGAGTAGCACCATTTCATACATATGTACAACTATGCCATGTACATACAGGCGAAAGCCACCTAAACGATATTGAAATTACTACGAATCTATGAGAGATTGTCATCATAAAAAATTTATGCATAATTTTTTTTTTGTGGAAGATGGTGGCAAACTAGCAATTTGATCACCTAAATACCAGCAGATTTCCCAGGGACATCTGCAAGAAGCAAATGTTTTGCAAATTCGTTGATTACCTTTAATGGATAAATGAATAATATACAGGCAAAATGATAATTCCTCTTCCCTGTTAATCCCCCTCCTGTCCAATTCTCTTCCCGTTGCCATCCTATCCGTATGAGGAAAGGGTGGGAAGGGTAAACGGACTGAAATTAGGCACCTCATTCATCGGACGAAACGCAGCGTACTTTTAATTCACGCCTGTTTTCTGTGAGGACTGATATTTCACCGATTGAGCCGGCCCATTCGTGCAACAAAAAAGGTAGTTATAAATAACTAACATATAAGTAAAAATAACTAAACTCGTAGTACTCGTAAGGTTGCCAACTTTCAACCTTAATAAAGTTAATCTAAGCATGTAAATGCAAACATTAAAGTAATGCACTTCATGTTTAACAACGCAACAACAACGACTGTAGACAGAAAACACAAAACAAGTATAAATAAATAATCAACAAAAATAATATTGGATCTAAAAATAAAATTCAAAATTTTATGCAAAAAAAAAACAAGCATACGTGCTCGTCGGTTACTACTACTCTTATCTACTCATATCGCCTTGTTTCCGCCTGTTCCACTTCTTTACCGGTAACATTTATTTCAATTACTGTCTACTACTACTTTGTTCTCTTTTAAATACCATTACCGCTTTCTTCAGCTCTTCAGGTCTCAGCATAAGTTCTTAAGAATCTTCTGCCGATAACGAAAACACGATCTGGTCGTCTGCGTACAAGAGACATTTTACAACTAGCTCACCCACTCTTAATCCACAATCTTCGTCTTTCAGAGCTTTCAAACAATCATCCCCAAAGAGATTAAACAGCCACAAGGATGCTGCACAGCCCTATCATACCCCTTTATTGATGCTAAACCAGTCTGAGTAGACCCCGCTATTCCTAACACAAACAATAGAACCTTTATAGAGTCCACCAAGGTGGACCAATCATCTTTTTTAACTTTATGAGGATAGATAGAGGATAAGGCGCAGATTTTTTTTGGTATACAGCCTTTTTTTACAAACTTTGGTTACAAACCCTTGATCCGCCATAACACTAGATAATGGTCATTTCCAACATTGCATCTCAGATAACCTTTGGACATTTTCGGTACAAAATATATATATATATATATATATATATATATATATATATATATATATATATATATATATATATATATATATATATATATATATATATATGGAAAGAGTTCGTCGAAACTATTACTGTAATTTAAATGAACATATTAATTACACGTCATGCTGACGCATGTTGTTCACGCGAACTGATATTTTCCCCTACCAAATATCGTTTAACACGTCTAAAGAAGTTTTCAATTCGACATATAAGTTTTCCAGTCTGATTGCTTATTAAACCTCTAAAATAATAAATAGCAAATGAACTACAACAGTAATAAATTATACGGAATCAATGGGAAATTCGCTTTCTTATCATATAATCCTTATAAATTAAAATCAATTCTCGAATGTATGTCCGCGCATAACTTAGATGTATCTTTGGCGAAGGGGTTTTTATTTATTTTTTCTTTTTATATTAAATTTAAAATCAGTGACATATTTAGACTATCATGAAATTAATATTATTTTATGTACGTGTTATCTACATATATCTATACATATATTAAACTGTAACTGATCGCTGTCTGTACATGGAAGATATTAGAGAAATACTATTGTTGGGGGCCTTCATAAACGCAATAGAACCCAAAAAAATGATTATCTTATTTATTTTATTTTATTTTATTTGGAAAACAAACAGTGAAAGATTACAATAAATGAATAATATCAAAAAAATATAACTAACACCATTGACATGTTTTCACATATAGTATTCGATTAAACTAGCCTGTTAGTGTTGGCAAAATCAAAAAGAGAAGAGAAATCAAAGTATTACGGATTCATCCATCTTCTGATAATTTCGTTCTTGATTGATGTTGGTGAAGAGTAAAAGAGATCTAAGTCATGAGAGTCAACCAGTCTATTAACTAAACCTGCACATCTCACAAAGTAAGCGTTCCGTCTATAATTCGTCGAAGAAGAGGGAATATTAATAAGATTTAATTATTTTTATTATTTTGTTAGATAGAAGTTGCAGAGAGTCTATTACGGATTTTGCTAATTTGGCATATAAAGTTATATCAGCAATTTCACGTCTTAAGTTTAGCGGTAAAAAGTGATATCTTCTGCATCGGGCTTCATACTTGGCATCTAAAGAATTACACTTATATTGTAAGTATAACACAAAACGTCTTTCAATTGATTCGAGTCTGTTTATGTAGACCTCATACTGTGGGTTCCATATTTGAGAACAGTACTCGAGGTGGCTGCGTACATACGAACAATATAGCATTTTAATAACTTTTATGCTAGTAAACTGAGAACATGAACGCTTTAAAAAACCGACAGCCTTATTAACCTTACTGACAACGTTATGAATGTGTTTCTCATATGTGAGTTTTTTGTCGTGGGTTACACCTAAGTCGCGCACTTCATCCACAATCAAAAGCTTATGACCGTTAATAGTATATGTGTAAGAAATATAGTTGAGTTTTCGTGTAAAAGTCATGCTATAACATTTGTCTACATTCAGGTTTAGTTTATTACGAGTACAATATAAGTAAAATCTAGAAAGATCCTCTTGTAATAGTATACAATCTTTATGTGTATTAATGCTTTTGAATACTTTCATGTCATCTGCATACAGTAAAAATTTAGAGAATAGGAAACAAGAACTAACGTCATTAATAAAAATATTAAAAAGCAAGGGTCCCAACAATGATCCTTGCGGCACACCATATGGAATATTAATCCAATCAAACGAACATCCATTCATAACAACTTTTTGAGATCTGTTGTCGATGTACGAACAAGACCATCTAAAAAGATTGCCATGAATACCGGCGTTAAGTAGTTTTTGCAGCAGGATACAGTGATTTATACGGTCGAAAGTCTTGCTGAAGTCGGTAAAGACGGTGTCAACTTGACTACCTGAGTCCATGTTCAGCGTGGTGTAGTCGATAAAAGATATTAGGTTTGTGGTGGTTGAACGATTTTTTAGAAAACCATGCTGCTCGGGGATAAATATAGAGGCTAAGGTAGGATAAAGCTGATTATAAACAATACATTCAAACACTTTAGCGAAGATACATAATTTGGAGATTGGTCTGCAGTTTTTAATATCGTTTTTTTGCCCTTTCTTATGAATGGGGGTTATAAATGCGGACTTCCATAACGTTGGTACGATACCTTCAGAAATTGATCTTTGATGTAATTCAACCAATGGTTTCACTAAATTTTCGGAGCATCTGGCTATAAATGAGGGGGTATACTATCCTGGCCTGCCCCTTTTGCTTAATCTAGAGATTTTAAATGTTTGAGGACAGCTGAAGGATTAATTTCTATATTAGAATTTTTGTCTGTTTGTCTGTATGTATGTCTGTTTGTCTGTGCGTTTGTTACCGCTAAACTGAGAAACGGCTTAACTGATTTGGATGCTGTTTTTACTTATGTGTTGTGGTAAGCTTCACTTAACATTTAGTGTTTGATTTATCTCAATCGGTTTATAAATAAAAACGTTATATCAATTTAAAGAACCATTAGTTATATATGTTATTAGTTATATTATGATCTTTAAAATAATGATGATTGAAACTTTATCACGGGGTCCTCTCCCATAGTAAAGAAAATTAGTTTATTCTTTAGAAGTTTAGATGGCGTCACGACTAGCTGTGTACAAATTAAGAGACGAAATGTAATTAGAAAACCAAAATGTAATAAAAGTAACTAAATTTAGTATTACTTATAATATCAAATAACACATAACAACAAATTAAAATCAGTATTTGATATTTTTCATTATTACGTCTAAAACCGGAGCGGAAAACATGCGAACCAGTACGATAATCAATTCTCCGTTACTTATAAATTGTCAAACGTTGGAAATAAGATGGCGCTTATAAATCCATAGCAGTTTTCTCAATACTATAACCAATAAAAAGTGCAAAGACTTTTTTTATAAATATTTTAACATTAAAGTTTTGAAAGAAAATCTATACAAATAATAAAAATGTAACTGATCGCTATCTGTACATGGAAGTTATTTGAGAAAAACGATTATTGTATTATTATTATTATTAGCCCAAAACAATGATTTTTAGAATTTTCGTCTATTTGTCTGTGTGTTTGTGCGCGGTAAACTCAGAAATAACTTAATCGATTTGGGTGCGGTTTTCACAAATGTGTTGTCGTAAGCTTCACTTTAAATTTAGTGTTTTTTATTATATATTATCTTTAAAATACTATATCTTTAAAATTATGATGATTGAAAGTTTATATAAAGCTCAAGACAGGACAGTGTCGGAAAGTTTGCAAGCTTCAGCTAGACACGTTGTGCGTTGAGATATTCATAGCACACATAGTCTTTCGAAGACGCACGACGCTCCCTGGTAATTATGGTATTTACACGTATGTAGACGATCTTAGAAATCATGTATGTATTATTTATGTAATATGATTTGTTAGGTTAGGTTAGTAGCTTATTACCGAGGATGGTTGGCGTTAGACAGGCGGCCGACCGTAAAAACTGTAGCCAGAACCTATATAGTATGGACTCACAGTTTAAACAATCATATGTGATGGTTAGGCTTTGCTACGGCCATGTCGATGTCCCCACATAAGCGGGAAAGGACTGGGTGATGATGATGAGGTTAGGGTATATTTAAGCAGCCTTATTTCGCTCCCCCCGACCGGGTTCCCGCCTTGTCGTTGCGGTGCGGCTCAGTAACCGTGTGTGGGCCCATGGTGAAGCTAAGAGGAACCCAAGGCCGGTCTGTGAGGCAAGACCGGTCAGAGAGGGCCGCTCGGGGTGGACTAATTGGAGCCCACCTTCTAGCGCGCTGGAGGGCTACGGGGACTCGTCCCCGCAGTGAGGAGTGTTGGTAATGCCATGTGCCACTCGCCCTGCCCTCCGCGACTTAGCGGGGTCGCACCGCTGATGCGGCGGCGGTGGGGCTGGTGGGGTAGTATTCCCCTTGCAGCTGCATTTCACGTAATCCCGGCGGCGACACTGGGACCGCGGGCCTCTGTCTTTTTCAAGACGCAGGCCACGAGGAGTGAACCTCTATAAAAAAAACTCAAGGCGGCGCTAGCGGGGGAAGGCGGGGGTATCGTTATTTATAAAATATAGGGTTTTTATCAAGGCTCCTATAATTTTTTTAAATTCCATATTTGAAACAACTTTATGTTCGAGCTCAATGTTGTATGATTTATTTATTATTGGTTATTTTATTAAACACCATTAAGATTAAATGTCGCAAAATGTAAATAAAGTGATGAAAGTAATTTCCGTTAAATAATAGTACTTAACGGAAATTACTTTCATCACATTTCCGACAAGCTGGACTAGTAAGAGCAGTACCTAAGAGTAGCACAATTGACAAACTGCAAGAGCTTCGCCCAGTTTCAATACTACCAGTCTTATCAAAAGTGCTAGAAAAAGTTGTTTTACAGCTGATCGAAAAGTACATACATACACAAGACATAGTACCTAAATTTCAGTCCGGCTTCCGAAAGGGACATAACCGAAACAGCGTTGCTATATGTGACGAACCGTATCACCGAAGCCACAGACCGAGGGCAAAGTACCATCATGATTCTTCTTGATTATTCACAGGCCTTCGACTGCTTAGACTCAGAATTACTCTTAGCGAAACTAAAATATCATGACTTCTCCCATAGCACATGTCAATGGTTCAAGTCCTACATTCAAGAATGAGTCAATTTTAGCAACAGAAAACGTAGACGGGCAGAAAAACTATTCGAAAGTTGGTAGGCTAAAATAAGGAGTACCGCAAGGTTCAATTCTTAGTCCTGTCCTATTTTCTATCTTTACCGCTAACCTTCCTGCTCAGATAAAAACCTGCAAATACTATCTTTACCCGGATGACATTCAGTCATAACACAGTTTTGACAAAAATAAGATACTTGAAGCAGCAACAAATATCAACCATGACCTTTAAAATATATACGACTGGTCTCAGCGTAATGGTCTACTTATAAGCCCAGGTAAATCAAGAATGGTATTTTTTGGGTACCAATAAACAATTTCGAGCCGTTCAAGATTTTGGAGAAATAGTTCATATGAATAATGTTCCCTTGCCCGCGGTAACTGAGGCCAGTAATCTAGGTCTCATAATGGATGACGAGCAAAGATATAACGAACATTTAAATAAAAAAATTATATGTGCTTTTCCAAACTAACAACTGTGTACAAAATAAGACCGTACTTAAGACCAGAACTGCAAGTGCAATTAACATTTTATTTATTGTATTTTCATTCATATCATTCATTTCATTCATCATTCATTTATTGTATTTCATTTATTGTAGTACTGTTTACGGCCCTAGGTTAACTGTCAGCGCCGAGAAAGCTATACAAAGTGTTCAAAATGCATGTATTCGATACTGTTACATAACCGACGAGCATGCATGCGTAGATGTATGAACGGAGGGGAAGCGAGAGAGGTATGCCAGGATCGCGCCAAATGGAAATCCATGATCTCTGCCTACCCCTCTGGGTTACGGGCGTGAGCGCATATATATATATATATATATATATATACGGATATATATATACTTTTACAAGATAAGTTAAATATTTTTATCGATTAATATTTTTACTGCTTATTAAATATAGCTAACTTTAAGTTCAAGAATTTTACTGGAATTTTATCATTTATTAAACTTTACCATAAACGTCGTTCATTTAAAAAACCTATCAGATGTAAGAAATCAATATTAATTTGTCATACAATCAGCATGTTACCTTCTGTAATGCAAGATAAGAGCTAATATAAAAATACGGAGCACTGTAATAATTAAGCTATTGTCTGAATATTTTGTACCCAATTTAGTCATATTAGCTGAGATAGTATTGTGCAACGCTCTTAGCGAATTTATACGGCTGAAGTTTTCTGTGTGAATGCTTATTCAAATTACTTACAGCAATTTTACATTGTGTCGATAACCCTTGCGAGTTAAAAGCCTTCTTTAATCACTATAACTCGTAAAACATGATCAACTATTACGGATGACCTTCAATTTTATCATGATAAAGATTAACTCCATAAAAACTTCATTGTGACCATATTTTAAAGAACCCTTATTTTGGAATAATACTAATTTTACGGATTTCTTTCTTTTTATTACCGACGTGTCGAGTACTTTACAGCAGTCATGGTCACGGGGATAACTGAGGAGTCAGACGTCCCAATGACAAAAGTTGTTGGCGAAGTACCCACTTTCACAATTTTGCCTACCATCCAAGTAATTGTATTCTTAGACCACCTTAACTCAATAAACCTTAAATTAAATTTCACAATGTAGTTAGAGGCTGATAACGCCTTTGATTTCGTAGACCTTTCAGTAATCCGGAATCCTAATAACACCTAGTCTAATACTGTGTTTAGATAACACCCATACCGATAGATATTTACGGCGATCACACCACATCCATCACAGTTAGCTACCGTAAGATATAATATTTACGCGAATACTACGCTTATTCGCGTAAATATAAGAAATCACTTTGTGAACCCTTATTTTGTCTACATTTATGTATGCGAGCATACGTTTGTGTGTGCCATTTTTCATGTCCTGTGTAGATACAAGCCGAGACGTGTTCAGAGTCCATTCCTGTCACCTACTGGGCCAATACTACAAGCTGCCATCCGAAGCCTGCCTGGGAGCTGTGAGCTGAGGGCAGCCCCCCCCCTGTATTATTTATCTCCTGGAGTTCCACAGGGTTCAGCAGCAGGGCCCTTTGCTATTGAACCTCGCCTATGATGAAGTGCTGCGCATTGACTCCCCGTTAGCGTAAATGTCGGTTGTTATTCAAACGATAACCTGCTGGTGGCCATAAGAGAAGCCTTTGAGATAACCAATAAGAGACTATAGTACTCGATAACTAGGTCAAATGGCAGGAACGACAATTTGCATTGTCAATGTGGGGTGGCTCGCTGAAGAGTGATATGCCCTCAAACGGCCTCAAGTGGCCTTTTGTCATCGCTGTTAGCAATCACCATAGGATTTTGGTCGATGCAACCTCGACAAAACTCGTTTCAACTACAATCTGCCCCATTCGGTAGAGTATATGCAATGCACACTACATATACCTACTGCTTCGTAGGTATGTAGGTGATTCATGTTGTATGTAACGTAACTTAAAAAAATCATCATGTAACTTTGTACACATATTCTTGGGGCTATTAGAAGTAAGATAAATTAAATTAATTAAATTAAATTAAATTTTTCGTAAAAAAATATTTTTACGAAAAATAAAAAAAATGTTTGTCAGGCAAACTAAAAATTCAACACCATCCATAGTAATATTATAAATGTGAATGTAAGTTTGTTTGTTACGCTTTCACGTGAAAACTACTCAACCGATCATCATGAAACTTTGTACACATATTCTTGGAGGTACTAGAAGTAACATAGGATAATTTTTATGAAAAAAATAGCATATAAAAAGCGAAGTATATATGTTCCCCGTAGACCTATAGACTCCGAAACGGCTGGACCGATTTCGATCAAATTTACAGGGATTGTCCAGATTGGCACATTCCTGTGTTTTGTAGCGATCGGATCTGTTCAACATAATTAGCGGTACCGAGGCGAAGCCGGGGTGGGTCACTAGTAATAATATAAATGCGAATGTTTATATATGTGTGTACTCTTTCACACAAAAACGGCTGAACAGATCTGGATGAAATTTGGCACAGAGATAGATTATAATCTGGAATAGCATACAGGCTATTTTTATCCGGGATAAATGTACGGTTCCCGTGGGATACGTTTTGTTTTTTTACGGGTGCGTATGTAGATATATAAAAGATGTTCCGTATAGATTCCGAAACGGCTACCCGGGCGAAGCTAAGCGAATATCACTAGTATTATAATAATTTTTAATACTTCTAAATAATAACTGTAAAGATTTAAATGTTAATTATTATGCATGTCATTAGCATATAATTTATAATAATTTGGAAATATTGTGTATATGGATTGTGAAGTTTGTTTAACTGAACTTATTCCGATTGTTAGGGTTTCGTCGATTGACATATGTATTTAATTAAATTTAAACGCAAGAAGACTACTTTCCAGACCAGCAACTATTTAATTCGAATATTTGTACGGGATTTTCTACCCACAAATACTCATTGTTAAGGATTAGTCTTCGTTGCGTAGTAAATGATTTCTTAGATTACCCACATTTGAAATGTTCACTTCAGATAGGACATAGTAGGGCAAGTCTGTCTATATAAAGCGTTGTAAGGAACATACAGGGTATTCCGTTTAGTGATTGAGTCGTAGTCGATGTCTCTGTCCGAGCTCAGAACAATTCAGTAAATATGCAAAGATACCAGTTTTGTAAAATATTACGTTAAAATGCCATGTTTGCTATATTTTTACGTGTTTAATATTTAATTGGTTAAAATAAATAGTAAGTTTCTTATATCTTTTGATTGTTTATATTTCAAGATTCTATACGCGCAATCTGACATTATGTGGTCTCTACCCGCAACTATCAAGGGTTACGCTACGTGCCCAACGCTACGCTTTTAAAAGGTAGTAGCTAAGGGAAGTAGAGGAGGAATGGATGAAGGTTGTGGCAATATTTAATATAATATTATCACCTTACCTACTGTTTTCTACTTTCGCATTATAGTTTATGTTTTGTGCGTTATAGACCGCGCTCACTAGCTTCATAAATAAATCTCCAGGTGGCACAGAATCTTTAGCCAACTTATGAATTCGCTGACATAGAGAATTGTACAGTTGTGTCTCTTCGCTGCTGCATATTTTTGAAAGATCCAAGTCGTTATATAGGTTCCTAATTTGATCGACACAATTGGGTTCCCATTTCCCATAGTTTTGGAGGAATAGCTTCTGCTGAGATTGGTTGCAATGCTTCAAAGCTGTCAACGCGAGCCAGGAACACTTGCCTTCTTGAATGTCGGTTCCACTTTTTCCTCCCACTGATTCGTCAGCATAAAGATCTAAGAAGTCATTCTGAAAAAAGAAATAAGGAAAAAGGATTAAAATTAAAATAATTTATATCTAGATGTACAATTAATTCTTCACGTATAACAACACAATTTTACTGTAAGATTTACCTTAGCAGAACACGTAGAAAACTGCTCCGTACCTTACTGTAATACCAAATGTGCACGTGTTGTATAGATAGTGTTAAAGGACTAGCATACGCTTAAGGTTCAAGACTGAGGGGGAGGGGGGGGGGGGGGAGATGGATGGACGCAGGATCAAGAAAAGTGGAGACATTTATTGTAGAAGGCCAAGGCCCACTTTGGATTACTGCGCCACTCAAGTTAGTTGTTGTAAAACATGTAATTATAATTTGGTAAATAGAACGTATATATAAATATAAATTAAATAATGTTATCAATTTTACAATGAGATCTTAAAATACATTATAGGAATTATCAATTTTTGTGTAATTGTTGTAAGGATATTCGGGATATTCATCGGGATAACCTGGCTCACCAAAACTTAGTTTAATATCTAACTATCAAAGTCAATCTACGACTGAACAAGTGTTGACACCGAGTCTTAATAAGTCAAATAATACGTAAATATTCATTTTTGACTGGTATTGCTCCGGGTAGGGTAACGCAACAATTAAAATATACTCCAGGGGCACAGGCTTCCTCTCCGAGAGAGGTGAGGGGCCGTAATCCATCGCGCTGGCCCGGTGCGGGTTGTTTACATGTCTTCGAATTTGGTGATTCTAATACATGCCAGTGGTTTCCTCACGATGTTGGAATGACTTACAAAGCGTCGAACCCGCGACCTACTTGTTGTTGCGGACTCTACCACTGTTAAAGACGTAAGTCGGGACTTATACCACTGGGCCCTCACTACACCGATTGTTGTTAATTAAATATATGACGATTGGTGTGCCTCGTCTAAGTCTTACCTTCATCTGCAATAGTAATCCTACGTCAGTGCATATGGATTCTACGAGTTTGTATGCCTGCCCGCTGTCCTTGTTACTCAAAGCGAGTCCTAATAGAATGGGAAACTGAAAGCTGTAGAATGAAGTCTTATATTTCACTGTTGTGATGTATTTTTCCTTTGTAAGACTTAAGTAACGTCTATCCTTGCACAACGTCGTATCGATAAATTGTCCAATATGTGTCTTCAAATAGGCCTGTAAGAAGAAAATAAAGTGCGATAAATATTTTTAGATTTATAAACAACTAATTGGCCCGGCAACCTTCGTTCCATCCTATAATTAATAGATGGTTCACTATTTTGACGATAATGGCATTACACATAAAAGATATATTATGTTGCATTTTTTATGTAAGCCCGCATTTTCGAAATCCTGTTTTTGCGTTCTTCGCTAGTCTGTTTTGAAATGGCCCTGGAAGTATATCCTAATTCTAATTTTAGATAGGCGTTCCGTCCTGTGTTCGTTTGTCTCATTGAAACAACGCTAGGCACGCAACCCATATCCTGACAAATAAAATAAGTTAACAAACCTTAGATTCACTAAAAATCGAGAAATAAACAATTTTTTTTACAAAAACAAAACCGACTTCAACAAAACAATATTCAATAACAAATAATGCACTAAAAGGTATAAAATAATTTTACGCAAGTAAGATATTGTATGAACTTTACAATAGTAACGTTTCATTAAAATCCATTCAGTAGTTTTTGCGTGAAAGAGTAACAAACATCCTTACTGTATTTAAACTTTCGCATTTATAGTAATACTGGTAGGACTAGTATGAATTAAGAAGTTGCTAAAAGTGTGATTTTATGTTTATATGCGTCAGCCTTAGATGCAAATATATCTACATTGTTAATCTTAGAATTCTGTTTCTTTTGTAGTATGAGCACCTAAGATATTTTAATAGAAAGGAACCGGGGAAATCAAAACGGGTTGTGCGTTCGTGTCGATGTTACGTGCCGCTTGTGTCGCGCCGATGCCACGACGGGGCTCATATTCTATAATTACACGATTTTTTAAGGTATCCATTATGACAAAAAATGTTATCTAATCAATAAGCAATAGACTGACTTTACGTACATTTTAACGTAATTAATTTGAATTTAGAAATCACAGCCAATCAAACATTTTTTTTAGTTTGAATTGGCCAATACTGAAGAACGGCAATTTCATAGGTAAAGATCTAATACTTCTTACTGCTACTTTATTAAAACTATTATTATGTTTACTGCTTACATTAATTATTGCATAACTTATAATTTAACTTTAACTGCTGTCTTTATTTTACCACTCTGCTTAAATTTATTTTACGAGTACTACTTGCAAAATAATATTTAATATGGACTCTTTTGGCTTATTATATATATTAATATATTATATTAATTCTCAAAAAAGCCAATGAAGAAGTAGTATAGGGTGTCTCCGTAAGAGCGCACTTTTTCATTTTAAAATAAAAAGAAGTATTTTATGACAGAGTTGTGATATTTTAATTGTATTGTAAAGAAGACATGTTCCAATTAAGTATGGAATAAAATATCCGGCAAATGGCCACGGCCCCGATTTTCGAGATTTCCGATTTGAGCTCAGGAATTGTTTCGGGTTTATTCGCATAGACCCGAGATTTCACAAAACCCCGAAGAAAGAAATCGCACGGCGTTAAACCGCACCATCTTGGTGGCCACTTGGCATCAGAATTTGGTGAGATAATGTGTTCTGGAAATCGTTGCTGCAATAAGTCGATTGTTTCATGCGCAGTGTGGCAGGTTGTGCCGTCTGGCTGAAACCACATGTTGTCCAGATTCATGCCGTCCAGTTGAGGCCACAAGAAGTCCGCTATCATATTCCTGACACGAATGCCGTTCACAGTCACTGCAATTTCGGCCTCATTTTCAAAAAAGTAAGGTCCAATCACGCCGCCTGACCAAAATCCGCACTAGACAGTTACTCGTTGTGGGTGCATTTGTTTCTCATGGATTGCATGAGAATTTTGTTCTAAAAATTGGCATCGACTTCACATTGCTCCATTACCCATTGAGCGAATTGCCGTCGCTTTCCGTGGTCCGTGGTTTGAGCTCCTGAGTTAACTGAATCTTGTACGCATGAAGGTGGAGGTCTTTAGTCAAAATTCGATGCTTAGTGCTTCGTGAAATTTGAAGTTGTTGAGAACGATGTCGAATTGATGTTTACAGGTTGTCGGCGACACTCTCGCTTACAGCAGCAATGTTTTCAAGAGACCGACCGGTACGTTGACGCGAAGGATTCTTATTATTCATAATTGACCCAGTTTGTTCAAATTTTCTGACCACTCTTCGAATGGTTGACACATTAGATGCACTTTCTCGGCTGGAAATTTGGCGAAGTTTGCGAGCGGTTCCAGCTTTTCCCATTTTTGTAATGACTTTTCACAATTATGACGCGTTGTTCTTTTGAAAAGCGCTCCATTTTTAATAATCGGAATAAACAGAGGTGACAGCTGTCAAATGTCAGAGTTGCCACTTGCATGGAAAAAAGATTTCAATTTGAAAAAGTGCACTCTTACAGAGACACCTTTTTAGCGTTTTGCCTTTTTAGCACTGGAGCCTAATGGAAAAAAATAAGAATGTTTACCTCATTAAAAATATCTACAAATTTGGGATATACGTGTTCGGTGCCAAAGTAATGGCTTATTATTTCACTTATGAAGCTGCGGAACATCCCGGCGTCGTTTATCGCGTACTTCCCGACTTCCGGCAGCAAATGCCAGCAAGTTTTACCGCGTCGAGTTGTAGCACCGTCTTCCATATCGTCAGTTATCAAAAAGAAGGCATGAAGCTGAAATTGAAATAGAACTATTAAAATTCAAAATATATAGCTAAATTTTAATAAAAACATTATTAAACAGATTATAAATAACCACCAAAATGGATCAGATGTTTAAGCATGATAAGCCGACAGACTTGTTGCACGTTGTTTTCACGTGTCATTTTGTTTCACGTTTAATTTCACATTATAAATTTGTACAAATTAACAATTTTACTCTTAATCACTCCTACGTGTTAATAACTCACGTGATGTGTGCGAATTTTAAAGAGAATCATTCATTTCATCAATGTGAAAAAAATATGTAATTAAGTTAAATATGACTAGAACAATTATATTCTAGTCATATTTTACTTAATTACATATATTTTTTGTTATGTGTTGTGCAACATAGCTACATTTGAAGTTGATAACAAAACCTTGTCGTAATGTTTCCTTAAGTCGATACTGTACTCTGTAGCCTAATAATAAATATGTAACATTATGGAAATCGAGTCATAAATCCAAGTTGACACAGAAAATTTGGGGAAATGTTTCTATGAAAATTAACAAGTCTTTTCGGAGTGGCGACAATGCGATAAGGAGAAATCCATCTGTGGACTTAATTAACTGTATTTACTCCTTGTGTTTTTGTTATCATAGTATTTTCTTTCTTTGATTTGTAATTTATATGCTATTTAGTTGTTATTTGTTTAAAAGGTGCGACGCCTACAAACCACGTAACTAACTGGTTTGGCGGGAAAGTTTATTGTAACCCTTGTACAATTTTTGAAGTAAAGTAATAAAATTATTAATAACAAAGGTTAAATGTTAAGGTATTCAAGTCCCTACCATTTCTACAGCCCAGGCCAGAGCGAACATTTTTTGACGTAATTCTTGTTTTTGGTCCGGGTCGACGAGCGCTTCGCAAGCCGACACTGTCAGTAGCCCTCGAAATTGTTTTCCTGATGACACATTGTAGTCTGTAAGCTAATGAAAATTATACCTTTTTAAAATAGCACGTACAATGTATTGGGTACTACAGAAGATCCCACACAATGAAAAATTTTAAATTTCATATTTTACTATTGTATCATCATATTCCTGCCGTTTTCCCATATCTCTGGGGCACAGCATTTTTTTTAAGACGAGACGAGGGTAAACGAGGGACGGAAACACTGAGGTGCTTAACGACGCCCATGGATATCCGCAACACCAGAGGAACAGCAGATGCGTTGCCAGCCTTTGAGAAAGAGATAAGCTCGCTTCTTGAAGGACCCTAAATCGTGCTGGCTTGGAAATACCGCCGAGGACAGGCCATTCCACAACGCGGCTGTGCATGGCAGTAAAATTCGCGAGAACCGCACTGTTGAGGAATGCCATCCATCCTGGTGGTGTGGATGGATACCTAGTGGACCATCCTGTCGTCCGAAGACGAAACTCGACAAACACATGCTCTTTCTTATCCCTCTATCAGCCGTCCTATCTGAATTCACACCTTTCTTGCATTTATTATCTTACACGCAATCCATTCATAATTTCGTCCTCCAAGAATGTAATCATACACGTTAATTCTCATTACTTTTTTGCAAAATGTCCTTTATCCCTCCGCATAACATGCCTATACCACGCAAACCTCCTTAATTTCTCTGTCAGTGGCACAACAAGTTTTAGGTAATTTTGTCGGCGCTAATACAAAATGCCTCGTCCGACATGTGACATTATCTAATTTATTCGTTGATATCTTCTTATTGACTATGCAGAGGAACAACAGGAATAAGATTGAGAATCAGTTTATGGACAACGTCGAAATGACGACAATTACG